>CM062864.1:21982157-22570830 GCA_031772225.1 Eubasilissa splendida
TATTTGATGCAACCTGATTTGGATGCAGAAAGAAGGAATCTGGTCTTACCTCGATCTCAATCACATGAACTGGATGCCACTTTGCATTTTAAAGGAAGAAAATCTCGCTGCACTTCAAAGGTCAGATGCTGGCGAATTCGGTTTCCCGGTCCGGATAACGTTAAAGCACGGCGGAACCACGCGCGTGTTGACCCTTTGACACTCGAATTTGCACGCTTCGCCAACCACTGAATGCGCCCAGGTCCAAGGTCAGCCAGACAGGGACGAGTATACATCGTGAAAAAATTATTGGAACAAAGGATATCACGGGATTACATTTGACTTTTGTCAAGAGTAGACATGTGAAGGCGCATTACGAGCTGGGTCTCATCAGGTTGAGACCACTGTATGTCAATGCTGACATGTAGGAAGAAAGCAGAAGAATAACACAGTATTGTATATCTCGTATGATGCTACAACATATATTTAGCACAAAGTAAAATTATCAATTTATTACTGACCACATACAATGAGCATTGCGTGTTCAGCGTCCATACACCATCTTTGAGAAAGAGATTTCTATTTGATAAAAGGAACCTATTAATCTCTCCCACAAGAGATTCTATAGAACTGTTTTTGAGAAGATTAAGTATTAGGCAACTAATAAGATGAAAATATAAATCACATTTGAATTTTTAACCTCATTAACGAATGTTTTGTTCTGAATTAATGTTAAAAATATTAAATCGTATTATTATTATTTCTAGATAGTGTTGCGGAGGCATTGGAGCCTAGAGGATAAGAATCCATAGGGGCCGCCACCGATCTAGCTTAGTCTCGGTTTTCAAGTGTGTGCGTATGGTCTGGTTTCACTTGTCACCTCGGATGAAATGATAACGGATTCAAGAGAAAACTCTGATTATCACGTTACACTATCTATCTCAACATTGAATACATGTAAAATATTTTTAGCATCTTCTTTCTTGAGGTCAACTTTCCTCCGAGGAAGGTCACTCATTTAGCACATTGTTAATCAAGGCTGCCGTGGGTGCGGATGCTGCTGTGGATCTGGCTACCACACACCATCCCGACTAAGCCATGTCCAGGTAGCTCATCCATCAGCCAACTTGCTTTCTTCGTTTCCCGCGGGTGGGTCAGGCCCATATATCTCTGGTTCTACCGCGATAATTCCACTCTTAATTTGCAATATCTCTCGCCGCCATTTTCCTCGTAGAAGCGACCTACCGACCGTTACCAGACCCTCGAACGCCTCTCTTAAGAATAACGTCTTCCCCCTCTCCTCGACCGTCCGTCCTTTTTCTACCTCCGTGCCGCCAATCGCCGTCGCCCAGGCCTCGGCGCGCAGTTTCATACGTCACAATATGTATATATTGTTGCCTTGCGATTCTAATAAGTTTGATGAAATGAATCATGTCCTGACCTTTTAATGGTAAAAGCAAAATCGCGCGGACATATCACGGAACCTTAAATGGAAGCACCAAGTTGCGATCTTTCTACCTCTCACATGCTAAGTGAGCTCTATCATTTTGCTATTGTCCCATTCCACTGTGGTGACAAAATGTTACACAAGTTTGTAATGCATTAATTCTTATCATCTAATTTTATATTGAATTTATTTGAAAAATAGTTTCGTGAAGTTTCTAGCAAGTTCAATTATGAAAAAGTTAATCAAGAACTTGGAACCTTTGTACGGGTAACTACCGTCGCTTCACTCTGCTTTACTCCGCTAACGCTTATAATTAATCTTACCTTAATCCTGTTTATGCATCATAATTGTTTTCGCGAGTGTTAACATTGTAGATACCCCGCGACGCTTGTACTTATGGTGGAGAGGAATAAACCAATAAACCTGCATATAGTAGACGAAAAATAACTGCCTTTCTTTCCTTCTCATATTCCCACCATAAGTTCTGGTGATATGCTACCTACATATATTTAATATATATATCACTTTTTTTGGTTCTTAAGTTGTTTATCAATTTAATAAAATGAATACCTAATTAATAACTTTAATTCTGGAGTTTTCTATCGGATTTAACTCAAAGGTATTTGAGATACTTCGTTATAGAAAGTGCATTGCTTATAAATGGAATAATAGATGTATCAATTTGACACATAGGTTCGAAAATTTGTCGTTAACCTACTAGGTTGACATGGCGTAATGGTCAGCGCATATCTCCGGATAATAAAAGTTTCCGGTTCGAATCCCGGTGGCAACCAAATAATTTTTTTCAATAAATTGATTATATCTTTCTAATTGATGCGTTTAATATGTGTTTAACACATTTACTAAGTTTAATTTTGAATTTAGGGAATTTCTTCTGCTTTCATGCATCGTCTGGCATTTCACTGAAAATTTTAATCGCACTGCACACCATTGATTTCTAAGATTTAGCTTTCTTCCTGAATGGGAGTCACGTTCTAACTCTTTATCTTATGTGTTGTTCGTACTCATGTTTATATGCTTCAAATTTTCTGATAAATTTTGCACATATTTTTTTGTGAGGATTTAAAAAATAAACATTGAAATATGTTCAAAGATTTTTGGTGAAATTTTGTGAAATTCCATGATTATTTTGTAAATTGTGTTAAAATACTTTTTTAATGACGATTGTTTTAAGAACACGCAAGAATCCGTTTGAACTTCACCCCCACCCCCCACCTCTGTTATACCATATATAATACTGTTTGAAAGTGTTTTTAATTTTAGTTGAATTATATTATTGATAATGGAAAGATGTTCCCGAAAACGTTCTAACGTTTTAATACAATCAAATATATTTTGTGGACTTGTGAGATACATAGAGTTGCGCGTGAAAGTGTGATTGGTGGTTTGACCGCCCGCTTAGGAATGCAGACCTAATTAGTAATGGACGAATCTTGTCTTATATAAGGAATTTATTCGGGTATGGGTGACTCGTTGGAGCTCCTTAGGTGGGCATGCGTGGGTGGGATTCCACTTACACGCCTATCTCTCACTCTCCATACCTCGTGTTTTACAACTCTGTTAGTCTGCCCGTGTAAGTGTGACTCAATCCATTTTGTGTCTCGTCCACTGTCTCACTTTTGGGAGAGTTGTATCTGCCTTGAACTGCTGCACCTTAACTTTCCATCTGTATGTAAAATTACGTTCTATGGATTCATGTTATATAATTTTTATGAATAAAGACAGCACTTACGGGACGCTGGAGGGTCTAAATTTTAAAATTTTTGCGTTAATTGCTAATAACTACATTGAATTTATTTTCTGTTTTCGTTCTACATATACTTAAATATGTTATTGAATTAAAGTCGCGTATTATTATTAGCTTTGATGAGTGGGACTGACAATGAAGCCCTAGCTTCTAAACCGGTGCTGGAAATGGGTGGGTCCCCCCCTCCTCCAGCTATGTTTAGAAAAAAAAAAAAACTCAATTTACAAAATTAACACTGAAACATATTTTATATTATTATATTTCTATTTTATCATCAGTTTGTTGCATACTGTAAACTATATTTTTGATAAAACTTTATCGCATTTAAATGTCTGTTAAACATGAGAGATTTCAAATAAATTTGTGTATACGAACAAAGCACTCGGATAATTTATTAAAAAAAAATTCCATGTTTTTCGGTTGAAATTTTCACCTTGGATTTCAGAGAGCGGAAAGGGGGGTAAAAAAAATGAAGGCGGGGTAGTTTGTTATATTGGATCATAAATAACATTATTGTGTCAGAGCTACAGCCCGCAGCGGATGAAAATATATCGTTTTTAATTTCTCGCTTTAAACTTTCGACACCGCGCCTCGCCGAGAAGGCTGCAAATGGAGATTTATGAAGAACAGGAAACCATACAGGTTACCACAAAAAAAGTTTTGCAGCTGCGACTAAGCCAGGAAGCGTACATAAAACATAATGTTAGGAGCTGTCTGATTTTTACAATATATCGTCACGGAACCGCGCCAGGGATGTAGCGAGTTTTGAGAGCACCCTGGCTTACATTGCCAATAACGTACCAGTGAATTACGTCTTTAATTTGTGTAGGCGTATTGCCTTTCAAAAACAAATGCTTAATGATAGCTCGATACTTGATTTTTTCCATTTTTGCAAAAACACTCACATCGACTCACTCAAATGATTGTCAAACAATAACTACGTGTCCAAAATGGCTGCAATTTTGGTAAGTACTTATCATAGAATGTGTCAACATGTTCCCTAACTTTTGTTGACGAGTGCTGCCATCTTCATGTTGAGGTATACGTCTGCTTTGGTATAAGTCCAACTTGGTATACGTCATGTTTGGATGCGAACATTTTTATTCGGTGTACGACCTTTGTTCTCGGTCTCGTTCGGCTGAATTCGGTTTTTGGAGAGGGGTATATCTGCCGCGACTGCCCACGAGCGGCCGCACGACTGTTTCTACCGCTCGGTGAACAACGCGCGATATAACTCTGAATTTGGTTTTTTTTCATGATTTTTTTATCTGGAATAACCAGACAATGCCACATTTCCAAAACATCCTGAGAAGAAGGCAGAAGCAAATATCTTTGGATAGATTTTTAGTATTTAAACGTTGAGTCTGATGATCTTCAAACTGTACGTGAAGAAGAAGAAGAAGATGAATCCCGGTTTAATTTATGATATTAATCACTAAGTTTAGATATTTTTGTGTATTTTATCTTGTTTGCGTTGATTGGCTAATTATTACTATGGTAGATCACTTCCTACTATTAAAAAAATTATATGGATAATATATTTTTTAAATACTAATTAAATGTATTAATTAGAAGATATACATATAAAATCAATTTTATCGAAAAAAATTATTGTTGCGCTACCGGGGTTCGATCCTGGATCTCATTCCAAAGCGAAGAAGGGGCATTATCCAACTATGCTACAGTGACAGTACTTTTAACAACAGATTTTCCAACCCATATGTTACACTTTTTCAAATGATTAGATCTATCGTTCCATTATTTGAAATCCATCTACTTTATTTTTACGGAATCTCAAATAGCTTTGAGTAATCCAATAGCAGACACCAGAATTAACAATTCATTTTTATTAAATTTTGGACGCATTGATACAACTTATATATTATTATGGTGAATACATTCTCACTCACGCATTCCTATGTTCTGAATAATTACAACTTCACAATAAGAATGTGTTCTCCTTAATAATGTATATTTATTTATTAAGCAGTGTTTAATATTTTTTATATTACCTCTATTAATGCATAACATGCCAATAACAATATGATTATTTTTCATAGGAACGGATTAATTATTTTCCCTTAATTCTTATGAGAAAAATCCGTTTGGTATAAGTCCAAAGATCGGGAACGGATTGAAAACGTATACCGAGGTACTGCCATGGTATATCAAATACTGGTTGTTCCGAAAATACACAATACCCCATCCATAAATTTTCTCATGCTAGTCAGCATTTCTAGTCAGTGTGAATTGTGATTTCGACGTCAGCAGACGTCAACTTGACCGATACTTGTTCGATTTCGACACCGCGATAGCATTCGCAGTGTGGACTTGTCAGTTCCATCATTATCATCAGTGCATAATCAAAAGTTCGCGAAGATCACGATTTTTAGTCAAGAAAGAATGAAGTAGTAGAAGAATAATAAATGAGGAGTAGGACAAGTGTAGTAGGTATTGAATACAGAGTATAGAGGATAGATTTTTTATTCAACATTGAATGGATAATCCACAATATTGTGAACATCAAATATCGCTTTTAAAATGTCTTATTTTATGAATTCATAAATTATTTCATGAATTATAGTCAATTTACCTTAACTTTTTAGTTCACACTTCTGTTTACGGAAACGGAGTGCAAATGAAAAAAATTCTTATCTGAATATTTAACGCTGGATATTTCAATTGCTGTAAGGGATAAAAATCGTTTTTCAGACGACCGACAAAACTAATAAAATATTCAATATCGATACCTCAATTTACAAAATCTTCAATAAGGAATACCAGCAGAATTTACACAAATAATTGATGCAAATCAATATGAGTACAAGCATCGTATAAGAGGAAGGGATAGACTGAGATTTCCATTCAGGAAGAAGACCAAATCTCAGAAATCGATGATCTATTGTGCAATGAAATTTTTTAATGAAATGCCAGAAAACATAAGAAAGGTGGAGAAATTGAATAGATTTAAAATTAAACTGACCAAATGTGTAAAAAATAAGTTTTAGTAAAAGAAAATACTTTAATCTTGTTTACATTAGAGCATATACAGGAGTGCTTATGTATGCACTATGTTAAGAATTAAATTAATTAATAATCTGCAAAGCAGCTAACTCCATTTCTCTAAGATCTTCAGGAGCAACAAAAAACTGTTTAATTTTGTAAGTAAACGGATTACGAAAATTACAAAACACACTTTGGTAGATTGTTTATGCAGAAATAGGGTGGTTGAGAAATTTTATTGATATTTTAATTTATCTCGTACTTATAGGGCATATTTGGAGTTAGCTGAATTTCTTTACCAAAATTGTAAAATATTATTTGGAGTTAGGTGATTTTCCATGATAATGTAGTGATTATGATTTCCGCAGACGTTCTCTATTTCTGATACTATCAGGTAAACATTTTATGGTTTTGCATGAATCAGTCTAAGGTTTTTCAGCACGTAGTACTTATTTATTATTTTAAAACACATGATTTCATGTGTTTTAACCCTTCCCAAACCATGCAGTAACACAAGTCTACCATCATAATAAAACCTGTAATATTTCGGTAAATACATGCAACATAAAATTCATATTTTAGATAATCCTAAAGAAAATATTAGCGCTCAGGAATGACTAGTGAAAAACCAATTATGAAAAGGGACTCGTGCAAAAACAATTATTTTTCCATTCAATCCGTTGTAAAATTAATACGTTGGTAAAAATACAATTTGTGATATGAAAGATCACACACTATTTTCACAGTGAAAAGAACAACAAACATACAAATATAGGTTTTTCTTTCTCACTAATTAAATGAAGTGAGATAAAAAGTAACGACACATTGTATAGAACTTAATGAATGGTCTAAATTATGTTATTAATCATTTTTTCAAAATTAAATGCTCAATATTTAGAGTTAATTCGTGCCATTTAAGCTAATAAAAACAATTTTTATAACTTTTATTTACGGTAAGAGTTGACAGGATGGCTGCGTTCAGGTATATTTTATCATGGTATGGTAAAGGTTAAAAATGATGAGAATTTTGGCTTTTAGAGTACCATAGAACAATACAAGAGGAAAATAATGGCATCAAAAATATTTTTTAGACCATGGGTGGAGTTAGCTGCTTTGCAGATTAAGGTATTGATATATATTTTAGTAATGTAAGATACTCGACTTAATCGATCCAAGGTAGACTATCCACAATATGTCTGAGAGGCATCCTTCAATTGCTCTTCCACATTGCCGGCAAAAAGAGTCGTGGTCATGGAAAAAAGGAAGGCCAAAGAGTATAAGAAGTATCTTCTACTCCAATCTGATCAAGATTCACTGGCTGTCCCTTTGTAATGGCTCTCCAATTGCTGCAGATAAAAGTAAAGATGAATCGTCAAGGACATCAACAATCCTTAGTAATGAGGGAATCGACTAGAAGGCTTTAGACTAGAAGACTTTACATATAGTTCTTCAATACAGCACACAATATTTTCATCATCAATTTCAGCTGTTTTCTCACCATTGCTGGATGATGGCCTCCCCTCATCTCCCATTTTACTCTGTCCATTGTTATTCGCTGCCACCGTAGACCACCAAATATATACAGATGAACTAACGCAAATTCCTTCTCTCAATATTTTCATATTTGGTATCATCACTTACGCAATCAAATAGCTCGGCGACTTTTTTTAAAAATATGACTAGATTGTGACGAAAATTTAAACGCTGACAATATAATATGCATTTATATAAAAAATAGGTCTTGTTTACACAAATATTTAATTATCGAAGAGTAAATACTTTTACTGTTGTAATGTGTGTACATTACCCTTCGTCCCGCAACTAATGTTCCAAACCCCTCTCATATACTAGTCTGTGACTGCCGTGCATTTTAGCAGAAGTTTTAGTCCATCTGGTTTTAGAGCAACCTGTTGGTCTCTTGATTTCTTTTGGGTACCGCTAATTGACTGCATTCATGCAATGATTGTCCATCTTCCAAGCGTTGCGGTCTGCCCAATGTCGTTTTATTTTTTGGTCAATTGCATCAACTACCTTCGTTCTCTTTTCCACCTGTTTATTTTCATCTTACAAATTACATTATATTATTTTGTCTCTTACGGCGATTGACATTTCCAGTTGGACTTTAAGGAAGGCAATTGCGTTACATTTCCCGAGATCGATTAGGTAGAAGTAAGAAGAAATTCCATTTCTCCCTCGATTTCCTGAACCTTTTCCATAAATTTAATCAACCCCCGAGAGTTGGACCAAAATCAAATACTTAACTTTTTCACGATTTTGGATTCGTTTCACTTACATTTTTTTTTATCTTGTATTTAATTAAAATGACTTTTTTTTCTTTATGACGATTAACGTATAATACTTTGATCTAATAAAAGTATTTATACTAGTAGAATAGTCTGTTATAACGGTTAAGTTTAATATACAGGGTGGCCCAAAAAAATGTGACAACATTTCGTAAAATGTGATATAATTACATCAAAATTAGTATAACTATATCTGCAATAGCTTAAATAGTTTACTAATTTACTTACTTACCTATTTGCCTATATTACATTTTATTTTGACAATTTACGGTCGCCATCTTTGAATATTAATTTTCTCATAGTTTATATTTGATTTTTTCAAATTGTTGCCCAGAATGACCAAAAATCACTGCAGAAGACCGTATTCTGATCAAAAATTTGCGAATTGAAAAACGTTGGGGTGCTAGGAAAATGATCAAAGAGTTTAAAAAAGAAGTCTGGAGTATGGCTAAACATTACAGCATAACTGGACATTACAGCAGGATGGAGCTTCATCTCACACATCCAGAAATACTATCAATTTTCTTCGTTGTGGGAATGTTAATTTCATCTAGCCAGGCATGTGGCCACTAGGTTATGCAATATGGGATGTTTTTATGATTTCTGATTAGCTAAATATTGTGCAAAAAAATTACATTAAGAATTATAATTAATTATATTATGTTTTGAAATAACTCATGTGTTACGAGATGTTCTCACTTTTTTGGGCCAGTTCCCATTTTGATAAATAAAACACATCGGTCTTGAATATAATATTCACCATGTATATATCACTCAAACATGTCAAAGATATCAGTTTGAAGGAAAAATTGAAAAAAATCCTTTAGACACGCACAAAGCTCCTCGCAGGGTAAGTGCCGACAAAACAGGACACGGGCCAATAAGTGTGGCCAACACGTAACCTGCTTGAACTCTGCGGTATCACGTGGTTTTTTGGGCACGTGACAAACCTCGGACATTTCCTGAAATGGCAGCACACGCGAAACTCTTTTTTTTCTTTATATTTTCTTTTCAAATAAATTGCGTTTTCTAATACGTGCCCACATTTGGCTCATGACGTCATTATTATTATTTGAAAAAAGAATATTGTTGTTTTCACCCTTTATTGTTTGTCTCAAAATCTCAAAGTAATATATCCTGTTTTTGTTTTCAAAGTGAACCACTTTTTTTTATTACATTCATTCGTTATTTCAAAACATAATATAATTAATTATAATTTTTTTTGTATAATCTTTAGCTAATCAGAAATCATCATAATATACCGTATTGCATAACCTATTGGATTTAAATCCGGACTGTTTGGTGGCCTGACTCGATTAAATTAACATTCTCATGATGAAAAAGTTAACTGTATTTCTGGCTGCGTGAGATGGAGCTCCGTCCTCCTGTAATGTCCAGTTATGCTGTAATGTCTAGCTATACTCCAGGTTTTGTTTTAAAACTCTTTGATCATTTTCCTAGCACCCCAACGTTTGATCAGAATACGGTCTTCTGCAGTGATTTTGGTCATTCTTGCCAACAATTTGAATAAACCAAATATAAACATTGGTAAAATTAATAACCAAAGATGACGACAGAAAAATGTCGAAATAAAACGTAATATAGGTAAATAGGTAAATAAGTAAGTTAATAAACTGTAAAAGCTATTGTTGATATAGTTAAACTAATTTTGATGTAATTATATCACATTTTACAAAATGTTGTCACATTTTTTTGGGCCACACTAAACATACTTGTTTAATCACCAATTTAAAAAAATCATTCTCCATACGGATCCTCCTAGAGTTTTCTTATATTTTACCTGTAATCGTGATGTATCTATGGAACGAATGCGTGAGCGCAAGATGGTTGGTACGATATCGCGCCGCGGCCGGCGCGGTCTCTTGCCTCCGAACCGTTGGACGGTAAACATCTTATATTGACCTGTACTACATTATATCGAACCATTTAGAATAAATACCTCTGTTACCACGAACGGGTATTATTCTGACGATACAATCCTGCATACAACGATCGGCCTCGTCATCAGCATGAGTAAATCATATAACAATTATTATATTATGTTAAAAAAAAAAAACACATTCTTATTGTGAAGTTGTAATTATTCAGAACACAGCTCTATGATATTTTAAATATGAATTAAATATATTAATTAGAAAGATATACATATAAAATCAACTGTATCGAAAAACATTGTTGTTGCACCACCGGGATTCGAACCTGTATAATATAATATAATGTAATATATTTAATTCATATTTAAAATATCACAGACCTATATTCTGAACAATTACAACTTCACAATAAGAATGTGTTCTCCTAAATAATAAAGTTGTATCAATGTGTCCAAAATTTAATAAAAATGAATTGATAATTCTGGCGTCTGCTATCAGTTTACTCAAAAGTATTTGAGATTCTGTAAAAATAAGGTAGATGGCTCTTTCAAATGATGAAACGATTAAATGTATTAATATCAGAAAGGTAACATATGGGTTCGAGTATTGTCGCTGTAGCATAGTTGGATAATGCACATTCCCCGGTTAGGAAAGAGATCCAGGTTCGAATCCCGGTGGCGCGACTACAATTTTTTTCGATAAAATTGATTTTGTATGTATATATTTCTAATTAATATATTTTATTTATATTAAGTTACATTGTTGTATTATATTAATGCTGATTACACTATGCATAAAAGGCATAAAAACAAAACATCAAATCTTCTAACAACCAATGCAACAAGCCACATCAAAGTCCCACACATATCGTACATGATTGCAAAACAAACGAGAACACAGCTTCCTCATGCCAATATGAAAAATTGACACGTGTTAAAATTATTCGACATCTGGGTGTACTGAGAGATGATCGTCTCAACTGGAAAGAACATAAATCGAACCTAGCTGAACGCATAAGAAAACTAATTAACTTTTTTAAAGGAATACGATGTATAATTGACTACAAACATCGGTGTACTTATTAATTATGCTATTTTAGTTTGGGGAGGAGCGGCAAAAAAAAAATATTAGAGTCGGCTAAAAAAGCACAAAAGACAATTCTTAGGGTAATAATTGGTCGTCTCCATCAGATCTTAAATTTAATGAATATAATGCCCTAGACATAAGACAAATCTCTTTGTTGAGATTTGTCCAATATTTCCATGCTAACAACAACTCACGCCAAGCAATAAATCATGGATATAATACAAGACAAACAGCGAACATCTACACGCCAGTTTTGAGAGCAACGACATTTTATTAAAGATTATACACTTTCTTAGCTCCGAAACTGTACAACACACTCAGCACCAACTGGAAACCGTTCACTTCCAATAAGATTACACAAATATGGACCCAACATATGATCCAATCGGGTAGAGAGCAATCAGAAGCATGGCTATCCAACATTCTAACATAATCATTATACAGTGTCTATATTAATAATTCACTAGTTCTACAACATTTTTTTACTCTATTTTAATTTTTACTCTTTTATCTTTATCTTTCTTGAATTAAATAACACCACAATAGCACGAATAACACACAGACGGTAGTCTAGCAAAGTAGCCAGGATAATGCTACATATATCAAAGGTGGAGTCTACTTCGTCTCACACAATAAACTATGAGTATATACTTAATTGCAATATAATTACATCATATTATATAATAATATATTCACCTCTATTACAACGAAAACATGTATGTCAATAAAGTCTAATAAAGATAAATAAATAATTACCTACCTTTAACAGCGGTCAGCAGGTATGATACCAGCTAGCCGCAATTATTAAATGATACCAGATTAGCATGCGTATTAGTTAAGCTCGATCGACAGACGAAATTGTAGATCAAATACATACTTAACATTTTTTTATTTTCTACGCCCATCCTGTCTGTTCTCTACCGCCGAATTGCCGTGAATTTTCATTGTTAGCCGAACACGCGCACAACACTAAATTATGTGAAAACTGTGTCAATCGCGCAGAAATTACAATGTTTGTGGGTTGAATTTTGTTTACAAGGAGGGTCACTATTATTAGATCGTGAATCTACCTAACGTGAATGTGTTCTCAGAACAATTGTAATCGATTAAAACTAAATTTTGCACGATTACTCTTTAGGACCTTGAGCACCACTTCACTCTCTTCTTTTAATATATATGAGTTTTATATCTACTCTCAAATTTCGCACAGTTGCTGTTTACGACCTTGACCTAAAATAAAATACAAATCAATAAAATGTAAATCGTTTTGCTTTTTCATAACTTGTAAAAAGGTCAGCCATTATTCATTCAACCTATTTTATGCAGGGGTGACTTAATAATATATGTGACCGATACATATAACCGTTTTTTCAAGAATGAAAACCAGTATATTTTATACGAGTATGTACACCTAGATATGTTGCAGTATTTCTGCGTGGGATAGCAGTTTATTCATTTTAGGGAAGAAACAAAATGGAAATAAATAAGCGAAAAGTTTGAAACTACACTTCCCGAGTTCTGTGGATCAGCTTTTTAAATACGCAATATTTAATCCGTGCTCACGGGGCTAGAAAATGATCTTGAAAATTTTCACATTTTTCAAGCCGAAAAAATATTTCGAAGAATCTACTCGTTATATAGAAATATTACGTGATAACTTAATAAGGGAGAGGGAAGGACAATATTAGGGAAATAAATAAAAGTTAATTATTTTTAACTTCTTAAATATTTGCAAAATTACTTTGTGACCTCATTTTATATTAATAATTAGACAAAATACTTTGTTTCAACTACCATTTATTGATTATTCTATATGTTTCGATACCTACGGTATCTTCTTCAGGAAACAATGTAGACTGAAATTAAAAATACAACCATAGATAAAAACAAAACTATAAAATGGTGAATGAGTAAGAATTAATATTAAAACAAATTTAAAATGTGACTATTTGCAAAGAAGATTTGGTTATTTATAATATTTAGCTTGCTATTAATACTTTTTCTTATTTCTAAAATTTCAAATTTATCGAACTGTAAACCTTTAGTATTATTTATTAATATTATTATAATAAACCCTTGTTAATATTAACAAATAATAATTTATTCTAAATAGTTGTTGCTATTTAGGCATCTCAAGTGCTCTTTAATTCTAATATCTTAATTTCTGCAAGTTTTACCTATATAAAAATAATCGCAATCATTGCAAATTGATGTGTAGACCTCCGATTTTTTTTAAATATCGTCATTATCCTTGTTATTTAATACATAATTCTTTAATTTGTTATTAGTGTAAAAAGTGGTTTTATAAAATTTGGGATATTTTTTGTAATTGATTTAAAACACGGTTTTTCTCCACTCCTTCCCACTACCAATAATATGTGTGTAAACAGGTGATCTGAGTTTTACAATTTCCGTAAGGATCCATATTTGGTCATAATATATTTGTTTACGCGCGTTTGATTCCTTCGACTGGCACCCCTGGGTTTTTTTTTGGTGTAGAATGTTTGTCTATACGGTATCGCGGTCACTACCTCGTCGACAAAGGATTAATAATAATCGGCACTCCGGGAGTTAATTATTTAGATCGGTCGAAATAATACGTGGATGCTGGGCCGGCACATACAACAAAACATCCGAGATCTAAGAACAGCAATATTTATAAGATCAACCGACCAATAGCGGAGGACCAAGGCAACCATCAGTCCAGGTTAGTGGTGATCTTTATTACTAAGCTATAATTAAACTAAGCTATCGAAGGAATTTATTAGAACATATTTTTTGGTCTTTCGAGCCAGTTTGATCTTAATACTAAAACACGTTACTCCCAAGGGCGAGCTTTCATTTTTCCAGTTTTGAAATTCGAGAAATTCTACACTAATTAGATATGCTTTCAAGATGAGGTTAATTATTAAATTCTTATAAGTATCGGAGAAATATTTAATGGCATTATTTGTTACGTAAATCATGCGAGAGAAAAAGGTTTGAATAGAAAGAGACGATGATAAAAATGATGATTTTCTCGCATTAGATACAAGTGTCAAAAATAACTTGTATCTGGACTATTTTCCATACTGATATATGGAATGAAATAGAAACGCGTCATCGTCGTGTTAATTCAATTAAAATTAAATAATTTATTGAATACCTAATTCATATATATGAATATGTTTTGAAATCAGACAAAGTACCTAAATATATTTAGATTGTCTCTAAAATCAATGTTCTAAATTTAAAATTATTTATGCAGGTTTAATTTATTATTTTGTTCAATATTATCAATGGTGATATGTCTATTTCATAATTATATACTATTTACGAAACAGACAGCTTGTGCTAAAATACGAAATATTTAATTGCGACATACATAAAAATTGCGTACATGAAATGTTTACTTTGTTCAAGAAAATGTTGTTTTAATTTGTTGTTTGATTTTAAGAAATTAGTAAAACAAAACATCTAATTTATGAAATTTGCTAATAATAAGTTCAATACTAATTCATACCGTGGGTAAAATGTGCTTGAAAACATATATTTTCCGCAAAATTACAAGAGCGCTGACTATACTGATGATCTACGATCTGACAGTATAAAGAAAATAAAAAATACGTATTATTAGGATCGATATAAATATTATTTAGTAAAAAATAATTGCGTTTTTGACAGAAAACTTAATTTTAAATAGTCAAAGCATGTGTGTAATTACAATGTATTATTTTAAAACGTATGTTTTTACGTATTTTAAAAACTTTGAAAATTGATCATATGTACTACAAATTGAATGATTTATAACTTTATAGTTTTTTATATTTTGCCAATTTGGTTTGACGCATATTTGTATGCGTAATATTGGCTTCAAGATTATAAGAAAATATATTTCGTACATGCAAGAATATTTTATATTAAAGCAATTTTGTGGCACGCGCAAAATAAATCAAATGGTCGCGCATTTTTTTGGTAATTCAAATAATATTTAGTTTATTAGTTTTAAAAAAAGTCAAATCTAAATTTTTGTAAAAAATACGAAAATATGAATTATTTTTGAAAGCGCCCCCCTAACAGTCTCGACACTTCTGTCTATTTCACGTTCCTGTCTCTCGTCGCTAGAGAATTCCACACCGAGGTATTTGAATTCGGCGACATGCATTTACAATTCTGATAGTAGCATGATTTTGTATTTTAATATTTAGAAATTACTCTTAAGACCAATTTCCAATGCTTACATCTCTCCCGGGTCTAGTGATAATTAATTCAAATATAGTTACATTTCCAACTAATATATTTAATGTTCTTGCATAAATTAAAAAGTTTATGTGTACACATTATATATTGGCAGGCAAAATACCATCACCGCTCAACCGTGGTTGACTGAGATACCATAATTTTCGCTAAATTGAATTAAAATTAATTCCAAGATCTGTTACCGTTATCTAGAAATGTTTCAGGATTTGTACAATCGGTTTGCATTTAGTAAAGTTTCATCATGAAGTATTTCATGTTCAGAAACAATTCGTCGGATAATCCTTCAATAAATTTCTCCCCAAAAGCCTCCCTCGAAGGGTCTTCATAAACTTTGAGGAGCAAGATAAGGATGATCCTAAAATATGGATGAAATGTTGTTTCTACTGATAACTCTAAATCGTCTAAAGTACCTAAATCACTGACGTATCTGTGATTAAATCGCTAACTGTGATTAAGTGTCTGAAAATATATACAAAAAAACACTTAATTTAGATGTCTTTTGCAACAACACAATACATCAGTTTTCATAAATGTTGATAGGCGAATGGAGCTTCGGCCATCTTGAATGTTTTACAGTCTTTTTGCATAATATGTTGTTTGATATATTATTCTACGCCCAAGAAGATATACAACTCAGATCTGTCCAAAAACAATATACAGTGTTGTTGCAGAGGTAGTCTCAATTATTTAAAATATTAAGCTGGTTCTAGGTTATCTATATAAGCAAGTGACGTTCAACCGTCTCCGAATTCAGTACAACAACTCATACAGAATACTGTTCGGATTGGCGCGTTATTGCAGCGCATTAACAATGTTTACCGAAGGCCGTATACATGGATTCGTTCCACTTCTGAGACATTGAGTTGCTGGCGTAAAGCTGCGGCTGGAGCTCAGCACCAACTCTCTGGTGCAAACGGCGCTCTCATGGAAAGCTGGTTCCCTGACCAGAGAATGACAACGCCTACAAAATAGCTACAGATACAATAATGGCCGTGACTGAAATGTAGTATATATATTTTGTTTATATTTATATATATGTGTGAAATTTTTATTTATTTATATTTTACTTGGTTTTCTTTCCATAACAAAATAATATTTCTTAACTTTAATGTATTATCTTTATGGCGAATCGGGTCTTAAAAAAAACCCAATCACGCTGGAATGAATGCATTATTATTATTATTTAGAATTATTTTTTATTTACTTATTAAAGATGTAAATATAAATATATGCTTTTTATACAAATAAAGCATTTAATATAATGATTTTTAGGCAATGTGTATGCTGGAAAGATAGAATTTGATTACAGGTGATAATTTAATAAAATAATTAATAAAAGAAACACTTTGTTTAATACATCCTCTGTGGTGGTTTGCTACACTACAAATATTCGTTTAATGCTGTTTTCCTTCTAGCTAATCTTTTATTAAATAAATGTTATCGGACGAGATTCAAATGAGTTATTGATAAAAATGAAAAAATGTTCAAAAATCGGTCGCTTTTACGGGATTGAATCTCAGCGCTTGCACTGAAATATATATTGTCAACATTTTGTAGACAAAGGATACCAGGTATGCATCCATGTATTTGTTTTGACTTATTTTCATCTGGTGGCCCCTAGATAATACCAGTTATATAATTATTTGAGGGGCATTGTGCTTACCTGTAAATTTTATGACACTACCGGTTCGGGTTCCGATGAGAAGATTACATGCTTAGTGAATGTTTATATTTTGGCTTTGTTATGTGTGGATAGATACGTGAGAATATGTACATTATTCGTAATTTTTTATAATTTTTAACTTTAGATTTTTAGCAGAAACATTACGGCACATCATGCCATTTCATTAAATCATATTTAAAATGAAATATCTATAAAAAAATCTCCCACAAAACGGTTAAAAAACTGAAAACTTGAGGTGGGTCACCACCCACCACCGCCAGACTTCGATACCTATGGTATCTTCTCCAGGAAACAATGTATACTAAAATTAAAAATACAAGCATAAATTAAAACCAAACTTTTAAAGTATAAATTGTAACGAAAACTTCTTCTGGTTTATTTTAAATATGTATTTATTGTATGTTATTAACAGTAAAAAGACCTTGATTAGGATCACCAAGACCTACCTTGGAAGTTGATGGATGATCGTGGATGGAACACTTCTCTTTCGTCTCAAGGTTTGCTCAAGGTTCAACTCAATATATGCTAATATGGTCAGGGTATTTAAATAAAAGGTTTATGTACATTTAGTACGGAATGACATATATTCAGTTAAAAAATATATGAACAGAACAAAGACAACATAAAAGTGAAATATAGTGGTGGCGAAAAATAGAATAACATAAAAGATTTACATGGGAAGATCACATATCGTAATATAAACATACCATAGAATGACTTGGTGTTTCTGCGTGTGCGGTATTGAGGCCGTCACATCACACTTGAGTAAATTGCAAACCAAACTGAGCACAAACAAGCTGCCACCTGTCAAATTAGCTGTCGCTGGAAAAGTATTGCCAATTCCAAAAAATAACGTCTAAAAGACCACCCTTTACTTACGGTTGACGACTGATGATTGAAGCTTGATATTATTGTGGCCTGACGTCAGTATTATGACTGTTTATAGCTATTGAGAGGTAACTGGCGTCAGGTAACTGAGAGGCGCGATTTATCTTTTCACTAATTGAACGGTTGGAAATCGCGGTAAAAAATTGCTGGCAGGAATGAACTCCGCCATACAAAAGAGTATATTTCATTATTTAAGAATAGGGGCGGTGACTCCAGTTCGTTATCCCGATCTCGGTAAAATTGTTAATTTATCGCTAGGACGAATAATCCTCGAAATGTCACAAGATGACAATAGCCCGGGAGCGCGACTTACACGGCAGGCTGGTTTTAATTAAACTTTCGGAGATAACTTTGTTAACCTCTTATGGTGGGCCAGCTCTTAAGAGTGATGTTGATGAAAAGTACTCCGACCAAAAGGACCATTTTATGGAACACCGCTTTGGCCATAAAGGTTAAAGGTGTAATATTCAGCAACAAAAATGTTAATGAATGATAATTAAATTTCAACTTCCAAAATAAAATGCGTTTTCATTAAAATGATGCAACAACGCAGCATATTTCAATTTTGAATTTTCTACATCACTGGCGTGCAAATCAAAGAAATGTCATCATCTGTAACCTCCCTGTCTATTGCGCACAAGTCAACAATCAAACCTATGTTTAGTTCAAATATTAACATATATACAACTTTCAAAAATTTGAAAGATATGGAGATTGATGGGCGAGAATGGTGAACGTTATGTTTATATAAAGTGATCACTTAAGCCAGCCGAAGATAGGTGGTAAGCCCTGTAATTACCGATACTTCATTAAATATAATAAAAAAATATCTTTTTCACTATGAGATATCCATTATTTGTTTAATAACAGTACCTTTGTAGGTGAAAATCCAGTAATTGTGTGTTCTTGGATATATTCAAATATTAAGTTTAGTTCAGTTTCAGTTTAGATAGAATTGAATTCTCTTTAGAACTCTAGAGAGGTAACTAATGCTTGAGTAATTCTACAAAAAAAAAGTATATTGCATAAAATATTTATTGATTACATTTATATTGATTCAATAATACTGGCGTCACCTAGCATGTATTATTTAATAGTTTATTAACTAACTTACCATCATGCCGCTTATCTGCGGTGGTAGGCAGAGAGGATATAATAAGTGACAAATATATTATACTGAGGCGTGCACATGCCTAATAAACAAAAACTTTACTTTTTAAACATTAGCCTTACTACGCTCAAATGATTCTTCTTATGAACCACCACAATCTCAATTTTGGCCAATCATTCTACCTATAAACACATTTTACTCTCCCTTTACCGCAACAATAGTTGCAACCTCCGCACCCTTTCTCCCACTTTTCCTCTTTTCATTTATTTTCTGCATCTAAATCTAATTATTTTTGTGAACTTTTATTATTAGAATCATGTGTTAAATAGTTATTATGTTTGTTATATTATGTCTACACTGTCAAAATACGTCAATTAAATAAAAATAAATAAAATTATGCAATGTAAATGATAAATTACATACAGAACAATGACTGTGTTTCTATCTTTCGTAAGGTTTTTCAGGTATTAGTTTTGTCCATCTTCATACGACTTTACTTACTCATTTACCATCACACCATTTACACGTGGGGATAAGCAGAGAGGATAGAGCACCACAAATTTCTGTCCTGACACACAATTCTCCTCTCATCCACATTCATACATCTTCTCATACAAGCTCGCCGATTGTTGAGGTTTCTAACATAACCATCCTTCATTATCTGGTTCACCTGGTCGTGTCAAGTCTTCCGCGGACGTGTTCTATTTCTGGTGCTATCAACACTCGCGTCGTATATCTGTCTTACCATCATCAGGTTTATTGTAAGAATAATGTCAGAAAATAAAAGGTCTCATTTATAAAGACTATACACACATAAGACAAAAATTTGTCGTAAATTTTAATAGTATCACAACGCTCTCAATAAGATAAAATTACGGGATTTTATACCGATGGTATTCAAGTAAACTATTTTTTTTAGACAGAATTTTTCTGTTTTATATAATTACTTTTAATTAATTATAATTTACATGTATAAGCTAATCTGCGGAGTTCAATTGTTTTTGAAGACGATAAAAAATATCAAAAAATAATTATACTCTACTATGTATATCAGAACTGTTTAAAAATTTAATTTCTAAATAAGAATTTAGAAATTAAACACGTTGGAGATTTTTATGATGCGACTGTATTTAATTGTTGATTAAATCAACTTTAAAAAGAGGCACTATGCCGCAAGTGCATAATTAATTCTCTATTAATTTTTAAAATTTGATCCAATACAGATTTGTCTCCGCAATCTTGACTAAAAGATTATAAAAAAATGCATTTCGAATATGCAAGAATTTTCTATATTAGGGCAATTTTGTGGCATGCTGAAAACAAATTTAATGTTTGTGGTATTCTTCTTAATTATGCCAAATAAAATTCAGTTTATTATTAGTATTAATTGCTGATATAAATTAATAATAAAAACCCACGAAAATGTTAATCAATTTTGAAAGCGCTCTCTTAATGTCAACATGGTATTACTATATAATTATCGATAATTCTCTACCGAGTACACTATAAATCATTCGACATTTATCACAACATTAATTAATGTAAGCAGTGTGCTTCGAATTACGTTATAAAGGGTGATCTATTTTAAATTAGGAGTTTTCAAAAAGGAAGATTCAGAATGATATCGAAAGGAGGGTGACTGCAGGAACTAAAGTGAACGGCGCTTTGAATGGAATCTATCGGGGATTTGTCAACCGAGGCAAGACTAGCGGTGCACAATGGAGTCCCGGTACCGACACCGATGTATGGAAGTGAGGCCTGGAGCTGGCAGAAGAGGAACGAAAGTAGACTGAATGCAGTGGGAATGAGAGCAAATCTATTTATGACACAGTAAAAAATGAAGAAATATAGAGATTAAAATTAAGAACGGATCGCTCAGGTGGTTTGGTCATATGTAACGGATGAATGAGGAGAGAATGGTAAGAAAGATATATGACGCAAGTGTTGATGGCACCAGAAATAGAGGACCAAGTAAACCAGATAATGAAAGATAGTTCTGTCTCAACAATCGGCGAGCTTGTATGAGAAGATGTATGAATGTGGATGTGTCGAAAATTGTGTGTCAAGACAGAAGAGTGTGGCGCTCTATTCTATCTGCCTACCCCCGCGGAGAAACTAAGTAACTCAATGCGAAAGTAATGGTTTTTCTTCATAACTCGGAGGTTTTCATTTCCCCAAACATCACAATTTTGCTTATTGATGTCTGCTGAAGTAAAAGAGGACATCGCCCATGAATTCTAATGAATTGGGATCCTTGAATAGTCGACGACAGTTTTACTTGTTCAATCAATATTTTCGTTTGAATGAACACTGCGACCATTGATTTCTCTGCAATTCGAACATTTTAAGACCTTAAGTGTCTGGAGAAACTAAAAAAAACTGTGTATAGGCCCGCTTTAATATGTGTGAGAGTAGGGTGGTGAGAATGGAATGGAAACGTGCGAGAGAAGTCGTTCATTGGTAGAGGATGGAACGAAGAGAACGGAGTGAGAACTGCAGAGCGTAGAAGTTGAAGAATAATGTGGCGGAGCAGCGGAACAGAAGATGTGTCGTCGGTGAGCGATCGAGCCAGATTCTGGCGGCAGCACTGTGCCGCCGGCTAGGTATTGAATGCAGATGTTGCTGGTGTCGGTGACGGCTGGGAACGGTGGTGAATTTGAACTGCTGTCCCTTCTACATATGTCACCAAATACTCATCCTCTCAGAGAGAGTCAAGAATCTCTTTATTCCCTCTCCAAACACAAAAGCCTGTCTCTTTTTTGGACTATGTAACTTTAGTTTTATAACAGATTCATAAGTAACTCATATATTATATGAAATTGTAAACATTTCAAAATAATAAAAACAAAAAAATCCAGCACGCAAACATTATTGGATCTGGTGAGAAGCACCGAGTGTAAATAAAAAAATCTCAATTAAGGTGGCTTGGACATGTCTTGCCGGAAAACGATTACTGAGATGTATCTTCTTGGCATTTTTGGAGAAAAGGAGGTAGGTGGGTCTGCCTTCAAATAGCTGCAAAGGCAGTATGAAGTCAAATTGGTGGACAAAAGCGGCGCAACAGCAAAAGAAAGCCTTGGAAATGCAAATAAAGGAACAATAATGATTAAAATATGAATTAAATGTATTAATTCTAAATAATTACAACTTCACAATAATAATATGTTCTCCTAATAATAATGATTAAATTGTGATGTGAACATTCATTAAAAGATTGCAAGATACGTACTTCAATTTTTAAACTGTGTATAATAAATTTATTATCGACAGTTCAACTCACCAAAGGCAAGAGTCTTAACCTAAGTCAAAAATGTTTTACCACAATATATGAAAACACAAACAGTTCTAAACGTCCCGACACGGTATTGCGATACGAACCCTAAGGACATAAGGCCTCTGGGTAACGCCGCACCTCGCCGGCCGACGCCCGATTTGCCTGTGCTGGATCCCGTCACATGCCTGTGGAAGAGGGCAAGCTTGATTAAGGTAGAGATAGTCAATAGTTTATCGCTTGTGATCGTTGTGGACGCCTGGTCCAGACAGCGAGCCATCGGGCTGCAGACCTCCACTTTCGCCGGGTATATTCTCTCCGTGATACGGGTCACAGTTTCGAGCATCGCGAGAGTGTTGAAGTAATTATGTTTATAAAGTTTATCAGTGAAGTTATTAGACTGGAGATAATATTATTATTTCATAAAAATACGATGTCGGAAAATTACTTACAGCAGGATATGATTGATTTATATGGGCCGACGATCGGCTACGGCATGGTAGTTTCCAATAAATGTACTTGAAGGTGGTAATTCCAGTTGCAGATGATTTGGACGATCGGCTATGACATGGTAGTTTCCAATAAATGTACTTGAAGGTGGTAATTCCAGTTGCAGATGATTTGGACGATCGGCTATGGCATGGTAGTTTCCAATAAATTTACTTGAAGGTGGTAATTCCAGTTGCAGATGATTAGGACAATTGGCTATGTCATGATAGTTACAAATAAATTTACTTGAAAGAAATAATTCCAGTTGCAGATGATTAGAAAAAAAAAAAAATTAAAAACTGCGTACCTGTGGTTCTGTCTCGCCATTTAATATGAACATGGTATGAACTGGTCATAATTAAAACTGCTGCTGCTCCGGATGGGCATATGAGAAAGAACGGTGGCTCTCAAGGCTGTAGGACTGTGAACTCAGACTTTGTCACGCCCTCTGTCGAATATAAAGGGACACTTGATTTCTCCCTTCATGAGCGGTTCACCGAAGCTCGCTCGTACACAATTGAGTCGCGCCGCCTTTGGCTTTGATGTTCAAGCTCTAGGTGTCGCTTTCTGTCCGTCTCAAGACTATTTTTATATTGTGTTTGTGAATTGTATAGCCTAGTCCCAGTTTCGCAAATGCTTAGGTAAATTAACATTTTTGATTTAACAAAAATGACTTCAGCTTACAGAAGGGATTTAAGGAATGCATCTTACCTCGGTTCTGCCTCAATGTTTATTCTACAAAAATTGAAGTAGTGAGTTCAAAAATATAGATGAATATGTAACAATACAAAGTTTATTGTACTAGCCAGGCGTACGAGAAAGAATGGCGCTCGTTCTACCGGTTCTGCTTTTCGTCCTGCCGACTGAACCATAAAACTAAAATACTGCATCTGTCGGCGACGTACTCAAACTCTCTCGCGACATGATGCTACCGATCAGTGTATTGCGACTAAAGCGAGTTCGCCGCTCGGCCCACAGATGTCGCTGTCTATTCGCCACAAACTGAATAAAAATATGTTATGATTTTTTTTTCTCTATATTGATCGCTATCACACTCATTAATCTCCACAGTTTGGTCGACAATATTAGATTTCATTTTGTTATTTACGTTTTGCTCACTGCTTGATGCTTCTCCTGTCTTCGCGTGTCTCCAACATCACATCTCAAAGGAATCAATATTATTTCCATTGCCGCTAGAGTTTCGATGAAAAAGCGATAGCCTAAAAAAAAAATGAAATAGGTACAGCATATTTTTCAACAAGATGAAAACTTTCAAGTCGGCAGGTTGGTAGACACCGGTCTCCGCTGTTGTTATTTATTTACAGGCGAGTGGTATTTCTTTTTGGTGGCGACATCGCTCAAACGAGCAAACACATTATCGCCCTCCCCTAGCCACCGGGGAAACAGATGACTGGGACCCCCGCGCGGCGGTCGTTAAAGGGTTAATCGCAACTTTGAGAGCAGAAGACATATGATGCCAAGACGTTAGGAAATTGAGATGTTCTATACGTACGCCGCCATATTCATGAGAGCGATAAAGTAACGTCTGAAATATTTTGCAAAATGGCTTAAGTGTTATTTATTATAGTTCAGTAATAGTTCGTAGTAAAGGATGTTTATTTTAGAGGTATTCATTTATTAATTTTTTTATTGACATACATATTTTTGGGTAATATATTATAATATAACATTGTAATATGTTTATTGTGTGGTATGAAGTAGACCACCTCTGATATACACGATGTCGCAGTGCAGTGTGTCTGTTGTAACTAGAGCAGAGTATATAAATGAAACGATGCTGGTGTTAGGACGATTTGTGGAGAAGTGACCGCTAGTTGCTTGGCAGTAACTGTCTCTGGTGCACAATGTTTATTTGTTGGTGCTTATATTTGGCCCTAATGGTTGATAGGTGAGCCCATACCCGGCCATGTCAATGGGCACGTGTAGGGTCACCACACGAGTAAGAAAAAACATACATTAGCGAAATCGTACGAATTTCGACATGCATCTGTCACATTCTTTTCTTATCTATGATCATCTCGTATTGTACCATAGAATAAAACACTTGGTCGTAATGTCAAAGCGACGGAAATTTTTGGTTATGTTTGTCAAAATCGACGCGGGAATAATTCATCATAACCAAAAAATTTAATTTTTGTTTCTAGGTTGAGTGAGAAAACTGTTCATCTGATTCCGTCTATACTTAAATGCACATTGGTGGAAATATTAGGAAAGACAGGAAAGCACTTTCTTTTTCGTCTGCCTGTTTGGATGCTGGTTCAGTTGTTTTCTCTTTTCCCACCACAATATAATACTCGCGTAATAAGGATTGTTTTTATGAATTATCGGGAATCAAAGTTAATATTGATTTTAAGCGTTCGCGGTTAATTATTAAGCGACAGTGGTTAATCTGTAAGATTCCAAGCGCAAACTGAACTTGTTGCAGTTTGAGAGTGTTGATTACTGCGACCTCTTATTTCTTCCTCGTGCTTAAGGACAGGTTAGGATGGAAAGGGAAGGAGATACACAGGTTAAATTTTGATAATCGAGAATATACGGTGTGTGTGTGAGTGCGTTAAACGGCGTTAACACACATTATACTGATAAAGTAGCTTTTTTGTGTCTAACCGCTATTCTTACATCATCATCTAGATGATATTTTTGTTCGTTTGGAGTCTGCTGCGCGGTCAGGGTTTTCATAAAAACTATTTTTCAACGCGGAAAATATGATTTTGTAACATAATAATTATGTATATATTGGTAATAAATACAAAGTATACTACTGTTAATTTATTACTATTAATGATTCCCACATTGAAATATAGAGTCTATTGAAACATTGACTGCGTAGCGGTCACCAGTAGCCACATAGCGGTTACTATTTGCCGCGAAGCGACCAGCATAGTCGTCCGCAGAGCTTAGCAACAAGCAATCGGCGATTGCTTATCTTGTAGTGGGAATGAATGACTCACCTCACTGCCGGTTAATTGTATTACTCTAGGGCCGGGTGACGCCGAACAATAGGACACTATTATTTATACGTATTTATTTATAACAATAAAACTGTGAGGGTGGACTCGCTGCTTACCCAGGAGTATTTTTGTAAATACATATTTATTTTAAACGAAAATAATGCGCTGTACATTCCCCCCATTTCCTTCCCCTCCCGACACGCCACTGATCAGTGGATTGGCGACCTTGAATCAGTTGCGGTTATACGTTTATCTAAACGATTACAACATGATACTAATTTGATACTTTGTATCTATACCTACAGTGTCGGAACTCATCGTCGTCTAAAGAAACCTTTGACGAAATAGTGATTTAAACATTCAGTCCACATTTTTGAGATGCTAGCAGAATCCGTATTGTGGTGAGAGGTGAGTTCCGGCATCTATGTTTACACGCAACAATAAGCATGTGTGTTACTTGAATCAGTAAGTCGAGGGGAAAAAACAACACGGCCCCGAAGAAGGGAAAAATACATAAACAAAATGAAAACAAACTGACCAGTCATCCGAACACCATAGCTACACAGATAACAATCCGGAGACAAACCAAATTCTTAAGAAACAATTCAAAAGTTTTTATTTCTGAAAATATCTACTAATACAATGATATAGTGTTTAATGTTGGGTCATATCATGATATTATCCCAACATTAAGCGCATTTTAAAGAGGTGCATAGCTAAGCGCTAATTAAGCGTGCCTCGTAAACAAATGTTAAAATCTATGTTCGTGAGCGGTTTTCGAGCATTGCACCGTATGTTGGGGATCATACAAATTAATGTATACAAAATTAAACAGAAAAGTAGTTGGTGTAATTAAATTCGTCAAGAAAATGAAATGGGCAAGCCAAACCACTTGGAAAATGGACGATCGTTGGACCGCTGGACTAACGAAATTATCAAATTGATGGTAATTTTCTTTTAAATCTGTCATAAGTCCATAATGTCCATAATAAACCTAAGATGTTCCATAGCTTATAAGGTTCATTTTAAGGGTTCGTTCATTTCTCAAAGACCGGCGAAATTGCACACACGCTGTTTATACGTTTTAAGTTATATCTTTAAACGTTATTAATAATGTTTTTATTACAATAGAAGCGTATGATCTTCAGCAACTCGGAAATATATTAATTATCTACGTTGCTTTACATCAAATACAATTTCATTGTAATATGTATTTCATTATATTTATTTTCTTTTATGTTTCATAGAAAACATCTCTTTGTCCACATGCGTATTTAAAAACTCAATTAAACTTATATTTGTTCAAAAACTCCAGATATTAAATCTTATTTATATTTATATTCATAAAATATACTACGTCACAGATATTTCTTCGTTAAGGAGAACACATTCTTATTGTGAAGTTGTAATTATTCAGAATATAGGTCTGTGATGTTTTTAATACTAATTGAATGTATAAATTAGAAAGATATACGCGTAAAATCAATTTTATCGAAAAATAATATTGTTGCTATTGGGATTTGAACCCGGATCTCTTCCAATCCGGGAAATGTGCATTATCCGATTATGCTATACCAACACAGTAGATTGACGATGATTTTTTGAGTTTATATGTTACACTTTTCAAATTGATACATCTATTGTTCCTTCACAATAATTTATATATATTAGTCCTATGTTCTGAATAATTACAACTTCATAATAAGAATGTGTTCTTAATAATTAGAAATGTATTCATAAGTAGATATATTAATATATTGATATAATTATGAATACATATCTAATTATAATTTCTCCTATTCGTAATATAAAGCGATATATGACGAATGATTGACATATATATTAAAATTCGCCTGATAAGTCAATATTCAATTTTTATACTTCATATTTATACAAATAAAGAATATAGGCATAAAAAATAGAATATTTATACACAGATAAAGAATAAAGCTCTTATAGTTCAAAAAATAGATTCTCATTAGGGACATCTATGCAGTTTCAGGGGAATGAATATGAAATTTCAAAACCATAGATGACGACAGCATAGTTGTAAGAAAATACTAGAAAGGTTTCTGCATGTTAAAGACATATATACAACTTCTAAAATATTTATGGTTGTGGCAGTCGACCATAAGATAAATTGGTGTATATTACATTGTGTATAGAAATCATCACTCAAGCCAGCCGAGGACAAGTCGTAATCCCCGTTATACCAATGACTTCCATACTTCCCATATAAAAATGAGAACTTCGTCTTTACGAAACATCTATAATATGTTGTAACGTTATAAATTTTACGATACAAAAAAGTAAATAACGATAGTACCTAAATAAAAGTACGATCTCCATGGTTAGTAAATTTTACGCGCAGAGCGGAACGCCTATCACCGGTTTCAAAGTGAGTCGCTAGAGCGACCGAGTAAACGTATGAGACCGGCGCGAAGAAGGAGCTCACTTTGCATTCGCGTGTCGAGCTGCAAGTACGCGCTTTGCGGGCGGCGCCGGTAGCCGCGCGCGTTTCGTAACGTTTGCTTGGCTATGGAGACTGAACGGTATCCAGAAGCAGATACGAGGCCCAAAATGGCCATTGAAGGGTAATTATAACGTTTATTTAGTCAATCTCGTAACGTACTCATTTCTATCAATACAAATTCTAATTGTATCGTAAAAATTTCTATTGTTGCAGGAAATATTGAAATTTCCTTTTTTTCTTTCGACTTCTTTTTTTATCTTATCTTCTTTCTCCCATCTTTCTTTTTTTCAAAACTTTTTTTATTAATTTTTTACGATTCATTAAAATTCTTCTTACCTTGTGATCTTCTTGCGGAAGATATTGATTTTTGCCACAATTTTACATTATCTTACCACGCAAAGGCAGAGTTCATTCCCAACACCCGTCGACATTATCTTACAATGGTCCACCTGAGAGAAAAGGACGCGTGCATGTGCCGATGGTGGAAGGAGTACCTGACCGAAATTGCCAGGCATTCGGATACCTCGGCAGAAGTTGCTCCCAGAATACCGTAAGAGATGGATGCGGCAAGATGCCGTGTTTTGCCATGCGCACATTTAAATAGATTCGTACCTACATTTTTTTTGTGTTGAATTTTTAATATTAGCTATGTTCCAAATGTCATTTGAATAAATAAAATTAATACTTATTGACTTTTTATTCTGAAATATCACATCTCAAATCTCATTTAATTTTTTCCCAGTGGATGGTTGAGATGAATCTACACACCGTGGTAAGTAGGTAGCATCTGATAACGAAAAACTCACTACTCATGTTCTCCGTTGTGGCTAGTCGGTGGAGGGGCTGCCGTGGCCAACACCTCACAATATCTCGATGACAATTCCTCTGGGGATGAAGCCAGTAATTGTGTTCTTACAAAAATTTGGACCTACCCAAAATGTTGTGAATACAAGTACTATAAATAATCAATTGAATTTAACCATTATAGTTCTGTTCGGACCTGCACAGAAGGGTAGCTTCCCGCAACACTCAAGACACTAATGTGTGTTAGTGTCAAGCGTGCTCATATTATCGAATAATTTATTGTTTATGAAGGTATCTTGCGAAACATTATAATTTATGGATACAAGGAGTCCACGGGTTTACCCTATTATATCCATTTTTTAAACATGATTATCTATTTTCTTGAGAGCTGTACCGTCAACTGTAAAATCAAAATTATTTAAGCACGAAAATATATGCTTACTGCTAGGCCCTGCGGGCGGCTATTGTGGCCGCTGCGCGGTCATTGTTGTCTGCTGTGTAATCAGAGTCTTAGTAGAATCTATATTTCTATGCTACTATCGCCGATCGCTTTTCTGTTAGTGCATTCTATATTAGTCTCTCTGGAATTGTACAAACGTGAAAAATACGAACCAAACATTCATGTCACATTTGACAGTGACATAGATAACAAAATCGTGCGTAACTCCGTTGGCCTGTACCGTATATGATGTGACTCATACATCATCTAAGTCTCTTCACGGGAGAGTGTACTTGATAGAGTGTACTGAAGATAGCATTTAAAAGGGCGCAGGAAGGTTTAAATTTAAATCTCTGTTCGTTTTCGCAATCTCTTACATTGCCTTTTGTTTTTTATCTCTTTTCTTTTGTGTTTATTAAATGTACATTTCGCGTTTCTGCAGTACTGTGTGTGTGTGGAACCAATAAAAGAAGTTTAAACTTCTACAACGGTTCTAGCGCTTCTAGCGCCCCTTAAAAAAAGTGACATAGATAAGGAAAAAAACCATAGAGTGCGAGTCTCACAGACCTGATCGTTTAAGCAAGTATTTTACAGCCTATTAAAGCAAATGGCACGAACGAAGTTACCACTGACGCCACATTCATAAAGTCATAGATATAGAAGATAGACGGGGAAGCGTAATATATATATATTTAGAACACATTCTTTTCAATTATAAAGATATACATATAAAATCAATTTTATATTTAATTCATATTTAAAACATCACAAACCTATGTTCTGAATAATTACAACTTCACAATAAGAATGTGTTCTCCTAAATAATAAAGTTGTATCAATGTGTCCACAATTTAATAAAAATGAATTGATAATTCTGGCGTCTGCTATCAGTTTACTCAAAGGTATTCGAGATTCTGTAAAAATAAGGTAGATGGCTCTGTCAAATGATGGAACGATTAAATGTATTAATATCAAAAAGGTAACATATATGGTCGAAAATTGTCGCTAAAAATAATGTCGCTGTAGCTTAGTTGGATAAAGCACCTTCCCCGGTTAGGAAGAAGATCCAGGTTCGAATCCCGGTGGCGCAACAACAATATTTTTCGATAAAATTGATTTTATATGTATATCTTTATAATTAATATATTTAATTCATATTTAATATATAAATTGTTTATGTACCTAACATTAATTATTTATCACAACCAAGTATGATTTACATCTGTCTAAACAAGCGCCCAGGAAAATATGCTATAATAGTGTATTTTCAAAGAATACTAATGAGATATCTTAGCATAAAAATAATATCTACTGGAACAGTGGAATAATTACTTTTTGATATAATTGCCTGCTCGAGTAACTTGTTCTAAGATCAACAAAATAACATTGTTGTAGTTCTTTGATCAAATTTACTAATCAGGGTATCCGAACGTTTTTAAACATTTTAATGATATTAATAATAAATTTTTTTTTCTTATTCTGCTTCAGCGTGTTCTCAATATGCCTTTGATACATGATCTTGAATTTGGTTCACGATATATTTCTGTTCTTCTCGATCTTGAGTCATGTTGATATCAGCATTTAATGAGGACCTCATTAACTTTTAACATACCGTGATATAAAATACTCGTACGCAGCCATGCTGTCAACTCGTGTTACCGTAAGAGTTCTATTAACCTTTGAAGTGTGTAATTTTTTTTTTTAATGCCATATATTTACTTTAAATATTAAGCATTAAATATTAAATATATAATATTATAATTGTTCCAGTAGAATCTAAATTTCAATGCGGAAATTCCATATGATATTGCTTTCTGCTTTTCGCACTAATAGACAACATGATATAGCATTCTGTATTACTGTCCCTGGATTTATACAAACGGTATTCTTACGTATTAACTTTTAAAAAAATATTCACTTAAAAACATTCTTAAAAAATACGAATAAAACATTTGACATTGACAGTTCTACCATAGATAAAAAACTGTGACCATAGAGTACGACACGATATAACCATGCGACATAGATGAAGTGACAGGATAACAGATGTTTAATATTTTTGCCAGCTGTAATACAATTTCGCGGATATATATTAACGTAATCTTATTGAATATATAATACAGAAAACATTTAACTAATCTTAACCTTACTTTAAAAACACGTTCGATTTTGCCCTACTTCAAGCACTGTATAGCCATAATTTCACTACATCCAAAACGTGCAGAAAGCTATAGAAATAGACGGTGAAACGTAATATTATTAGGAGAACACATTCTTATTGTGAGGTTGTAATTATTCAGAACATAGGTCTGTGATATTTTAAATATGAATTAAATATATAAATTAGAAAGATATACATATAAAATCAATTTTATCGAAAAATATTGTTGTTGCGCCACCGGGATTCGAACCTGGATCAGATTTACTCAAAGGTATTTTGAGATTCTGCAAAAATAAGGTAGATGGCTCTGTCAAATGATGGAACGATTAAATGTATTAATATCAAAAATGGTAACATATAGGGTCGAAAAATTGTCGCTAAAAATAGTGTCGCTGTAGCATAGTTGGATAATGCACCTTCCCCGGTTAGGAAAGAGATCCAGGTTCGAATCCCGGTGGTGCAACAACATTTTTTTTCGATAAAATTGATTTTATATGTATATATTTAATTCATATTTAAAACGTAATATTTTTACGGATAATGTTGTTAAGGGTATTTAGTATGTATGTAAACACCAAGGAAAAGTAAATTCTCCCACAAAACAAAAAATACCATGTTTACTTGGAATACCATTCACAAGATATTTAAAAAGGTCTCAATAAAATTGTTTGATTTATATTTGAGGTAGAACGAGGTCTACCAAGAAAACTTATTATATACAGAGGTTATATGATACACGTAGCTGAGACAAATAATGCGGTTTTAAAAATTTAAAAACTTATTTTGCATCGTGATCCAAAGATAGTCGACCACCCACTTTCACAGTTTAATCTTTCCTTTCCTCTACAAAGATGATCTTTGTCTGCGGACCCGGTACAATATTGACTTAACCTACTAAGTACCGAGCGCTGAACGCATTAATTACTCACATGATATTAAGTTAGGTCGACAAATGTACCCCTTTGTTCGGCTTGCCTTGGGATTTTAGATAACCCTTTGGCGACCGCTGTCCATGCACCACACGGCGAATTACCCAAGTGAAAAAAAAATTAACTTCTTTCAAAAGAAAAATTGTGATTTCATGTCTTCGGAGATGTAAACTTTTAATTTAAAATTTAATTTTTCAAAATTTATATACGGTATAATCATTCAACAGTACCTACACTAAATAATTCACCAATTCTACAACACTCCCACTTTATTTTCTTTTATTCTACATATATATTCATTTTTTTATCTCTATTTTTATTCCTGTCGTATCTTAAATGAGAGCAAGAAAAAAACTGGCTACTTTAACACAGACTTCAGTCTAGCAAAGTAGCCAGGACAACGCTGTATATATCAGAGGTGCAGTCTATTCTATCCCACACAATAAACATATTACAGTGTTATATTATAATATATTCACCTCTGTTATAACAAAAATATATATGTCAATAAATAAATAAATACAAATAATATACTTAAAAATGATGCGCTACGCACAAATGTTATATATTTACTGCGCCAACGTCATGAGGTACAGATGTACAAAATAAATAATTATTACTAATAGCAATAAATTCACAACGCAGATCTTAATACCGCATTATTTATAGAAATGAATATTAAAAAATAAATTTATTTCGCGTAGTAAATTAATATTTAAAAAAAATATTAATCCCTTAAATAAGTCCACAATTTCGATGGCGTCTGAGGGAAATTGGGATTTATTCATACTTATTAAAATTAAGACCGAAAATGATATATTATTAATAGAAATGAATATCAGTATTTTGTTAATGTGGAAGGTAAAAAAATGTGGTTTATTTTTAAGAGAGCACATTCTTATTGTTAAGTTGCAATTTTTCAGGACACAGGTCTATGATATTTTTAATACAAATTAAATGTATTAATTAGAAAGACACTTATAAAATCAATTTATCGGAAAAATATTGTTGTTGCTACCGGGATTCGAACCTGGATCTCTTCCTATCCGGGGAAATGCATTGACCGATTATGCTACGCCAACACAGTAAATTTACGATAATATTTTTTAATTTAAAGCAAGTCGAATACTCATTCCCTGCTCCCTTTCGTCCGTCCAATAATCTATACTTATCTCGCTCTGGCCGACTCATTACTTGTGATTTCGCCGCCGGGACCAGCTTACGATCGCGTTCCGATAGCGAAGCATCAAGCACTTGTGTTCTTCCTTCTGCCGCTTCCCCCACGCCGTGCGTAACGCTGGGACCGCGCAAAGGAAATGGATTTCAGATTTCCGGAAGTGCAGTGATTGATATCTCGGTTCGGCATAATAAACGTGTTCGTCAACTGGAGGTGAAGGCGACGCCCGACCCAGGACTTCAAAGCAAGGTAGGCAAGATCCATCTGCCCTTATGTTCCTTCAGACTTCCAATTCGGGTTGCATCAAATACTTAAAATTATTCTAGATACAGTCCACGGGATCTTATCCCACCAATTAGAATGATACTTATTTATTTAGTTCTAACCTAATTTTCACTATGTGAAAGTTAAATTGTCCTCAATTTAATTTGTACTATATAAACGTATTATATTTTATCTCTCAATTTACATGCACCTTAATATATTTTTATTATTAAGTAATATTTTGACAACCGTAAAATACTATAATGATAAAATGATAAAATGTTAGTAATATTATCCATTAACGGGTTAACATTGTATCGCAAGGAGATTGGTGATCCCTCCCCGTCCCAGCAAAGCCATTGTTCAGAGCACGGCTAGGATGGGCCACTGTTTGATTTCAAAAGTAAAGATAATAATATATCTTCTGTGTAAATATGAATTTTCTCGGCCTAACGAAAGTACCTTATACCATTGTTTTTGTAACAAAGAAGAAAATATTATTATAAAATTATATGGAAGTCTTTGTATTTTTTAATTGAAATATATCCAAACGGTTATAATAACAAGAAATTTGAAGATCAAATGTGAGGTATAGAATCAAAATCAAACATGTCCAACCACGTGTGCTGTTCCGTATTCGTAAAGCACACTTTTAGCGCTCTTTTATATTGTCCGCGAATAATGTTATTGATACATATCCGCGTCCAAATTCCTTTTCGTCACTAGATTAATAGTGTTTGGAAATTGATCTCGACATCGGCGATAGATACCATTCGCGTTGTGGACCAATCATCTCCAGTACGGTGGAGCACTGATTTGTCATCATTTAGATTACTGTTTGTTGTTTATATATGCTGTGGGTGAAATGTGAAATTTGGAAGTGAAGATCGTCGGCCATTCTCGTGCATGCAGTGTGTAGTTTCCGCGGTGACTGCAGGGACTTCGAAGGCGTCATACTTGAGTTAAGGCTAGCATTCCTTCCAAATCCTGGTTCCCCGAAATCGCTGGATCTTTGACAAATTCCTAACCCCCCACTAACCCTTTCTTATATATATCTCCCGATATTCCTTTCCCAACCTTGCGGTAATTCCGACTTACACCTGAATTATCATATTCCTCTTCCATATGACGTGCAACTCGTGGAATACCTAGTGGGAACGTTGGGATATTTTAAATACTAATTAAATGTATCAATTAGAAAGATATACATATAAAAAAAAATTTATCGAAAAATATTGTTGTTGCGCTACCGGTGAAAACAACGTAGATGGTTTTCAAATAATGTATTATTTATTATTATTATTATAGAAATTTGTCGTCAAAAATACTGTCGCTGTAGCATAGTTGGTTAATGCACCTTCCCCGGATTGCAAAAGAGATCCAGATTTGAATCCCAGTAGCGCAACAATAATATTTTATTAATTAGAAATATATGCATATAAAATCAATTTTATCGAAAAATATTGTTGTTGCGACACCGTGATTCGAACCTGGATCTCTTTCTTAACCCAACCTAACAAATTTGAATGTGTTCTTCTAATAATAAAGTTGTATCAATGTATACAAAATTTAATAAAAATAAATTTATAATTCTGGCGTCTGCTATCAGATTACTCGAAGGTATTTGAGATTGTAAAAATAAGATAGATGGCTCTTTCAAATAATGGAATGATTAAATGTATTAATATCAAAAAAGTAACATATAGGTTCGAAAATTTATCGCTAAAAATATTGTCGCTGTAGTATAGATGGATAATGCACATTCTCCGGTTAGGAAAGAGATCCAGGTACGAAACCCGGTGGCGCAACAATAATATTTTTCGATTAAATTGATTTTATATGTACATCTTTCTAATAAATACATTTAATTAGTATATAAAAATTAATATTTAATATTCGCCTAATCGATACCCCACGTGTTTAATGGTGGTGAAATATAACGATGTACCTCGTCATTAAATCCATGAATGATTAAGGTAAAACATATAATAATGCCCTTTTGTCTATGACTAAATACAAATGAATAACAGTGTCATTGTCCATAGCGAAATAAAAGAAGTTTCACTATGACCGGGAACTCATTATCTTGCCGCAGGGTCCCCTGGGTTGAGACAAGTAGAGATCGGCAAACCAACCTTGTTTCTTGCAATAAGTCGTATGGCTGTACGCTCCAATACTATCCTATCGAAATTAGATAAACATCACTGAATTTAAATTTGCTTTTAAATATGAATTAAATATATTAATTATAAAGATATACATATAAAATCAATTTAATCGAAAAATATTATTGTTGCGCCACCGGGATTCGAACCTGTCGCTAAAAATATTGTCGCTGTAGCTTAGTTGGATAAAGCACCTTCCCCGGTTAGGAAAGAGATCCAGGTTCGAATCCCGGTGGCGCAACAATAATATTTTTCGATAAAATTGATTTTATATGTATATCTTTCTAATTAATATATTTAATTCATATTTAAAATATCACAGACCTATGTTCTGAATAATTACATTTAAAATATCACAGACCTATGTTCTGAATAATTACAACTTCACAATAAGAATGTGTTCTCCTAAATAAACAGTTGTAATAATGTGTCCATAATTTAATAAAAATGAATTGATAATTCTGGCGTCTGCTATCAGTTTACTCAAAGGTATTTGAGATTCTGTAAAAATAAGGTAGATGGCTCTTTCAAATAATGGAACGATTAAATGAATTAATATCAAAAAGGTAACATATAGGTTCGAAAATTGTCGCTAAAAATATTGTCGCTGTAGCATAGTTGGATAATGCACCTTTTCTGGTTAGGAAAGAGATCTAGGTTCGAATCCCGGTGGCGCAACAGCAATATTTTCCGACAGAATTTATTTTATGTGTATATCTTTCTAATTAATATATTTAATTCATATTTACAATATTGTTAAGCTGCATATGCATAATTTCAACCGTATCAGAGATATGTAGCGCCTAATTCTAAAATCACCAGAAAGCGGTGGAAGAGGGCTGTCCAAGCGTTAACCTCCCCGACCCGATTAGAATAAAAGGGACGACGAAGAAGATATAATAAATAAAAGGTTATCAACTCTCCACAAAAAACTGTTCGCTTCGTGTTGTTACATTCAGTATATGTTAAATATTAAGGGTCACTACCTATTTGTGAAGTTAAGAATCAAATGCAGACATATCCACTTCATTAGTTTCTGAATTAAATGCAAAACTGTTACATTTGAAATTATATTAAAAATAATCGGTAACCAGACGTCACATAACCAAATACTATCGTTTCTTTGGCAGAAAACATATTTATCTGGGTTTGAATTAATTATCTAATAGACATGTCTGTGATTGAAGTAAGTAAAGTAATACTTTTAAAATCAGGAATATTATCTTTGTGGTTAAGATTCATATTTTAATTATTCTATTTTTCCATATAAACGGTGTTGGTCACAAATTAAATAATTTAGAAACGTTGGAGATAAATAAAGCGTGTAAAACTAATCAAAAAATTATAAACAACCAACTAAATTTAACTACGAATCCCATTCTAAAATTTTTTCTTAAAAATTATTCGCGTAAATTTGTATTAAGTAACGATTTGAGTTAGGTACTAAATTTTTTTTTTCTTTTTTAAAATAGATTCTGTCAAAGAAACAATATATGTTTTAGTTAGTTATGACATCCTGAAGAAGAAAATGGTATTTTTCGAAACTGGTAGATGTATTTAAACTCATTTTAGTGGTTAATAAATAAAAATATAAAAATAAGTAAAATAAGTTTAATTTTCGTTTTTATACGAAACTCGGTGATATTTGTCTAATTTTGATAGGCTAGTATTGAATCGAACAGCCTTAAGACTTATTTCAAGAAACAGGGTGGTTCGCCGATCTCCTCGTAAAACTGCCACACACCTACACCAGCATTACAAGGTTCTTGAACACCATACAAGGTGGATACTTTCCCACCAGCCAAATTATTTATGGTTTTTGGCAGAAATGTAAACACATTCTCTGCTTCGCTAACTTTTTACCGTACTGATGTAATACAAGCATAATATACAGATAGCGTTTTTCTATTTTGTTGTAAGAATTTGAATAATTTTGACGGTTATTACGTTAATACTAAAAATAACTGTGCACAATACGTTATTTTTCTCATACCGTTATACAGAGGTTCCCAACCTTTTACGCGTCACGGCACAATATTGAAATAATACAATTTTCGCGGCACACTGAGGAATACTTAAGTAAAACAGCTGTTTTCTTATTCTACTTGTTTAATTTACTCGAGACGCATTTCAGCTTACAAGGGCAAAATAAATCTAACAATTTAATTCAACAACATGTATTTATAACTATAATGAGGGACAGCTGTACAATTTTATTAGCGTGAGATGTTGTATCTATTTTTCTGGATATCTCGTAATCGAAATATTGCTGTTTTTTGATTTTCATTGCTTTATTTCCCTTGCCTTTATTATCCAATTTAGCACATCTTCGTGTCTTATTCTGTCATTCCAACCAATTTTGAGCATTTCTCTGTAGATCCACATCTCAAATGCTTCATCGTTTTAGCGATGCTTCAATAAGCCTCCACGCCTAACATCGTACCATTTACATTTGAACCTTTTGACTACTACACTATGTAACTGCAGGTACTTGCGTTTGGAAGAAAAAACTTGTAATTTATAGAGATATTAATAAAAAATAATTTTTATCTTCTCTACGTCTCCCCCAACGATCACTTATTCTCTCTGTCTTGTCGTGGGTTTACTTTAATAGCTGAGTACCTACCGTCAAAAATAATTAAGCCGCGCGAGGACGTTCAAGTCCCTCGTATCGCACAAGCCAAGATCAAGACTTCCGTTTCCCGTTTGCCAACACCATACCCAACTGCCGTTCTGCCCGGCGAGCTCTGAACGTTAACAGTCTCCGATGTTGATTTTGAATTCGGATAAATATCTTGTCTCGATCCAAAGAACCGTCAGTTGGGAATAATCCGTCGTAATCCACAATCTGATTTATCATTTTATTGTGTAAATTATTATTATCATATCCGCGAGTGATCCAAGATTTGTACTGCTATCTTATTATCATTGTGAAGTGTAGCTGACCGCCATTACATGTTCCACGCGGTCTCGTTAGAATCTTCGTGACGAACCAATTACAGATTAATCTTTTAGAAAACCAACTTTTACAGATACTATCATACACAATGAATCTAATCATCCATTATCACACAAACATTCAGGGTTCCACTCCGTGATACATCGTTTAGTCAATATTCCTATGTCAACATCCAATTTCAATATTGAATTCAATACAATTAAAAAAATAGCAGTTAATAACGGGTATAATACAGGTTTGATAGACACTATTTTAAAAAATAAATTAAAATAATATAATAATCAATTTTTATATACGATTATTGGCGTAGGATTTTATACATATATAACTTTTCGAATCAAATATCTAAACACCTACCACGAAAAATTAGACCGGCATTTTATACAAATAATAGCATAGGAAATTTACTCATAAATTCTAAAGACAAAGATGATAAATTTAACATTTCTGGTGTCTATAAACTTAGTTGCAAGGATTGTGCTGCATTTTATATTGGTAAAACGGGTAGAAATTTTAATATAAGAGTAAGGGAGCATTTGAGATGTTTGAAGAATAGTGGGTTTTCAGAATTTTCTAATCATTTGATAGAAAATGGTCATGGTTTTGATAAAAAATTGGGATTGTCAATTTTGCAAATAAATTTTGCGTTGGTCACAAATTAAATAATTTGGAATCGTTGGAGGTAAATAAAGCTTGTACAACTAATCAAAAAATTATAAACAACAAACTAAATTTAACTACGAGTATTTACCGAAATATTACAGATTTAATAAGAGCGGTAGACCTGTGCATGGTGTGGGAAGGGTTAACTATTATTTGTTTACTAAATGGGTGTGATTATTTTGTTGATTGAATCAGGATATGATATAATATTATGTATTTTTATACTATTAAATAACTGATTGTTTACGTAAATATGTACCCTTATATAACAATAAAGAAATACGCCCGAAGGATGCAAGAAGTTATTAAAGTTATACTTTCGAAATTGCTAAACTTGCCATAAATATCGAATTGAACTTAATTAATTCGAAATATGAATTAAATATATTAATTAGAAATATATACATATAAAATCAATTTTATCAAAAAATATTATTGTTGCGTCACCGGGATTCGAACCTGGATCTCTTTCCAAACCGGGGAAGGTGCATTATCCAACTATGTTGCAGCGACGATATTTTTAGCGACAAATTTACCTTTACCTTTTTGATATTAATACATCTAATCGTTCCATTATTAATATTAATCCTTAAAGACGCAATTAATTAGTATTGATGAGTGGAGTCGATAAGGGAGTGCGAACTTCTGTACCGGCTCCGGGATAGGGTGGGTCCGTCCTGCTGCTTACTATTTGGGCAACTTTTTATTTACGTGTAATAGTGAGTGTTGCGTAAAAGCATAGAGCCGGAAGAAACAGTATATTCAGAAGGAGGTTTCCACTCACCACAATCCAGTTCTTCTGGCACCTCCAAGGTGGACTGTAAATTTATTTGTATCACAATTTCCGTTCAGGGGTCCTGGTCCTTTAGATTGCACTTTATAGACGCGACGTCTCAATTTAATATTATACTGCGATTCACTAGTCACTGTACCGGTTCAGGGTCGCCGTTTGACTGGTGCGGCGTCGTGCCGGGTGAGGAGAGAAGGGGAGGTGGAAGGCACAGTACACTATTTTCGTTCATGAATAAATATATGTCCCAAACAGTGAGCTTTCTATTTTTATTTATTATCTTTGTTTTATTTACCACTAAATTGAGTTTAAATACATCTACCGGTTTCGAAAAATCCAATTTTTCATAGTTTCATTTCATAAGTTATGACATCCTTAAAAAGAAAATGGTATTTTTCGAAACCGGTATATGTATTTAAACTCAATTTAGTGGTTAATAAAACAAAGATAATAAATAAAAATATGAATCTTAACCACAAAGATAATATTGCACACTTGCGCCCTTGAAATAGGTTGTAATCTTCTGTCTTTAATAAATAATAATGTTAAGTGCATTTCATGTATTTTAATATTACTCTGCGCAGCAATATCTTGGGGCACACCAGTGTACCTCGGCGCACCGGTTGTGAACCTCTGTCATAATAAATAAATATGTTCAAAGCGAAATATGGATACCGACGGCGCTGAGTCTTGTAATGAAATGAAACTGTTCTTAGACGAATTTAATGGAATATAAAATAAATATTGCATTAAACGAAAATGTGTAATTTCCCTTTACTAACGGGGCCACAAAAAATGAAGTACTATAAAGGAATAACGAGAGCAGAGAACAACCAAATAAAATATCGTAAATAATGAAGAAAAACGAATTAAATATTCGGCTCGAAATGAAATGTATTATTACCTGTAGACGTACGTGGAACCGGTAAACTGTAACGCAGATCCGCGGCGTGAGCGCAACAGATCGAGTGAGGAAATTCCTCGCCGAGCTGATCATGGAATCTCTGCGTCAATCAATCAATTCTGATATGTCGACTTTCCGTTTCCGGTCTGGCGCGATCGTCGGAAGGCTGTCTGACACGTTTACTTATTTCCTATATATATTCGCGCGACTCGATCTGTACACATTTTTACTCGCGGGAAAAATTATTTAAAGTGATGTTAAACCTTCCCAAACCATGCGGTAACACAGGTCTACCGCTCTGATTAAATCTGCAATATTTCGGTAAATGTACGCAACATACACTTCATATTTTAGTTAATTTGAAAGAAAATATTTACGCTTAGAAATGACTAGTGAAAAATTAATTATCTAAGGCAAATCTTACAAAAATAATTATTTTTAATTCATTCTGTTATAAAATTAATACGTTGACACAAATATCATTTGTGGCAAGACAGAAAGAAATCACGTATTAATTTCACAGTGATAACAATAACAATGATACGAATATAATTAATTGTCATTAATTAAATGAAGATAGATAAAAATAAAGATTGTATTATACAATGCAACCTCCTATACAAAACTTGATGAATGCTCCAAAATAATTTGGAGCAAATTATATAAAATTATATAATATTTAATTTTATATAATAAATAAAATTATATTATATATAATTAATACAAATATCTTCTTTATAATGTATAAAAAATACTCGCACGCAGCCATGCTGTCAACTCACGTTACCGTAAGAAATTAAAGTTCTATTAGCCTTTAAAATGTGAAAAAATGGTTAACGCGATATTTTATAATATTACATATTTGTTTTATATTTAATGTTCAATATTTAATGTAAATTTATGGCGTTAACCAGTTTTTCACATTTTAAAGGCTAATAGAACTCTAATTTCTTACGGTAACGTGAGTTGACAGCATGGCTGCGTGCGAGTATTTTATATCACGGTATAATAAAGGTTAAAGTGAGCACTTTATAAATGTACATTATAAAAAAGGTATTTGTATTAATTGACGGAGATAAATAAAAATAATTTTGTAACCCTCACGTCTCCAGCACGCATCCGCATCGTGTTGTTCGATGAACGTGAAGCGGAAAAAAGGTTTCGTTATTTGTGTTGGTGAGGTGTCAAAGCGTTGAAATAATCGAGACAAGTCGAAGATGAACAAATTATAACACACAAAATAGTCGAACGACAGATGTATCAATTTGAAAGTGCAACATATAAGTTCGAAAATCTGTCGCCAACTTATTCTGTCGGTGTGTCTGCAACAAAAATATTTTAGATAAATTGCATTTTTCCTGTATATCATTCTAATTGATATATTTGATTTGTATTAAACTACCACAGAACTATGTTCTGATGAAAGTGCAATTTCACAATATATAATAATCTTTTACCGTACAATCAATCATAAATATATAACACATTATTTATCCAACAAAAAATTAACGACATTTTTTCACTAATTTATTATTTATTACAACGTTTTCAATGCTGACGCATCATCAGTAATGTTACTAATACTAAACTAAAGACTAAAGGACTACGTGCTACTTATGGCTGAGGACCCATGAGGATTAGAGTTAGGTGGGTATAGGGGCGTGGTCAACAAGCGCAGGAGAGGGGACGTTTGAATATTGATAACATTTTTGTCACAAGTTTTCTAAAATATCTAATTTCTTTCATTTTATATATACAAATATGTACTAATTCTACGCTATCACTGTCGAAGCGATGACCCTCTCGATTTTTGCGTGGTCCAGCATTTCCGAATCGACGCGTTTTTATTCCTCTCAAGTGTTCTACCATCCTTGTCTCTATTTTTCTCCCAGTCTTTCTGATGCATGTGGGTTGACAATCTTTAGGTTTTTTTTCATAGACTTCACTATTATCTAACGGGTTTGTTTTGGTTTCATTATTTAAAAAAATAATGTTTACAATTTTTTTTTTGCATATATGTAGAAGATCTGTACTTAAAATATAATTCAAAATGGCCTTTCACAAGAAAATTTCGAATAATCAATGATATGGTTTATAATATTGTCAAAGCCTAAATTTTTAATTTTTTTTTTATTTATTCTGTTCATGTTCTTAATATACGTACACATTATAAATTATAAACATTATTTTAAATATACAAATAAGGCGAACATGCTTCATGATGTAAAGGATGTTCACTGTGTCCTTAACTAGACCGAAGTCTGTACTAAAGGAACTGTAAGAAAGTATCATTCATCTAAGATAACTACATTTGTCCAATGTTTACTGCTGTATCAAGTAACATGGATAAGGGTTTACTGTACTGACTGCATTACGTTTCTCGGTTATATAATGACAGTGATTAGCGTATCTGGCTACTAGCGATTTCAACACTGCAGCAGTCCAACTGTGTGTTAATGATTATAACTGTATAATGACGTAATTCCAAACCCAAGCGAGTATTTAATATTTAACGCCTTCCAGAAAGCGCCCGATTACTTTGCGTTAGTAAATAAACATAAAACACACCTACAACCCTTTTTTACTAGCGCATTTAGCTCGATTAAAATTTTGGCAATATTATGCCGCATTTCTGTTTTAAAACGGAATATTCGCTGAAATTTGAAGATAAATGAGTCAAATTTTTAATTGAAGCCATTCATAATTAATCTTTTACCCCATCCCTTAACGGCTAACCAGAGTTATCTTTAACGCTAGCGACAAGAGATTAACTAAACAGTAATTGCTTTCATTTTTAACGTAAACGAAACAGGGCGATACGGGGAACGTCATCGCCGTCACCCAATTTCAAACTTTAAATTGCCTTATTTATTTTTTATCCCACGTCACCGGGGCGGTCTTTGTGTGGAAACTTTCCGGGAACTGGAATCGGTAGGGGTAATAAATATCCCATTAAAGTTTTTCCGCTTGTTTTCCCTTAAGTTGGGGGGAATTTAAGGGCTCTCAAAACGGGTGTCAAAGGATTTTTAACTATTTTAGATTTCAGTTAAGAAAGTAATGTCAAATTTATTATTATTTTTATTTATATTTACTTTCTAATCATCTATCCAACTACCCATTATGCGATTTCTACAATCTTCTGTCCAGACACACAACTTTTACCTCATACACATTCTTAGTCACAAGGTTCTAGAATGAAATTGAGTAAAATTGGAACGAATGACATTCAATATAAATGTATTAGAGAGCGTGGGGTGACAAGGGAAAAATAATCTATGTTTTTATTATATTTTTATAGGAAATTTAGATATATGTTACAAGGGTATTGCAAATAAAAAAAAATTATAAAAATGATCTTACATCCTAGCAGATTTCACATATAAAAATAAATAGACACAAATAAACATAAAACTTGAGCCCGGTTGTGTGATCAGTGGTAAATTTTCACCTGCCATAGCCAATTTGACAGCTGATTTATGCTCAAAGATTCCGTAAAAACAAAGTAGATGTCTCTTTCAAATAATGGAACTATTTAAATGGTTAAATGGTAATTTAAGGGTAAGGTTCGAAAATTTGTCGTCAGAAATAGTTTCGTTGTAGAATAGTTGGATAATGCACCTTCCCCGGTTTGTAAAGAGATCCAGGTTCGAATCCCAGTGGCGCAATAACAATGTTTTTCGATAAAATCGATTTTATATGTATATCTTTCTATTTAATACATTTAATTAATATTTTTAATATAACAGACCAATGTTCTGAATAATTACAATTTCACAATAAGAATGTGTTCTCGTAATAACAAATATTACAATTATATGGATTTATTACACCTTTATTACGATTTAAAAAACTTTTCTCCATTACAATAATTGTCAAAGTAAGCTTTTTGATTCCAGCCCTTACATTTAACCTGGCTTTTGACCGTTCACCGCCCTCAATACTGACTCGTATGACCCAGATATTCGAGGATGTGGGTCCTGGCCTAGTTAGCCTGTCTTTAAGGAAAACATGCCTTTTACAGGAAAATTTACATCTCTAACCCCTTAGGGATAAATGGAAATCAGAAAATTTGGTTTATAAGGGAGTATACTACAACCAGTATTGTATTATGTTCGAAGATCATTTAGTAAAATTTGGGAATGTTTAACGTAACTTTGTCTGTCTAGGAAGTGAAACATCTTTTCCGGTATATGTACACTACTAGTAGAGTTGTAACCACCCTTGTACCATGCCAGACATCAAGTACTTGTCAAATGGGGTAGCAACTGAAGAGCATGATCTATTATTTTCTCCAGTGCTGAATATTTATTTGTAAACCTCCATCATACAATTTGAAATTATTAAAACAAATCTAGAAAATAAAACTATATATTATACTAAATTAAATTAATATACTATACTAAATTTCACGTAGAATCAAGTAGTTTTCTTTCACTTTGGCATATAGGTACAAGTGTCGGCACTAAGTTTTTATTAGAGATTGGCAAAAGTTAGAATCAGATTTTCGTCTATGTACGTGTGCGTGTTACATACGTGACCATGTCACTCTAGTAAGACATATCACCACTAACCAGGACTGTTGGCTGATTCCACTTGTTGTATGTTCTCTTGGCCGGTTTCCATAAATTCCTCGCGTGTACCGAAAAACTTCCTAAAGCGTTTTTCAACGGCTGATCGATTCCGACGGCGGCTGGATACTTTTTGTCAAGTTAAGTTGCGCTACGCTAGTACAAAGCTAGACAGGAATACCACTAACATAAAATAACGCATGGATTACATCCGTACATTTTCACGTATAAAACACTGAATCGTAATCAGATGGAAAAATAACTCATAATAATAGATTTGTGATGCCAACATGCAGTGGAAGTGAAGCCTGAAATTGGCAAAAAAATAATGAATCTAGATAAATGTGCTATAAATACGGTCACTCAAGTGCATGTATGCAGAACGTGATTTCGAACTCTAAATCCGGATTCATAGGATCTAAATGAACGAATTGCCCGATCTCCGGGTCGCACGTCCCACGGAAAGGAAAACGACAATTCCGGTCGTAAATTGGAATCACCGCAAGGTAATTGAGGGAAGTACAAAAACCTTGGTATAGGATGAGGTCGGTGAGGGAATAGGGGATAGTCGAAGGACCAGTTATCTTGGGAACCGGGATTCGGAAAGACTGCTCACCTTACCTTGTATGTGACGTCTCCGTAATCCCCGCAGTCGCCACCGAGATCACACAATGGCACGCGGATGAGCCGATCTCCGATCCCAATTGAATACGGCGATGTCACAAGTTCACCCACGCCACACGAACAACAAACAAAACGTGATCAAAATACAGTGCTGGTGCACTGGAGCTGAATATCCACACCGCGAATGTTATCGCGATGTCGAGATCGAACAAATATCTGTCAATTTGACGTCTACTGATGTCAAGGTCATATTAGGAAATATATACATGGGAATTTGGATGCGTAAATGTGTCAATAACATGGATTGCGACTGATTCGAAAGGTTGTTTACGAATTCGGAACATCTATATGAGAAAATGTAGAATTGTTTGCAGCATAGTCGATAGAATATACAAAGGATCGTTGAGATAGTTTGGTCACGTAGAACGTATGAGTGAATAAAATATGGTAAATACACTTTTTTCGGTTGAGAAATTAGAAAAGCTGTAAAAAAATAAACTTATAATACAAATTTACAGTACTTGAGGAGGAACTGAATATTAAAGTTACTGCACAAGTGCGTCTTATAAACTAGCCACTTTATTGATACATGGCTTATCAAATTGAATTAATTTGATATAAATCCTATGTTTAGGTTAACCAGCCAGGTCAACGAACGCATTGTTTACAGTTGGTCCATCTTGGGATAAATAGATCCACGTGCAAAAAGTTAATGTTTATGTTAACCAGCCAGGTCAATTAAGGTTAGCCCAAAAACATCTTTCCTTAAAACAAAGAGTGTTTACGTTAGACCTAGACAAAGGATGTTGGGTATAAAAGGCTCGAAGCGGCGGTAGATTATCACTATGTTTTGGATATCGGTTGTAAGAATTAATTAATTATCTTGCAAAACGTTTAAATAAAGTTTATCGTTTAAATTCTATACTACGCTGGTGTGAAAAATATATAATTACCCTTAACTTCCAAAATCAATTAAATATATAATATAAGTCACATGCGAATTGTGGCTTATGTTAAGGATATTGTCACATTTGATTTTTTTTAGCATTTTGATTGCACCACTTAACAGAATGAAACATAATGGGTTGCAATGTGTGTGCGTGTATTAATTAGAAAGATATATATATGAAATTAATTTTAAATTAGTCATTAAATATGTCGCTGTAGCATATTTGGATAGTGCATCTTTCCCGGTTTGGAAAGAGATCCACGTTCGAATCCCGGTGGCGCAAAAACAGTTTTTTGGTTATCGCCGATTGCTTCTATGTCAGCGCAAAAAGCAGAAAGCAATCGGCAACAATCTAGGACCTGCGGGCGACCAATATGGCCGCGAAGTTTCCGTAGAATCTATATTACATCTATATCCCGATTTGCTTACCTACTAGTGCATTATTATTGTAAATTTTCAGTTTTTTCAGAACACAGTTCTGTGATAATTCAAGTAATGGTCTATGGTTCTCATCTGGCGAAAACCCATAGAAAGTAAGTACCGATGGAAGGTAGCTGGTGATCTAATGCACGAGGACCTGATGTTCCATCCATGGCCAGCCCGGCAGTATATAGGTAACATTACACTACTTGTTATGCATAATACAATTTAACTTTTTAACTGGTGAGATACATGGCGTAACAGTAGACTAATACTGAAATTTAATTTCAGTGCACTCTTCGCTGCACGTCTAATATACCTTTCAAGATTATCCAGTCAGCTCGAAACAAGAAGTTACCCGAGAGGCGGGGGAGAGACGGCCCAAAGGTTGACTGCGGAAGTTATTATCAGCAGTTAGCAAGGGCACCGTGTTGCGGGCTAATGCGGCTATATCTCCGGATTAAACACAATTAGCCACCCCCCGACCCCGGCCGCCGAACCGCGCGCCGTGCAGCCTACCCACCCGCGGAAGGTAGCACGCTAATCATTGCGTTAAGTAATTCTTCCACGGGTCGTTAAAAGTCCGAATAAACGGATATCGAGTGAATTATTGCGTTATTTAAAATTCACGTGAAATATTATAATCTTTAGGGTGTTGCGAGGAAATTGGAAAGGATTTAAGAAAACCGCTGTGAGGCTGGCATAAAAAATACACATTTTTAATACAGAAATAAAAAAAATAATATATTTTTCAATATCGATTATAAAGGTGTCGAAAAATATGAAAATTTTCAAATTTAAAAAAAACTACGATTTATAAACGATACCATCTAAATGCCGTCCATTTCTCTCAAGACACTCTTACAATCGGACTCTTAAATTTGCGAACACGCGAGAGCAAAGCGTTGCTTCAATGGCAGCAACTTCACGGCGGATATTTTCTTGTACGGCCTGAATATATTATAATATAACATGATAAACACAAGATACAATTATATTGCTATTAAATACTCGTAGTTTATTTAGGCTCCACCTCTTATATATACAGCGTTGTCTACTTTGCTAGACTGAAGTCTGTGTTAAAGTAGCCAGTTTTTTAGTGCTGTATTGGTGTTATTTAAGAAAATGATTTTACAGAAATAAAAATGTAGTTGGGGTTATAGAACTACTGAATTATTAGTGTAGGCATTCTATAATGATTATGTTAGAATGTTGGATAGCCATACTTCTGATTGCTCTCTACCCAATTGGAGAGTCCATATTTGTCATAATCTTATTGGAGTTGAACGATTTCCAGTTGGTACTGAGTGTGTTGTACAATTTCGGAGCTAAAAACATGTAGAACCTTTGATAAAATGTCGATGTTGTTCTCGGAACTGGCGTGTAGATGTTCGTTGTTTGTCTTGTGTTGTGTCCATGATTTATTGCTTGAGGTGAGTTGTTGTTAGCATGGAAAAATTGGACGAGTCTCAACATATAGATTTATCTTATGTCTTGGGCATTGTACTCTTTAAATATAAGATCTGATGGATATCTAAAGGGATGACCAAAATTGTCTTTTGTACTCTTTCAGCCGACTCAAATATTGTTTTTGCTGCTCTTCCCCAAACTAAAATAGCAGAATTAATTAAAGAGTAGCAAAGTGCAAAGTACACCGATCTTAAGAGTTTGTAGTCAAATATATATTGTAAATATGAATTAAATATATTAATTATAAAGATATACATATAAAATCAATTTTATCGAAAAATACTGTTGTTGCGCCACCGGGATTCGAACCTGGATCTCTTTCCTAACAGGGGAAGGTGCTTTATCCAACTAAGCTACAGCGACATCATTTTTAGCGACAATTTTCGACCATATATGTTACCTTTTTGATAATAATACATTTAATCGTTCCATCATTTGACAGAGCCATTTACCTTATTTTTACAGAATCTCAAATACCTTTGAGTAAACTGATAGCAGACGCCAGAATTATCAATTCATTTTTATTATCACAGACCTATGTTCTGAATAATTACAACTTCACAATAAGAATGTGTTCTCCTAAATATATATTGTATTCCTATAAAAAAGTAAATTAGTTTTCTTAAGCTTTTAGCTAGGTTCGATGTGTGTTCCTTCCAGTTAAGGTGACCATCGATCAGTACTCCCAGATGTCGAATAATTTAGACTCGTGTCAATTTTTCCCCTTGGCACGAGGAAGCCGTGTTCTTGTTTGTTTTGCAGTCATGTACGATGAGCGTAGGACTTTGTGGAGATATTCTTTCTTTAATACAAAAACATATTTTTATTTTTTTGTGTTAAGTGATAGGAGGTTCGTATCAAACCATTTTTTCGCCTTGTCCAAACCATCGTGTGCACGAGTATCGATCTCTTTCCAAGATTTACCCTCAAAGCAAAGCACAGTCGCATTATAAAAGTCGTTAATATATACCAGAAATAATATGAATGAGCAAAAAAAAAATTATATTTTTATTTTTTATCTTTGTTTAATTAACCACTAAAATGAGTTTAAATACATCTACCGGTTTCGAAAAATACCATTTTCTTCTTCAGGATGAATTCATAAATTCTAAAGACAAAGATGATAAATTTAACAATTCTGGTGTCTATAAACTTAGTTGCAAGGATTGTGCTGCATTTTACATTGGTAAAACGGGTAGAAATTTTAATATAAGAGTAAGGGAGCATTTGAGATGTTTGAACAATAGTGGATTTTCAGAATTTGCTAATCATTTGATAGAAAATGGTCATGATTTTGATAAAAAATTGGGATTGTCAATTTTGCATATAAACGGTGTTGGTCACAAATTAAATAATTTGGAATCGTTGGAGATAAATAAAGCGTGTAAAACTAATCAAAAAATTATAAACAACCAACTAAATTTAACTACGAGTCCCATTCTAAAATTTTTTCCTAAAAATTATTCGAGTAAATTTGTATTAAGTAATGATTTGAGTTAGGTACTAAAAAAAAAAAAAAATTTTTCTTTTAAAAATAGATTCTGTCAAAGAAACAATGTATGTTTTAGTTAGTTATGACATCCTGAAGAAGAAAATGGTATTTTTCGAAACCGGTAGATGTATTTAAACTCATTTTAGTGGTTAATTAAACAAAGATAAAAAATAAAAATATGAATCTTAACCACAAAGATAACATTGCTTATTTTAAAAGTAAAAAAAAAATTGTATATAATAATATATTAACATGAAAATATCTATTTTTATAATATTAAATATTTAAGTATAAATTGACAAAAATGTGTTTTTTTTTTGGTTAAACACAGAACGACTTAATATCTCAATCTATATTTGTCTTAGTATAGCATCAAACATTTTTGGTATGTTATAGACCTGCAGCATTGCGATAAAGGAATTTCTTACTGAATATGTACGCACCGTACTACGAAGTTTACCTTAATAATTGTTGATGGGTTATAAGCTCTTGGTGATATACAATTTAATTCCTGGCGAGTACCTCAATACCATAATTAATTGTGCCGCAATGAAGTTGTAGCCTTCCTAGCCTTCCGCACAATAGCGCCGCCTAATAAGTGCTCAGGTTTTCTCGGTCGTAACGCGGCATAATTACCCAGAAACGTCTACACAGAAGATTAAACCCGTTTTTGAGTAGTGCTCAATTATACACGTCGATAAAATTTTACAGTCACCTTTAAAAATAAACGAATTTATTGCCTTTGTTATCGAAAATGATTTCGTAAAATACGCCGTCACATTCAACTTTTAATGTCATTTCGTCGGTTAAATGGCCCGGAAATAATTTCGTAATTCGAATGATCAAAAACAATAAATTAATTGTGAATAAGCGTAAATTTGTTTTATTTTACGTGAAATATTAATCTTGCATAATTGATTCGACGACGAGAGATAATTAAAAACGGCAGTAATCTGATATTTCTGTCTCGCGATAATTTTGTTACTAATTGATTTTAATTTTCCAAGGAAACGGTAAGTAATTGAGGGTTGAATTAATTAATTTTGAGTTATGTTCGCCCAAGAGAATTCCATTGTTCCGTTCCAATAACTAACCATCCTACCATCGTGCCACTTTTCCGCGGTGGTAAGCAGAGAATCGAGCGGCACACTATTCTATCCTGATACGCTATATACATATTTGTAACAATTCTGTATAAGCAAGGTATCATGTAGCCCGCTATAGTAATAAAACCAAAGTAGTGAATGTAACCGAAAGGAAACGTCTCATGTCTCATTTCCTGTAAAGATTATTCTCAATGCGATTAGATTAACAAATTATAGTAAATTATGCACTAGTGATTGATAACAAAAAAGTATTTATCCTTTGGTTACGTTAGATGCTCATGGTTACATCTTAGATCCGTTGGCTGCAGCTGTGAACCGCGTAATTTTAACAGCTATTGAAAAAGAACCATAGATGGTGACCATTTTTATAACCTCCAAAACAGATCGCGATACCAATTTAAGGCCAATTATTTGTGATTACGAGGTACTTGGCATTAAAACAGGTGACGGGGCAATTTCGAACGTTGACACCAGTTTGTAATGTCAGAATATATATACATTCTGGGGGTAAAACATAAGATCAGCGGGTTCTTTTATTTGAGCATCACATACCCACTTCACTTTTGAAACATTCTGTCTTTATTGGGAAAAATTTATAGTAATACCTGGAGGTGATAAATAAAATATGTTATTCATTAGAAAAAGAAAGACATTTAATCCGAAAGAAAAACACAAGAATAAATTAAATTAAATTAAATAAAATCCAGACGACAAATCCTCGTCTCGTCAGGTTGGGGGCGAGTTCGACGTCCATCTTGTATGTGCCTTGATGTGATCAGATTTCTTAGTTTCACATCACGTTTGGCACGCAGCATCGAGGACGTGATCAGATTCGTAGACGTGATTTGTTGTGGATGATTTTTATGATAAAAAATGTCGTCTACAGTTAGGTGACTAATTCCAACGTAGTAATTAAAATCGTATACCAAAGGCAAAAACTAAGGGTCAAATCCAGATGCAGAATCCAGAAATATGCCCCAAAACCGAAGGCATAAACCAGAGGCTAAGCCCGAGGCAAAGTCCAGAGACTAAGTCAGAGGGAAACGTCTGTTTCCTGTAACGATTATTTATCATGTGATTAGATTATCAACTAGTAATTGAACAATAAAAATTACTTACCCTCTGGCTATAGTGAATCGCACACAGCTACATTTTAGTCTGACAGCTTCATCGATGGTTTTGAAAATGAATCATAGATGCAACTGTTTTTATAACCTTAGTCACAGAATGTGGTTCCAACTTAAGGGTAATTATTTTAGAATTGCAAGGTGCTTGACAAAAAATAAGTAACGGGGCAATTTTTACAACACTTTACTTTCTTCGGACGCTACACACCTTAAGCTACTTCTCAACATAGTCGCCACCATTATTTGAGCGTATGTCATAACTGGGCTATGAAAACCATGTCTGTAATCCGTCTTCATCGAGCCCGAATTCATCATTGTTATCAAAATGCTTGCCACCAAGGAACTGCTTTAGATATAGGAAAATATAGAAATTACTTGGCGTCAAATATCATCTGGTTTCATGTTTCGTGCATTCAAGAAACGAATCACTGGTCGTATCTCACAGTTGAAGGTTTGATCTATTGTCTTGAACATTTCAACTACTAACAACAAGATGGCCACACTATGTGAATGTCTCTAACGTCGCATGTAGTGAGTCAACAGATAAAGGAAACCATTGCAATGTGCACAACATCGCAACCACAGCGTTACATCGGGAATATCCGGCAACGTCTCGTATATATATATAATCGTCTTGTTCACGTATATACATCTTATTTATTTATTTATATTTAAGTCCTCATATACTTTAATAACATGAATATTTACACATGGAGCTTATACTATACAGTAAATATACATGTAATTAAGAAGTATAATATTGTGGAAGATACAGATATATAAAAAAAAACAAGTTTAATTAAAAATGTACAAAATTAAGGCAAAAAAAAAACACAACGCGTTAAATACCTTAATCAATTACACCATTGTCTCAATACAGCATCAGAAATTAAATAATTATTGTATGTTGATCAAAGCAAGATTGCTTCATATAACAAGTCTGTCAATTATCGAGGCTTCAAATATGACCTTATTAATTGGTTGTGTGTGATGAAACCACCTGTTTAATCTTATCCCTTGCTATGATCACCTCTTCAAGATCTTCACTTTTTAGTGTATTATAAATAAATTTACTTCAGTGAATTTAAATTCATTTCCACTGCTTTCAGATATTTTCGTTCTTAATCTACTTAAAACTGTAAATTTTAATTCCATATATCAATATTAGTACTAGGACTTCATTGTGTCTGCTCATAAATTGGTAATCAACAGATATATTAAAAAAAAAAAAAAAACAATTTTTTTGATGCTACGAGTAATGCTAACAACGTCATATTTCATTTAAAAATGTCAAATTGAAAATCCTTTCACATCACGTCATAAAATGTAAAAAATTCCATCAACCAACCCCTTTTAACAATGAAATAAAATAAAATTACCATATCTATCGCCTCCACAATCATCAACACCGCTGACAACCCCTGCACCACCGCACCATGCAAATATCTGGGCTATTGATAGCTTTAAAAACACTCCCGGTATTGAGGACAATAACATGCGCTGGCAGCCGCTCGGGAAGCCAGCTCTTGAAGGCCTCTCTACTGGTCCCGATCACAAGCTCCGTTAACTACTCGCACGTAACTTTTGTTATTTGGTCTAATTTCTCCACATTTCTGTAAACTGAGCTTAATAAACTTCTGCCAACTGTAATTAGTTTATTTCTCGTCTCCAACAAATATATATTAATGTTTGAAGTTATAGAAATTCAGATGTATCGACAACACATTGTTAGCCATATCCATTGTGGAAAAAAGGTGTTCTACCCTCTCATTGGCCAGTCAGTGGTGAATACAAGATCCGCATAACCACCTCATTTTGTCACATTCTGCCATCATCCCAAACTGAGAAAAATTTATAAATAAAACCTGGAAGTGATAAATAAAATGGTGTTATTCATTATAAAAATGGCATTTAATTATAAAAGAAACATGAAATAAAATAAAGATACAATCCACTTTAACTAATCCTCATTTCGTCGGGTTGGGCGCGATTTTGACGACTCTTACGCAGGCATGTTGTTCCACTAGATGGCATCCCTCCGATCTATGCCATCCGAGCATCCCATCTCCTTGGTATATCATCGTAGATGATCCTTAGCAAGCAGGCCGACGCAATAGGATCCGTAAGCTGAATTTTAGATGATCACATCACATCGAAAAATGTAGACCACAGTGAGACGACAAAACCAGACCTAAGGAAGAAACCAAAACCAAAACATCTCGTTTCCTCAATGACTATGCGATTAGATAAAAAAAATGATAATAAATTATGCACTAGTGATTAAATAACATAAAAATATTGTAAAAAATATAGTGGTCTAAAATATGAAGTTAAAAATTAAAAATACTGCAATTTCAGACGTATTCTAGTATAGGTTAATAATTGACCATTGAATTTCTTATACACATAAAGGATATTGCCTCCACTTTAAATTAAGTCTCAGCTTCAGCGACATCTATACTATTACACGAGAAAGAATATCAAATTTTCAAAAAATGTCAATAGATGGCGACAGCATAATTGGTAATAAATAAGTGAAATGTTCCATCTTGATTTAATATATACAACTTACAAAAAATTGATAGATGTGGTAGCATGGGTAAATAGGTGAACGTTACATTGTGTAAAGTGATCACTTAAGCCAGCCGATGACAGGTCGTTAGCCCTGTAATGCCCAAGACTTCCATACTTTCTCATATAAAAATAATATGTGAAGACATCAGTTTCTGTGAGACATCTTAATCTTGATAAAAATATTTACCCTTTGGTAATATTGGATCGCTCGCCATTACAACGCGCAAATCTGACAGCTTTCTCAATGATTTGAACCATAGACGATGACCGTTTTTACAATCTTGCAAACGGATTGCGATACCAACGTAAGGGCAATTATTTGTGATTTCGAGGTGCTTAGCAATAAAACAAGTGACGGGGCAATTTCGAGCGTGATCCTAATTTGTCATTCGGTTACTATGACATACACTCCACTATTCCTCAAGTACATAATCAATTAGCAAATTGTATGACTTCTAAAATATACATATTCAACATTAATTTTTTAGGTTTCGAGCGGAATTTTCGAGAGCTTCTTCAGAGAGCTGCATAAAATGTCACTCAACAGTCCACCTGTTACCCGTTAAATAGCAGGCACCAATACACTGCGTTCGAACCAGTTTGAGTAACCCCCAGAACTACTCTTCTTCTAGCCAACTGTATGGACGCATCTGTACATATTATACTTTTTATAATATAGCGAACAAGTGTAAATTTATTAGGAGAATACATTCTTACTGTGAAGTTGTAATTATTGAGAGCATAGGTCTGTGATATTTTAAATATGAATTAAATGTATTAATTAGAAAGATATACATATAAAATCAATTATATCGAAAAATATTGTTGTTGCGCCACTGGGATTCGAACGTGAAACTCTTTTCAAACCGGAGAAGGTGCATTAATCAACTTTGCTAGAGCGACGATATTATACCTAAATATATAGTATCTTTTTGATATTAATAAATTTAATCGTTCCATTATTTGAAAGAGCCATCTACCTTATTTTTACGGAATCTCTAATACCTTTGAGATCCAGATTAGAATCATGGTGGCGCAACAATGATATTTTGCGATAAAATTGATTTTATATGTATATCTTTCTAATTAATATATTTAATTCATATTTAAGGACGTTCCCAAAAAAAAACATTTTTCTTACAATCCTTTTGAAACTTTGAATACACATACTTATGAGTGTATTTTATACGTAGAAATTTTTTTCAATAGTCCTTGCGGTAGTAAATTTGTAAATATTGACTATTAAAATGGGCATATTTAACATATGAACCATCCCCCATCATCCCCAGTCGATGCTGTAGCGCACATTTAATTGAATATCAATATCAAGAATCATTAGTTGAAAATGTGACAAATATCTTTCTGTAAAAATAACTTAAACAAGCGGTATTCGTTTTGTTATAAAAAATGTTAAAAGTCAGCTACTTTTTAATGGTTTTGATGTTTCCTTTTATAATTTGAATTGTGAGAGATTTTTGAACTTCTGCACATGTGAGCGGAAGCGAAAAAGTACACTGTACCTCAACTGTTTTTTATTCTATTCATAGTAATTTACATACGGAGGAATCTTCTTGAAGATTGAGTACGACTGCTCTTTGGGGACGTACTTAATTGTTAATTTAATATGTAAATAAACACAACTATCGTAAGTATTGTTTTACTCACCAATCAACGTGCTCTAGCTGTACACGCAAACACTAAATAACCATAATTGGTAACTTTTCATATTGGTATACACGAGAGAAGCGAGGAGGTCTCTTGATTCTCACCATTCACAACCTTCTGACACAAATAATCCCTACCGGTGTCCCTAACAAGTCTACGTAATCATTCACTAAAAGCCTTTACAAAATTAACCTTTACCATACCATGTTGTAAAATACCCAAACGCAGCCATGCTGTCAACTCGTGTAACCGTTAATAACTTAATCATTTCATACATCTTTAAATAGATAAAATCTTTTACTTTCGTTTCCATGGTTCTGTGACCTTAAATACAAAGTCAGTCGTGCGGATGTAAAATGTGTTGTGTTATATTATGTTAATATAAATGACCTGTGATGATATATGTTTACATTCGCTTTGTTAACACGTAGAAAGTTAGTATTTTGCATGTTTAACCTTTGCCATACCATGATATAAAATACTCGAATGCAGCCATGCTGTCAACTCGTGTTACCGTAAATAACAGTTAGAAAAAATGTTTTTATTAGTTTAAATAGCTTTAATGGCACGAATTTACTCTAAATATTGAGCATTCAATTTTGAAAAAATGATTAATAACATAATTTAGAGCATTCATTAAGTCCTATACAATGTATCCTTCCTTCTTATCTCTCTTTATTTAATTAGTAAGAAAGAGACAATTATATTTGTATGTTTGTTGTTCTTTTCACTGTGAAAATTGTGTGTGATCTCAGTCTTTCATCACCAGTTGTATTTTTACCAACGTATTAATTTTAGAACGGATTGAATGGACAAAATAATTGTTTTTGTACGATCCCCTTTTCATAATTGGTTTTTTACTTGTCATTCCTAAGTGCTAATATTTTCTTTAAGATTATCTAAAATATGAATTTTATGTTGGATGTATTTACCAAAATATTACAGGTTTAATTATGATGGTAGACCTGTGTTACTGCATGGTTAGGGAAGGGTTAAAAGGTGTATTCATTCAAAGTATGGTGTATTTCAAAATATGTCAAAGGAGTTACAATAATTACCCAAAAAATACTCTACTAGTATGTTCACCGTAACATAAAATAAAAATGTTTATTGATGTACGTTTTCTTCAAAGTATTTTCATAAAATAGGTAAACTCACGAATTTATAAACTATTCAAGTATTCTGTAAGTTAACTGAGCTTTTCAAGTGCTTGAGTGTGAAATATATTAATATATTATAATATTAATTTACATTATATACTTTATGTACTATCTTCTACTGTATGTATGTAGTTTTAAGAAACTTGTTAAATAACAAGTTAAGTTTAGTATAATCAACGTATTTTATAGTATAGTGTAGGTAGTGCGCAGCGCACGATAAGTTTCGCGAACTGAACCACGATTTTCGAAATAAATTTGCACAATTTGCAAGCGTTGTTCTGGCGCAAGTCTATTCATGATGAAATGGCAAACCAAACTGAACACAAATCAGCTATCGGCTACGAAATTGGCAAGTATAGATGATGGAATGCCTCAATGTTAAATAATCAGAGAATTCACCGACTTCCCGCTTTCGAAACCATCGACCGATAAATACTTAAAATATTTAAATACACATAATGTGGATTTACTATGTACGTCGTAATATTTTTATTGCGCGTGGCATTCTCAGAACACCTCAAGAACTTTGCGAAATGCCGCTTGGACTATATTTTTGCCAATAAAAATAGTACACTCGTATTCCATACACCAAGAGCTTCACATCTTTTATCCGACTAAATTTTATTCTTAATAATTGATCTCATACATTATGAATCTCTACTATTCATTTGTTACAAACATGGATAACTGAGAATCCATATAGCTACAAACAAACAAATAAATAATGGCCCCATGTACGACGTTTCCTGTGCGCCGCATTAAAGTCAAAAAATGAACACCTACCGGTTATATTATTCCCACGTTATTTTGTGTGTAAAAACACGTGTCCTTGTATATTAATATCCACCATACACTAGCACGTAGAATTATGCCTATAAATATAAATATTTTGTTATCAGTTCTCTTGAATAAATTCAACGAGAAACAACTTGTGTTTTTATTGATGGAGTTTTTATTAATACATGACCATCACACATCACTTGATAAATCATTATTCATATATTAAAATATATATATCAAAAAGATTGATACAAATAGCGTATGAGAAAGAATGCATAATATCTTTCTTCTACAAATTGGTACTTAATTATTTCTATTGTTTAGTACACTTTCATACATTTTATTTAACATATTTTCATATCGTTCATCTGCTGGTTGATCTATTTCTGTTTATAAACTCCCGTCTTATAAATTTTATTTACAATACAATAACAAACTCGCACATGTGATCCACAAGCCTTAATTACAACGCAAGGGTTTGCCGTAGACATGCGCAAACTGTGATTCAGGCGTGTGGATTAGTAATCAGGAGCTATTGCTATTGTTGCTCATCAAATCAAAATGTAGTGATTGCGGTAGACCTACATGCGCCCGTAGATACCTATCTCACCTAGAGACGGATACTGCTCAAACAACTAAAATCACTCTTCCGCAGACCGACACCGGCATTTTCAGCGGGCCACTCCAAAGTTCATCTGTGCATTTAATTATATTATTTCATCACATCTTCGTGCTCTTTCATTCATATACCCTGCTCTAGTTACAACATACACATACACCCAACACAGGGTTAGGAGCTTCTGTCTCGCAGCATCATAATCTTCTGATACAACCTCGAGTCAATTATAATTTGAATAACTTCAACACACACACCTCGATTGCTGCAGGGTTATTGTGATCGATATGTGTGATTTGAGTTGTCGGACCACTCGGATGGAGAAACCGATATTTGTTGGTTATGTTATTCGGATCGAAAGGTTTTGTACATAGTGAGACGACTAAAAGCCCTAACTTTCTTCAATGTCGCAGTGTATATGAATGTGCGTGTGAGTATTTATGCTGTCTAGAGCAAGGTATTTTTTAAATAAAACAGTACAATTGCACGTCCTACGAGTATAAAGTTAATTATATGAATAAAGTTGAAGAATGGAGTGGCTTGTTTGAGATGTTGTCGAAAGAACCGTCTGCGGAGAAATAGCTGGCCTTCGATAGCTTCTAGGTTTCGTCCATCATGATATATTGACATCTGCTATTGGTCGGTGCGTTTCGGTACCATATTTGTATTTATTTATTTATTTCCTTTAACGCCGTTGTGAACTTTTACATAATAATACATTTTTAATTTAATTTAAAATTTCAATATAACAATTTAAATATAACATAAATAAATAAAAACTAAGTATAATTTACGTACAAATATTTCTTCAGCTCAAGTATGCGCCTGTAACGAAAAATATCAACGAAACTCAACTTGTTACCAAGCCGATGCATCCGCGATATTGGCGAGTTAACAGCATTAATTACGAGGGGCACAAGTTAAACAATAAGGTTCCTACAATTTTAATTCAGGTATACGGTATAATTTTTATTGCAATAAATAAGTAAACCATCTGAAAGCTTGTACTTTATTCTTTTTTCCTACATAGTCTCCTGATTTTTCTATGCATTTTTCCTGACGAGTTATCCACTACTGGCAAACCCGCTTCGAAGAATTCCGCCGCTAGGCCGCGATGTAATTGGTGTGACCCGCTTTCTTTCCACCTTTCATCTGTATTGAGCGTTGTCCATCAAGTGTCTGCTTCAATTCGGAAACAAGTGAAGTCGCTGGGCGCAAGATAGGGCTGTAGGGGGCTGGGTCAAGCAAATTTCCAGCGCATTTGTCCAGTCGGGCGGTGGTCTGTCGAGAGACATGCGGGCGAGCGTTTGTCGTGGTGCAGCTAACGCCCATGTTCAGCCTTCCTCTCCGGCGATTTTTTTGGATGGCTCTTTTGGTTTTGTCAATGTCAGCAGTACCTGTCCGAATGATGGTGGTCCCCTTTGGCATAACTCGGTCCGCCAAGACGCCTTTTCGGTCCCAAACACCGTTAGCCATCACTTTTCCCTGTGGAAAGCGTCTGCTTAAACTTTTTCGGCCTAGGCGGTTCGGATGGCGCCATTATTTGGACTTGTCTATTGTTTCTGGAGTGACGTGTGATACCACGTTTCATCTCCGTAATAATGGGTGAGTCCAGAATTCTTCGGTTTCTCGGCGCATTCTCGAAAAAAAACCCCCTCGGACACTTGACCCGACTTGTCTTGGTGGGTTGCTGAACGCATTGTGGGACCCCCCGCGCGCACACCTTGCGATGACCAAGTGTATCGGTCCAAATGTTGTCGCTGGTTTTTTCCCCAACCTCCGGAACCTGGACAGCAAGCTCCCGAAGCCGTTACTCTCCGATCTTCGCGGAGAATGCGGTCAATCTTCGCTACGACTTCGTCGACCCGATGGCTCCCACTCCTTTGCTCGTGGTGGACGTCTGTGCGTCCTTCGGAGGAACTCCCTGCACCATTTGCGGAGTGTGGACGCTGATGCAAGCTGATGCATAAACTTCTTCCAACTGTCGATGAATTCCAAACAGGTTTACCTACTTCGCGTTTAAAATCGAAATCACCGGAACGGAATTTCACATGGCTGGTTAACGGCTGATGGCCGGGATCCATAGCGGGGATGCTGTCAGGCCTTTACTGAGCGTCGCGCGTTTGCTCCCGGTAGTGGGGATGTAGTTAAGGGACCCAACAAACAAGGCGGTTGTTGCCGGATTTTCGCCTCAGCTCTCGCGTGGCGAGTGTACAGCGTAAGGAACCTTTTATTTTTTCCTTGGCCCTCGTATTTCTATGGTCCCTACAAAGAACACTTCATGCGTAGGTATACGAAATCATCTGTATCAACTGAGGGTAGTCCAACATGCTATTGATCATTTTATATAGATATAATATATCGCTCACATCCCTTCTCCAAGCTAATTTTTTCAAATGAAGAAGATTCGTTAAATAATTTGTAATTTATATTTTCTATCGGAATGTGCAATTTAAAATTGATAAATCTTAGAAATTTATGTTGCACTGTTTTAATTTTTATAATATGTGAGCCGTAGTAGGAAGACCACATTATGGTATATTTGGTACCTACCGCGCACGAGATATGCTGGGAGTTGACATTTACCAATTGGCAACACTGCACTGCGTAAAAAAAACATTCTCGATAGCATAGTTTCTTTTGACAGTTTGCGAGCACGAGGAAGTTGTCCCGATGCTAAAAGCACAAAGATGTGATTTCGTATTGAATTAAGGAAGGGATGAAAGCATCCCTTCCTTACATGACAGCAGAGAGGTCATGTAGATGAAAATACTTTTTCTTCATGAAGGATTTCTCATGAATAAAGTAGGACGGGGATACGATTTGGTCTCCTCTGTTTCATAATTTCACAGATGAATTTGTTTTAAAACAAAAGAGAATGCAAAGGATTCCATGTGAGTTCAAATGGAAGAAGATGACCCAGCCTTTTTGACGTTTTGATAAGTAAGGAGATACAAGTATTTACGGGTGCCTCGGAACATCAGATCTGGACGAAGACTGTGGATCGCTGCAGAAAAACGAAGACACCTCGCGTTTAAATGGTTGTAAAACGAATTTCGATGTAAATTGTTAATTATTAAAGAGAACACATTCTTACTGTGAAGTTGTAATTATTCAAAACATAGGTCTGTGATGTTTTAAATACTAATTTAATGTATTAATTATAAATATATTAATACGCAAAAATTTTATATGTATATATTTATAATTAATACATTAAATTAGTATTTAAATTATTAATATTTGAAGTATTGTAGTTTTTCTTCTTACTTTTTTAATTACAAATAAGAACTTGCTAATCTTGTTGTCCACATTTATTTGATACGATTTTTGCTATATTTGACCTGACAAACTCGTCAGGGGATTTAAATTGTTTTAATATAATATCCTAGGAAAAGATTTTCATATCCAATGAATCTAAGTGTTTTTCTCACCATTAGTTCGTAGATATAAACTTGTTGGTTTAGATGTTCACACGGTGGTAAGAAACTCAATTATTATCTTAAGGCAAGACTTGCCAATCAATCTTTCTACGAGGGCAAGTAAAAAATATGGTTCCTTCGCTGTACACTCGCCCGCGAGATGCTATAGGCGAAATCCGCAACCCGCCTTGATTGTTGCGGTCCTTAACTACATTCCCACTATCCGGGAGCAAACGCTGCGTCCGCTTCAGTAAAGGCTGACAGCCATCGCTATGGAACCCGCCATCGCCGTTACCGCCAGGTTGGTGAAATCCGTTCGGTGATTTCGACTTTTTTAAACGCGAAGACAGCTTAACTGTTGAAATTCATCGACAGTTTGGGAAGAAGTTTATGGCACAGTTGCATCAGCGTCAACAGTCCGCAAATGGTCAGGGAGTTCTCCGGAAGGACGCACAGACGTCCACGGACGAGCAAAGGGAGTGGGAGGCCATCGGTGTCGACGAATGTCGTGGCGAAGATTGGAGCGAATTCTCCTCGAAGTGGAGAGTAACGCTTTCGGGAGCATGCTGTCCAGGTTCCTGAGGTTTGTGAAAAAACCATCGACAAACATTTTGACCGATAAACTTGGTTATCGCAAGGTATTGTGCGCGCGGGGCTCCCACACATGCTTTCAGAAACCCACAAAGACAATCGGTAGAATTGGTCAAGTGTGCCGAGGGGTTTTCTTTTCGAGGAATCGCGCCGAGGAATACCGAAGAATTCTTGGGACTTCCATTATTACGGGAGAAGAAACGTGGTGTCACTACGTCTCACTCCAGAAACAAAAGACAGTCCAAATAATGGCGCTCCTGACCGCCTAGGCGAAAAAGTTTAAGCAGCCGCTTTCCGAAGGGGAAGTGATGGCTACGGTGTTTGGGGGACGAAAAGGCGTCTTGCTGACCGATAGTTTATGCCTAAGGGGACACCATCAATTCGCGACAGGTCCTGCGGAGACAATGACAAAACTCAAAGCGCCATCCAAATAGCCGGCAGAGAAGGCTGACCAAGGCGTTAGGCTGCACCACGACAACGCTTCGCCCGCATGTCTCTCGACAGACCACCCGCCCCTACTGGACAACTTCGGCTGGAAATTGCTTGACCATAGCCCCTCAGCCTGTTCTTGCTCCCAGCGACTTCCACTTGTTCCGAAATTGACAGGCAAACACTTGGGATGGACAACGCTTTCAATACAGCATGAAGAGGTGAAAGAAGCGGTCACATAGTTCATAGGCGGCCTGCGGCGGAATTCTTCGAGCGGGTTTCAGAAGGGAAAACTCGTCAGGAAAAATGCTAGAAAATCAGGAGGAGACTATGTAGAAAATAGAAATAAAGTACAAGCTTTCAGATGGTTTATTATTAATTGCAATAAAAAAAATACCTTGTATCAACTGAAAAAATGTAGGAACTTATTTTCTTACTTGCCCCACGTATGTAATCACATTTCAAGTGGACAGGATTTTTACTAATTCTACCTTATAATTCGTATGTTTTCGTATCTGATTAAATCATTAAATTATGTTGTTATAAAAACTTGAAACTAAATCTTATTATTTTCCCCTGAGAATGGTAGCTATTGCCGAGTGGCAGGGACCATGGTGAGTTCTGTGCATCAGAAGCACGCACCTCATGCTACACCCTGAGTTGAGAGGTGGACGGCAAAAAAACGATCGTCACAATATATATAGATATTATTATAAAGTTGTTAGAGAGCGGAGCGAGTTAAAGTTTTTAGCTGTCCTTAAGCGTAAATCCTAAAGATTTCAAACGCCTTGTTGCAGAATTTCAAATGCAATGTTGAATAAATGACAAATTTTTGTTGCGAGCATATTTAAATACCGAAGAACTGCGACTCTACTTAGATCAATATTATTAATGTGTATTGAAAAAATAAGTTGATTTAACTTATTTGTTACATTTTTCAACATTGAGATGTAGTTCGTTCGCACAGCACCACACATAAAACAAATTTAGGTTATTCTGCCAAAAGTAATCTAGTCATTTATGTTAGTGAATGTAGTTAATTTACAGTCATTATGGCAGTAGAGTGTAAATTTTAGGTAGCCAGGTCTGTGGGTATGAGAGCAGGCCTCCACAAAAACTATTGTACGTTCAATAAAAATACGGATACAATAATTTACTGGAGCAGAACTGGAAAATATTATAAATGATTCATGAGCAGAACTGTAAAATTACATGCGTTATATTTTTTATAAAGATCGGACACATTTTCTGCAATGAGAAATATGATTTACTAAGACTCACTATGGACGAAAAATAAATGTACTAGTATGTAATAAAAGATGTTATCTGTCAAACTGGTCGCCATCTTACGACAGAAGAAGATGGATCTAGAAACAATCTGAGGTGGACACAGAGTGACATCTGTCGGGAAACAACTCCAAACTTACAGTTTAGTTTGGTTAGACTACTGCGTGTTTTCCGCTACACGATTTTACTTCTACACCAAATTCCAGCAATGTCATATTGCAATTTGCATGGAGTGATATATTTTACATTAAGTAATTCAGTAATATTTTAAATGTATAATAAATATTTTTATTATAGGAGATACACATCTATTGTATAGTTAGTATTTATGTTTTAGAAAATAGGTCTGTGATATTTAATACTAAGTAAAATTATGTATAAAGTTATTAAGTTTAATTATCAAAAGTTATAAACAATTTATCGATAAATATTTTTGTTTATAAAATTGTATAATGTTTCCACAATTGAATAAAAAATGAATTATTAATTAATTCAGGCGTCTCCTATCTGATTTTACTTCAAAGGTGTTTTTGAAATTCCATAAAATATAAAGAAGATTGCTTTCAAATAATGGAAGAAGATGTGTCCAGTGAAAGTGCAATAATGAGTTCGAAAATGTGTCGTTCAAGTACTATGTTGGTTGTAGTGTAATCGGTTATGAATTTCCCCGGGATAGTTATAGATCCTGTTCGAATCCCGGTTAGAACAAAATTTTATTTTCTTTGATAAAATTGATTTTATCTGATTCTTTGTAATTAAATTGTATTTTTTAGTAAATAAATATAATGTACTCTACTCTTTCAAGTAAGTAAGTAACCCTTTTATTTCTCACTATAACCCAAGATGAATACTGAAATACTTTCATGTTTCATGCACTTTTATTTTTTATTTTAATTATTTAAAATGTCTAACCACAATAATTATTGCCAATAATATTGCAAATATAAATTACACTAAATATACCGTATATATGAATATGTGGTTACCAAACTAAATATGACTAAAACCTTAATCAGGCCACCATATGCTGGTCATGCATCGTGTGACACAGAAATGTTCCGTGTTGCACACAGGAAGCGGGGAGCACGTGACTAATCCAGGTGCGACTCCGCTCAAAGCTCAACTTGGGTTTAACGAGGACAATAATGCTTTCGGCGGATCCATATCTTCCATCTGCAATCGGAAATTTGAACGAATTTAAGATTTTTATGCATGGTGTTCCTATTCCATGGGTCGATACTGTGAAATATCTTAGACTACATTACACAAAAAACTTCGCTGGACACAACACATTAAGAAACTATATCCCCTTCTAAATTCCCACAGTTCACTATCCCTACAAAACAAATTACTCTTGTACAAAGCAATCATCCGTCCAATACTCACATTCGCGAGCCCCATCTGGAGTTCAAGTAATACAAATTTTTTAGAATTCAATCAAAACTACACCCTTAGGAGTATCTCAAAGTCACCCTGGTCTGTCAGAAACATAATCATTTATTTTCAAAATTTTATTATTAATTAATTTCCATCCCAAACCCTTACTTCCTCGGCCTATATGATCCCTTATCCGATCCTCTCATCCGATCATCTTCGTCCCATTTCACTTCTTTACCCTGTTCTCAACCCTATTGAATAAAATTTATTAAAAGATTCTATAAAAACAAAATATATATTAAAAAAAAGGTATTATATAAAAAACTTTACTCATTTTTGCTACTACTTTTTATAATTATATACAAAGTTAAAATTACCTGAAATAAAAAAAACAATTTCACAATATTCTCCAAATAGGGTCCCTCCAAAAAAAATCTTATGCCATTGTTGTTACCTCATATGTCGGAGACAAGAGGGCTCAGCCCTTATCCCTCCCCTCTTTAACAATCGAATGATAATCAGATGGACGAATTTTTTTTCACGTGCTTAGTTTTAATTGTTTTTTAGCGGCCAGGAAATCACATTTAAAATAGGTGGTAAACGGATGGGGGGACGGAGTATCCTAAAGAGTAACAATATATTATAAATTTGATGATACGTAGGCAAGATAGAATTTTATTTACAAAACGTTTTTGCTCTTCTCAAATTTGTCATTTGGATAGTGATGGTTTTATTTTTGAACTCCTCATATATAACGTATGTATTTTAAAGGCTAAAAACAGAGAAACGGTGATCTCTAAGATAAGATATTGATCATGACGATGATAAGGAATATGTGGCAGAGAATAATAATAAACAGAAATAAGTATAAGACACCTTCATCCAGCAGTGGAAATATAATTGAAGGATGATGAAGATATAAAGAGAACCGATTTTTAATACATCAGTTACAACAATCAAACCAATTTATATCATATATACCATAATGATCTATGTATCTCATACATTTTATTATTTTTATCACAAACCTTTCTATCTTTTCTCCCTGCCGTTCCCTCTGGAATTAGTAATATGACACATTTAATTTTTTTTCCTTCTGTTCCCTCTAGAAATATTTCACTTTTTATTCTAAGTCTTTTTTTATTCATGTCTCAATTTTTTATCACTTTTTCTTTTCTTCTCTCACTATATTAATTTGAATTTGTTTCTCATACTATTTAAAGTGTATGTGCCCTATCCCAACACTTTTTTATTTTAAATACTAATTAAATGTATTAATTGGAAAGATATAAAATCTTTTTTTTTTTAAATAATTGCTGTTGCTACCGAGACTCGAACCTGGATCTCATTCTAATCCGGGGAAGGTGCATTTAACCGAACTACTCGAAGGTATTTAAGATTCCGTAAAAATAAAGTAGATGGTTTTGCAAATAATGGAACGATAGATATTTTTAATTAATACATTTAATTAGTATTTAAAATATCACAGAGCTATGTTATGAATAATTACAACTTCACAATAAGAATGTGTTCTTATTAATATTTTATTATTTAATTACCTATTAAACTTACACTGTTAATTGTTTAATAGAATTTTTATAATTGAAAAATTGTATTATATATTTCAAATAAAATATTTTTTTGAGCTGTTTAATTATGATTTATTATTTGATTACTGCACACAGTCCACCTGCACACAACGAAGCCTTTCACACTATACGCAACGTTAATATTTGTCCATCATGTCTTCGACGTACTTTGACGGAGCGCTTCAATATTAAATCGCACTTGATATTGAAGTATTAAGGGGACAAGTCGCTCCCTTAAAGGGTAAAGTTTGGCGAGAAATCAAGGAATTTAGATGAATTTATCGCCTCCTGCCCCCGAGCCCCACATCCTGTCAGATGTCACAACTCCGGGACAATACTTAGCGGAGTCTTTGTGCTTAATAAGGCTTCACGGCTTACTTTTATGTATCGCCTTCCCGAATTTGTTTTGCTACGTCTTAATAATTACAAAACTACCCTGTGAAGTTTGCGAAGTAAATGAGTTTCGGAACAGCTTGTACCTAGCACCGCTGTAGTAATTAATAAGAGATTAAAGAAATTAACAGTTAAAGCAAATTTTATAAACTCATCGAATTTTGCGCCCTACAAATTATAATATCACACAATAACTTCTTGGTTATCCTACGGTGATTCGTCATATAAGCCCGTATAATTAAATTCCTTCCAACTCTAGCCGCGAGGATTATATTTCAAATGTGTGCGAAATTATGTTTTACATTTTTTTGTCATCTGACGTTTACATTAAATTGCGATATTTAGCATCAAAGTTTTGCACGAAAGTTCAAATAGCTGTTGAATTTAGGATAATACTATTTTTATTACCCAAAAAGTAAACTATATTTAAGTACTGCTTGCTTGGACACATTGTATAATCTAATTCATACATTTTATTTGTATTTAAATCAACAGATGTGGTTGTAAAAAAATAAATAATGTTTTTTTAGAGGTTTTGTTTTCCCAATTGGCAACACTTTTTCCAGCGACAGCCAATTTGAGAGCTGGCAGCTGATTTGTGCTCAGTTTGGTTTGCCATTTCACCATGAATAGACTTATGCCAGAGCAACGCTTGCAAATTGTTCAAATTTATTTCGAAAATCGCGGTTCAGTTCGCTACGTCCATTTGACGGCCGAAAAGTAATTCGAATAACCATGGAGTGTTTTCGCACCACGGATTTTCTAATTGATAATACGCTTCTATAGAGACGTTGGACAATGCACACCGAAGCAGCTGTTGTCTCTTCAAAAATAATGCCGGCCAGAACGTTACAGTCAATAGAGAGAGAGCTATAGATCCATAATTACTCACTTTTTCGTTCCCCAATTGAATGGCATTAATATGAAAGAGCTGCGGTTTCATCAAGATACCACACAACTTGCGCCACAATCCATTTATTGAAGGAAACATTCGATGAGCGCATAATTTTGCTTAATGGACCTGTGAATAGGCCTCCAAGATCGTGCGATTTAACCTTTAGATTATTGTCTGTGGGGATATGTGAAGTCCCTAGTCTGTGTCAACAAACCAGAGACAATAAACGACATGGAATCCAACATTCGTCGCGTTATTACCGATATACGGCCCCAACTGCTCCAGAAAGTGTTCAAAAATTGGACCATAATTAAACACTAATGACATAAAATTATCTTTCGAATAAAGCTAATACCATGGCCATTAGCATAAATATTATGTGTTTTATTTAATTTTAAACTTTATACTTTATACCTCTAAAAAACATATTCATTACTAATGCTACTAAAATATTGCATTGTTTTACTGTTATATCCTGAACTACCAAGATATTCGTCACGTTATTAAGACAATTTTAAAGATATTTTTTTTGTTAGAATTTTAAAACAAAAATGTAAATTTTTACTAAAATTTCAGATGATACCTCGTTGTTCTAAGGTTATGTTATGACGGACAGAAATCTATGGGCAGGAAGCAGCAATATTGCTGAGATTGCTGAGAGTGTTGAAAGTGCACGAGACGCCGAGTTACCTATCTTTATCGTGAATGTGTTTGCGCCACGTAAATTTTGAATCTAGGACGACGTCAAGGTAGATGTGAAAATTCTAACTTACCGGCATTCGAGCCACCCTCTGTACCTCCCTCGCTTGTACTCGGAGGAATAGCGGGGGTTGCTGGATAAGTTACAGAGTCTGCAAGGAAGAAATAACGCTGTTATAAATGTAGTGGATGGTAGAGAGTTGAGCATTTGAATATAAGCTGTCATTCATTGACCAACTGATAAAGAATGATATTTATCGCTAAATATCGGAGAACATACAACCCGATTATGCTGAAATAAATAATTTATTATTATCATGCTTTTTTAAGCCTTTATCTTCAGTTGGTTCTATGGAGGTAGGTGGTGTGAATGGAATAGAAATGCGCGGTTGGTGTAAGTCGTTTATTGTGACAGAAAAAATAACAGAGAGTATAGAAGGTATGCATATAAAATGAAGTGTAGAGAAGGGAGAATTTGGCGGTGTTCAGTGTCGACCCCACCGGCCTAAAACGCCGTAGCATGATGTAAATGCGTCGTGGAGGCACCACTCTGCTGCCGGCTAGGATGATACAGCTCCTTGATTACTAAAAGATCATATCACTTTGGGTTGTAACTTGTTGATGTCGTTAAGAATCATGCTCTATCATCTTTATATTTAGATAGTTGTTACAGCACGATAACCAGTTGGTTTCTTCCTTTTCAGGTAACACCAGCTTCCGCAGATTATCGTTGTCTTTGCAGGCGATGTGTTTGAAAAAAATTGATGATGCGTTTGAGACAGATCGTGGGCAATCTAACTTAGAATTAAATCACAAATCGATGCGGATGCTAGAGCCAGGTCCACTTTAATATTAGTTTGATACATTGGATACATACGTTTCGAAAAGGCACGTTTAAGCGATTATTAGAGTATGGCGAATGCTCGAACAAGTCCAACCCCTTATCTTTTATGATCCAATCTTTCGGTTATTTTCCATAGTTAACGAGTTTTTTGAGGCGCCTGACAATATTGTAATGTATTGCATCACATTTTTCAGCCGCACTCTTTTTCATCAAACTTTTTTCCTCCACGCATCAAAACCAAATAGAATACCTATTCTTTCCACATATTTTAACATCTTGAAACGATTTGTGATGGACTATCGCCTCTTTTTTCATAATCCGATGCTAAATCATCGTATAAATATACATTACATTTAATTCAACCCACATCACACTAATGAGTGCGATGTTAGTTGAAGTTGAGCTGATCGCTAAACCAAACGATTGCATAACCAACATTATTCTTCATAGAGGCAGCATATCACGTCCCCATTGATGGAACTAGTCTTTCACGATTTGTTTTTCACCAAAGAGTTCGTGATCGTGAAATGACTAAACCGTATTTCATCCATTTTCCAAGTAATAAAACACGATATGACGAATGCAAAGGAATATATTAGTAAATATTAATTAAATGTATTAATTTGAAAGATATACATATAAAATCAACATTATCGAAAAATATTGTTGCGTCACCAGGATTCGAACCTAGATCTCTTTCCAAACCGGAGAAGGTGCATTATCCAACTATACTACAGCGACACTATTTTTGACGAGAAATTTTCTTTCAAATAATGAAACGATTAAATTGTATTAATTAATTCGAAAATTTGTCGTCAAAAATAGTGTCGCTGTAGCATAGTTGGCTTAGAAAGAGATCCAGGTTCGAATCCCAGTGGCGGAACAATAATATTTTTCGATAAAATTGATTTTATATGTATATCTTTCTAATTAACACATTTAATTCATATTTAAAATGTCATAGACCTATGTTCTGAATAATTACTACTTTACAATAAGAATGTGTTCTCCTAATAAGAATATATTGGTAAAAAAATCGAAACAAAATGTCATATTTTACAGATTCAAAAGGCTCCGGTAAAATGATCATTAATTTGACAATTGGTATACATTCATAATATTTCACAGATTCTGTTATATATGGAGTTTTCAAAGCAAGCAATATTTTATCTAGATTTAAGCTATAATCTTATTTCACAGACACTATAATACATTTTGTATAGGTGTCTAAATTAACAGTTTCGCAATAATTAAATCAAAATCACATTCCGGCTAGCCGTTGGATATTTGTGGTATAAATACACATTGTTCGGACTATATGTAAGAGACGCAGACAGTACGGCCGGCACGAGCATTCCTTTTGATGAGACTGCCCCAGGCAATGGGTCGATTCTCAGCAGTTAGTTAAGAAGTTCGGATAAACATGTATATGTGTGGCCGCCTACATACGTAACGGCTGTTTAGGCTACCGCGGATACAAGTTAATAGGCCACTGAGGAAATGAAACTGAAAGAATAACTTCCGAACTAATTTACGAATCGCCCAGTTTTCCGAAAAACTTTGTTTCGACAAAATAAATCTATCGCGTGGGCTAACCCATAAATGTTTTCATTATGGGTTAGCCTACAAGATATTGATAGTTAGCCTACAAATGTGTTCATAAAAGGATCATAATAGATTTTTTAGCTCCTCTTTTCATCCGTCATGACTGAAAATCGTGATCTCGGTAAACTCCCACCTTTTTCACAGAGTACACCCTGAAATCTTATTACATAACCATCACGCTTCTCTCCATAAACACTAAACACTATCATTACATGAAGATTGAAACAATCATCACCTGAAAAATAATACGAAAACAAAGAAATATAGTATTTCTTTTGTATGTAACACTCGGCATCCTGCAGAAGGATGCATCACCAAAGGTGTCAGTCTAACGGGTGAGTGGGTTTCCTCTTTCTCTCTGTCCTTCAACGTGATCTGCCATAACAAGCTTTTCCATGCTATTTTCCCTCCTCGCAAGATGTCCAAAAAATTGAAGGCCGTTCAGGGCATTCATGATTGCGTTAGTTCATAATAAGAACCCTTTGAGCGTAGTAAGGCAACAAGTCAATTTCTGTAAATTTCTCTTAATGGTATTTGCATGACCGGTGAATGAATGAATTTTGTATGTAAGATGTTCTACTTCTGGGAATGTGGAAGAGTGCGGATTGCCGGGTTGGTCTAGATGGTACATGGAGAGATATTAATTTTAATTGGCTGGGACAATCAATATGGCCATGCAGTAGTTTGAAAATAAGTATTTGGTCAGCACGTGTTCTTCGATGTTCTAGGGTTTTCATATTGTGGAAGTTTGCTGCATCTAAATAGGAGTTGAATGATAGATTAGATCTAACATTCAGATATCGAATAAACCCATTTCCGCACTACATCTCAAAAGTATTAATCCATCTTCTCTCCTTTCCTCACCACATAAATATACAAAATGCATCAAAGACTGTAAATTAATATTTATGAAGAGAATCAATAAATAATTTTCGTAGAAAGCGATCACTTGGCGTGTTTAACATATTAGATTAAATAAAAATAAAAATGATTATACGCCAACCGGTTTTGCTTAGCTCAAGCTTCGTCAATGCGTATTTAAAACTAATAATAAATACCAAAAGAATACACTTACATGTGAACGTGAATGTGACGTCTTGCTCGATGTCTTTTCACCTCAAACGCAATGATGGATTATCTTTATAGGTAAGTTATCATTACTCCTCTTATAAGTTATTCTTTTAATATATACACACATCATTCCTATGTCTGGAATAATGATTATCATAATGCTGTCGTATTAGAAGGATTTTATGTGAAACAGCTGTCTCAAGAGTCGGCACTGCTCTCGAGTTTAAGTTAGTATAGCCAAGTTAGTCCATCTGGGTGTATTATGGACAGGACAGTTGATACTAGATAACTTCAGGGGCGCATAGAGTACACAAAATTCTGAGAAACAAATATAAATTAAAAAATTGGGTTAACATTAACGAAAACATTATTTTGCAATTAGTTCCATATATGTACCAGGAGAGATTTTAATTGCTTAGTTCTAAAAACTCACATTAGTAGTGAATTACTCAAGTCATATAAATGGATATTATATTGAAAATTCTTTTCAGTTGATCCGTTTTGTATGCTGTTTATTAACAGAATAACATTAAAAAGGGTTACAACTGCAACGTACAAATCATTGAAGCGTCTACTTTCTCTTTTACTAATTCGCGAATTTTACTATCTTACTGTTTTTAACCAGTTGCTTTCATGATTGTTCTTTAAATTTGGTGCATGGATTGGTTTTTGATTTGAGAAAAACAAAAAGCAATTGGCAGAATTATTTGCTACGTAAACCTTCAATACAAATAATTATTTCCTTTAGTTATTACGTGAAATATTTTCAAACAATAAATTAATCATGTTCAGTCATAGAAAGTGTTCTTAATAACGTCCATACATTTTTTATATGGGTATGAAAGTATTATTTTACGTTAAAATTTAAACTTTAAAATCACTATTAACAGTACTCTAAAATTATAAATAAATACAAGGATAGGGTCGTATAAACGACGGATTAAAAAAGTTGAAATATCTGATTAAGATACGGATAAGAAACGGAATAAATGACAAAAGCTGCTGACGAGTCCAAGGCCAGAAGTCAGTCAGGCCAGTGAAGTGTAAAGGGGACCTGGCAGCGGCCGTCTGGTGCCGACGGCCCATGCAGCCAGTGCGCATCTCTGCCACGATATGCTTTGCTTTATCTTTTATGTATATATGTTTACCCCATTCGCATTTTAAAGTTATTAGGCAAACGGTAAAAGGTGAAACGATTGAAATCACTTGTATTTTGCCTAACTCGGATGTAACCCCAGCCCTTCGTTCTCCGTGGCGAGGAAACTTACCAAGATCGCTATCAAATTATAATATTTTTGACACATCTGCTTACTTCTCCAAGTATATCTCCGCACCAGTATGATTAATTTTCTCTGCATGTATTTGAGCTCAGACAGTTAAGCTTGGTTAGTAAATCCCCTGAACTTTAACAATCAAATGTAATTTGGGATGAGGAGCTCATCTAGTTCTGCGCGGAGACATTAGTTGCTAATGAACACCGTTCAGATATAATACACACAAGATTATTAAACTATGCCATTTGCTAATACGCACGAACAAACTTGAAACAAGCCCCACGTGATATTTGAGTATAAGATATATATGGTGTAATATTTATGTAATGTATTACACAACAGAACAACCCGGCGATACTTGAAAAGTGATGACAAGGGAATATACAAAAGATTTCCAATAATTTATTATTGTATAGTATAGAATTGGAGTCCGCAAAAGTTTAAAGCGTAATATAGATACATTTAAAATATATTGCTAAAGAAGGATGTTGCACATCCCATGGGCAGTATAATGCACGAATACCTCAATCTTTCAACGAATCTAACCATACCTAGTTTTATCCATAGCAGTGAATAAAACATTATTACAATTCTCTGCAACATTTTGTATCTAGAAAAGGAAACTATCTTGGGCACAACTTTGTTAAGAAGAAGTTCTGGAAGAGTACCACAGCGGTGGGTGCGTTGCATTTAGTTGGAGAAATTCTGGAGTCAGTTGTGAGAGTGACCCAGAACCTGGAGTAGTGGAAGTACATTATGAACTGAGTCTCGTCTTATTGAGACTACTGTGTGTCAATACAGATATGAAGGAGGAAAGAGGAGGAAGATGTGCTGACCCTACACGTGCCCATAGACATGACCGTGTAAGGACTCACCTATAGGGTTCGAACCAAGGAGACCAATAAGTAGACGCAAATAAACAATTAGCACCAGAGATGGATACTGTTCAAGCAACTAACATCACTCTTCCGCAGACCGTCCTATCACCAACATCGCCATTCAACAACATCTCTAATAATTCATCACCACAATAAACGAAACCTTATAAGTGCTCTTTCATTTCAATACAGTAAAATACTAGTGTAGCAGGCAAGGTACCCAAATATATGTCTTTATCTGCTGAAATATTTATCCGATTACAATATAACACACTGTACTAAGAATAAAATAAATAAATAACCAATGTGCATGAAAGGGTTGACATGTTAATTTTGATATATAAAATGTACCTGCTGTCATGTCTGCTTACCCCCGCGGAAAATACGTTTTTTTTATTTCTTGACAACATATAAGACATAAGATATTACGTTTAGATACCATTTTATTGATATTTGATATCTCATCATTGGTTTTCAAACTTCTGAACCTTAAAATGTCAAAACAATATTCTGTATCTGTGTCTGGTCAGTGTGAACTAGAGATTAGCCCGTACTTTGGCACCAAAAGGTCAGATGGTTGGCGGTCGGGCCTTCGAGCGGTCAACCAATTCAGTGTATGCTTATTGAGCAAGAGCTTTGGCTTAGTTTGAAAATAGTCATAATACCTATGTGATGTGTTTGAAGTTTAAATTGCTAACCATTGTTATCTATATGTTGAGGGTTGATTTCGGTCAAAATATCATTAGTAGGTACACTAGATTTCATGTTTTTGATGAGAGGGTGTGTAGTATACGAGAAGGTTGCCACTGTGAGGGGTGACAATGTAAGGTGTTTAGTGACTTTAGTGGTTAATGTTTGTATAGACTCGTAAAGGTCACCAATAGGGATTATTTGTGTCGGAAGAATTTGTACGCAAGAATCAAGGGCTCTATATCTCCTCGCTTCTGCCGTATGTAGGTATATGAAATGTTAAGAATTATGGTGATTTAGTGTTTGCGTGTACAGCTAGAGCGGGTAGTTTATTACAATGAAGTTTATTTTAGATTTCTATCGTAGTATCCTATGTAAAAGATGATGCTAACTCGTATTTTACATCTATAACAATTTCAGCTACTCAGGTGGAGATCTTTCAGTTGGTTAATCCAATGTAGATTTTATTGTAAGTGAAGCGTGGTATTTCATATATTCCTTAAGAAACTTATTTCATAACATTATACTTTTATCGACTTTGGTGGTTAATGTTTGTGTAGACTCGCTAAGGTCTTGAAAGGTGAGAATCGAGGGCCCTATATTTCCTCGCTTCTCCCGTATGTATATGAAATGTTAAGCATTATGGTGATTTGGTTTTTGCGTGTACAGCTAGGGCGAGTAGATTATTTCAATGAAGCAGTACTTACGATAGTTGGCGTTTATTTACAGATTTAAATTACACTTGTTTGCTATATCATAAAAGGTATAAAATAAACGTAGAACACTGGAGGCGGTGCCGAGGTGTGAGTAGATGTATCTGAGGAGCTGGCCAGAAGAACAGCTATCTGTTCTAGGCTTCTTCGGACTGGTTGCAGCGCGACGTATTGTTATCTGGTTTGGTGGGTACCAGTCGCACTGTATGGCTATTGAGTGATGTGGGGCAGGACGAGCAGGACCACCACAGATTTAATTGTGAATTATCTCCATTTTGTATTCGATACTTCAATGTTCGGTCAAAATAAGTGAAATAAGATAATGTACTTATTTATTCAATAAGTTACAAACGGATATCTTTTTAATTCACATTTAAGAGCTGAATCGTTATGCCACTCTATCTTGAACACCATACAAAAGTGATTTATAGGTGTCTGCATTAATCTTGTTCATTATTTGGTGGTTATATTTTTTCTAGGCTTTTCTCTCTGTTCTCTTTCTTCAAGTACATTTCTGGGGTTTGTTTTGTGCCTTAAAATGGATCCTATCTCTTACCATTTTCTATTGCACTCTTCTTTGTAATTCTTTCAGTCCAGTTTATTATTTTCAACCTTCACACACTGATGCAAGAGACGTTTGACTAAGTAATATGATGTTACTTTTATGAAGTGGAAATGATTTAATGTTGTTTGTGTGAGATTTGGTAGTGTAGTTAAAGAAGTAGGGAAACCGCTGGGGAAGTGCTCGACCGTCGTCCAGGCGGCGCTGGTGTGCGCGCTGATTGTCATTGCGTGAGTTGAGTTACCCGATGCTGATGGTGTGTTAAGTCCACACCCACTAAATTATGAATATAAAAATGTATGAACATACAGTGTAGTTCAATCATTGTTAAAACATGTCATACGTATTGACGCAAGTCGAGTACTCCATGTGCATTATATCGTTCCAATAAACCTTCCGTTTCTGGCCAACTAATACTTAGGAATTTCGACCTACGTGGAACAGATACCATTTCAACGCGGATATGTCAACAGGTGTTTTTTGTGGATTTAAAGTGTCGCCGTGTGCAAAAAATTCGGACCACGAATTTCTACAGCATCCTAAATTGCAGTGATATCTCCGTTCTTCACCACAAAAGTGCAAATCAACTGGAGGTGTAAATTGCCGTCCAACCCACGATTGAGATCAAGGCAGACCAGATCCATCTGCCATTATTCCTTTCTTACTCCAATAATTTAAATCAATACAGTACACAGGATGAATACTTTCCAGGTATTATTATTAAATTTTAAGTTGTTTAATGATCTGAAATACCTACATCTGTGTATCGAATAGCAGTATTAAACCCTAAAATTAACAGTCTTATAATTCGTCTTCTTCCACGGCCCTTCATCCCAGGATGGGATTTATCCCCTTTCAGAAGTGTTCTCTATCCGATTCAGTTTCTTAATCACGTATTTTATTTTGCAGATGTTTTCTCAATTCTTAGGATAACAGACAGACGTATTATCAAATATTTTTTAAAATAGTAAGATTACACAATTTTGCTACTGCAAGCGCGACATGGGAAGTGATAGATATGTGTGTGTGTGTAATATAAACAAGCGCTCCATTATTTCTGCTCTGGTGCGGAACATATAGAATGACGAAGATAAAGTGTTTTTTATTAACGATAAAGTTTTGTTAAAATTTAAAAAACAGTCTAACTTAATTAATAATTAACTTAATAAAAATGATTAATATCTAAATAATACTAATATGAATTGTTGTTTGATATATAAAAATAAATTTTTTATATCGTACCTATATTAGAATGAAGTTGATATTTTACCTAAATACTAGGAATATAATATAAAAGTTTTGTACATACTAAAACCTCTCTTCGTAGTTCAGTTACTAACAAAAAACGTTTGTACATTTAGCTCTAACCCACACGTTATTATACAACATAATATGAAAATATTACAATTCTGTAGGAATTTAGGTACAAAATTTCTAAAACAAATTATGTTTGGAATAACAGTCTGGATGTTGCTAAATAAGAAGGTATAAGTAAGTTAAAAATTAATAAGTTTCTACATGAAAATTCCATAAAATGGCTTATCACTAACTACTGCTACTAAATTTACTTCATGAAAACTTACCAACATGATGGTAATTGAAAATATATCTTAACCACAAACCCGAGCGCAAAAGGCTTTCTTGGCAGAAATATAATTTCAAAAAGAGGAACTTGAACAGGAAAGAGGAAAAGAGGCATTTTTTGTTTAGATACTGTTAACTTGTGGATCGTACTGATGCACTACCTAAATGACAGGATGTGAGGTAGTTCAAGAAGTAGTTTAATTGTGCGCGCTAATCACGAATACTGATGATAGAGATTATAAAATTAGAAGACGCATATAACTAGTTAAAAGTTTCGACAAACGGTGACATAAAAAGCAAGCAACTAAAATTATGTCGGTCGAGATCTGGACTGTTCAAAAAAATTACAAGTATAAAATATATGTTTTTAGCGCAATTTGTCGATCTTCTTAGGCGTTCTATACAATTTAAGTTATATTTTAATATCACATAAATACTTACATAGAAATATGTAATGTATACAGCGGGTTTGAGCTGACTTTGTTTCGGGTATATGTTCAGAAATCAAATAAAGGTGTCTCAAATAAAATAAGGAAATATCATACAATTACATTTATTCTACACGAGCAAAGGTGCATGTGTAAGGTATAAAATCAAAATCAGACATGTTCAAAATTTATGGTTTTTAAATGAGTTATGTACAAATATAAAGCAAATAATTTTTTTATTGGTTCATGTACGAAAGTCGAGGTCTTCTGTAGTAGTTCAAGTTCAGAAAAGAGATGTTCACAAAGTATACCTTATACCAGGATGTGACAGAAACAATATAAGAGAAAGTATTATTTCCCGTGTGTGGGAAAGAGTAGGATATGTGTGACTGTATTCTATGGGATAAGTCGAATAAGATTAATGCCTGTGGCTGCTCAGTTTAGAATATTAATAGATATGACTCAATATTTTAAAACTCGTCGATGGGCGGCGTAAGAGCCATTTTGTAGAAATATGGATTTTTGTGAAATATCTAACCACACGGGGGGATGTAAAAGAAGGGCATATAAGGGAATGGATAAGTGAGTTAATTAAGAAATTCTTCGATATTAATGGACCAGATTGTGAGGATTTATCGGGAGACGAACAGGACAGCTCGACCCATCCAATGATGACGCTGGTCCTTTTCTCATGAAGCACCACAAATTTCACGTTTTAGTTTTTACTCGGATGAGTATACTTCCACAGTATGATCACAACAAGGCCAAAAATCTTCTGCAATTTTGGCGATTTTTGCTAGCGCAAATGACCAACACGCTGAGCTGAGAGGTGTTTTGGTACTGGCGGCAGACGGGAAGGAAACAAAAAAAAATGAGAAAAAAAACTATTGAGAAGATTGAACAGATACCTTCAAAATGTATTCCGTTGACAGAACAAATGTAAAGTAGTTTAATAATAATGGTCGTACCCACCTTAAAAAAATAGTAAATAGAGTTAAGATTATAAAATATTCGTGATATTTTACTGAGATAAATTGATATGTGAGCACCAGGTACTAAAACAGCTTCAGAGAAGTGGTTGTCCGCAGCTGAAAGAGTAGGATAAAGGAGTCTTGACTGTTTGCTAAACGTGAACTGAATTTAAAAGAATATAAATAAATAAAAAGTGAATCAATGGTAGTCGGATGGGCGGATGTATCACAATCGAAGATATTACGTTCAACCAATACCACTTAGACTTTAAAGATAAAAGTAGGACCGTGGAGAATGATGCAGAATAAATAACGAGGTTAGAGTTATGCAAAATCCATCCTTTCCTATGAAACCGCGCAGCCAAATACAATTTGCCTTGTTTTGAATAACAAAACTTTTGGTACATTCAATTGCCGTCGGCCGAGGCTTTTGTTTCACCGCCATTTTGTATTCATAATTATTCATGGCGGGAAAACTGTTGAGGAAATAAAGAGTCTGGGTGGCACGGCGTCACGCGACCTTCTCGCAACTTTGCTCATAGAAAACCTTAACACACTTTTTACAGATTCATTTTCAGATAAAAAAGAACTTGTATAAAATAGGTCATGTGCAATGAGAGAAAAGTATGTTTCGCTATCTGTAGCATTATAAAAATGACAACAAGGCAGCGTAAGAATAAAACCTTGAGCTTATTAACCGGTCCTGGGAATGTGGTGGGTCCGCTCTCATTGTATATAAAAGTGTCCAGCAGAAAAATTTCAAGATTACATTGTAATTACTCGTAAACCATCAGGATGAGGTAAATGGGGCGGATATTGCTTGATGCGCGTGATTTGCAGGATTGCCAGTCGCAATGAGTCACTGGTCGGGTGCGCACCGCGCGTTTGCGGTTGAGCAATATTTAAATTGCGGTGATTCATTGATTCGCGCGCGTCGCGCTTTTTATACTCACTTTAGTATTCGACGAGCAGGTGATGGGCCGAGCACGCAAATTATCCGGTTTTGGGTTCAAAAGTTCAGACAAGAAAGAACAATGGTTAACCAAACTCCTCCGGGATCATCAACGTCAGCAGCGACGTCAGAACATGTGGCTCAAGTTCGACGTGAAATTATGCGCAATCTGCGTAAATCGATAAGGAAGATTGCAGCCTGTACTGGAATAAAAAAATCAACAATGCACAGTATTTTGAAAACGAAACTACAGTTTTACCCATATAAACTGCTAATCGTTCAGTTTCTCACGAAAAATGATTATTCTTTAAATTAAACCTTAGCGAGAACGATGCTGGAACGTTTTGGAACAGCACGAACGCTTGGAAACATATTGTTCAATGACGAAGCACATTTTATTGCCGAATAATCGACGAGTTTTTGGTACCGCAACTGCAGCTGTTTCCAGGGTTCAACAACATAACCCAATTTCAGCAAGACGAGGCCACTCCACACATAGCTAGAGTTTCAATAGAGAAGTTGAAGGGAATATTTCCCAACAAATTAATCAGCAAGTACGGAGACAGACCTTACACCGTTAAGTCGAGAGTTTACAGCAACAATTCTCGAACGATTCAGGCCTTACAAGAAAATTTGGCTCTCGAGTGTTCGCAAATATAAAAGTCCGATTGCAAGTGTGTCTTTTGAGAGAAATGGATGGCATTTATACGATTTTGTTTATAAAATGTTAAATTAGCATTGTTAAACTTCATTTTGTATAAATAAAATATGAGAATAACATTGTGGTTTTTTTTATTGTTTAATATTAAATTTTTAAAATTTTTGCTGAACACCCTTTATTATAAAGGTAATTAAAGAATCCACTTATTCTCGTTTTTCGCTATTAAAAAAAAGTTAATTCAAACGTTTCATTTAATCATTTGTTTAAAAAGTGATTTTGACTAAATTTAAAGTTTATCTCCTGATTTCAAGTTAATCACAACATTTAATTAATAATTTACATAAGAATTGCAAATAATATGGTATAAACTTTCACATCTGTATGGAGAAGAGAAAGCCGTATTAGCCTGCCCGGCCTTGGCTCAGGTTTTCAGGTTAGCTGCATAATTCATGAAGTGGAACTTCATCCCGCCACAAAACGGTTCACAGCGTCTCTCGTGCTCGCAGTCCACACATCCATGTACAAGTAACGTTCTTTATTGTTGCATACGACGCTTTGCAGTTTACCCCACACAAGGAATTCCTAATATTAATCCCAAATTTATTTATTTATTTATTCATTAGACTTTATTGACATACCTTTTTTTTTGTAACAGAGGTGAATATATTATAATATAACATGATAAACATAAGATACAATTGTATATCTATTAAGTATATGTTAAAGGCACTTAAGAAAATAAATTAATATATGAATTAAAAATAAGAGCGTATATGTAGTGCCTAATTCCAAAACCCCCTAAAACGACTTTATGTGTTTTTGAGTTATGGGTGAAAACGTATATTTTGAAAACAAATTTGCAAAATGTTTGTTTTTAAATCAGCAGTTTTTAAAGAGACAATTGTATTTTTTTTTAAATATAACGTTCTGGCAGTCATACTGGATTTTAGATAACGTGATCATGAACAAACGTTGTGATTGGCTGATTTAATTTCAGGGGTAACAGCAACTTATAGTATGTCTGCTTTAGGGTATTTGGGAACTAAACCTGATTTTTAACATACAATATTAATGGATTTATATAGTTTTTGCGAGAAACAATGTGCTCCGCACGTAGCTGATAAAAAGATCTATAAAACTGCATATTTAACTTTAATTATTCCAAATCCATTTTAGAGTGTTTTGGGATTAGGCGTAGCGCCTAATATACATATGTAGCATATGTCTCCGATATTTATATCATACCACCTCTACCATGGTATTTGAGAAAGAGGAAAACAAGACAATGGTGCAAAATACTTGTAGGTAATGTACGTTTGGAACAAGTAGATGAGTTTGTGTATTGGGGAAGTATGTTCGATAGAAACGGAAAGTCAGAGAAATATATCAAAATGAAGGTGACTGCAGGGAATAAAGTGAACGGCGCTTTGAATGGAATTATAGCTAATGGGAACTTGTCAACTGAGGCAAGACTAGCAGTTCACAATTAAGTCCTGGTACCGACACTGATGTACGGAAGTGGCAGAAGAGGAACGAAAGTAGACTGAATGCAATGGAAATGAGATCACTTATATGTGGCAAATCTATTTATGACAGAGTAAATAATGAAGAAATAAGAAATGAATGTAAAGCTGATGTTAGTATAGTGAGTTAAGAATGGATCACTTAGGTAGTTTGGTTATATGGAACGGATGAATGAGGAGAGAATGGTAAGAAAGATATATGCCGCAAGTGTTGATAGCACCAGAAGTAGAGGCAGTCCGCGGAAAACTTGGCACGACCTGGTAAACCAGATACTGGAGGATGATCAATGACAATAGCTTATATGAGAAGATGTATGAATGTGGATGAGGCGAGAATTGTGTATCAGAACAGAATAGTGTGGCGCTCTATCCTCTCTGCGTACCTCCGCGGGAAAACAGCGTGATGGTAAGTAAGTAAGTAAGTAACCACGAAAAATACTTGACTGAGACACGCCTTTCAATTTTGTTATCATTTTATGAGAAGGGACGATAGCTTGGTACGTCAAAGGACGAAGAAAAAGATCACCTAGCCCTACTCGCACCCCACACATATGGCCGCGTGAGCGTTCATCCGACAGCCATACAGTCCATCTAGTATCCGCAGAAAACTAGACAACAATAAGTCGCGCCGCAACCAGTCCGAGGAAACCAAAAACTCATCACTTTTCTCCTGGCCAGCTCCTCGGACACATCTACTCGCACGCACCTCGGCACTGCCTTCAGTGAACTACGTTAATCTTATTCTGTGTATAATATAATAAACAGAGTAAATTTTATCAGTAAGCTATCGTAAGTACCACCCACTTTAGCTGTACATATTATATACTGTAATATTTTATATAATACATAAGGGAGAAGGGAGGAGATATCGGGCTGTCGATTCTCACTACACACATCCTTCTAACACAAATACTCCCTATTGGTGACCCTAATGAGGCAATACCCACCAACCAACTTTACTACCAAAGATCGACCAAGTGGAAAAGACAACATAACAGCCCTAAGATCTGCAGGATACCGATAAAAGTGGAGAAGCATATACAGGAGTTAATGGAGATCATGATACTCAGTCATGAGGAACTAACGAGGATGATTAAAATCGGCCACTATTTTTACATTGCATTTATGTATTATTATTCAAAATAATGAAAACTAGAATTAATTAAAAAATATAAATAAATTTTTCATTATGAATAAAGTGGGAATATAAAGAGAGAGGAGAAATTTTAATTAATATTGTTGGTTTAGTACACCGGTGCACTACTAAAGGAGCCGCCACTGGTTTCATAGTAAAAACTTTTAGTACAGGTTTTACTTTTTTACCTTTTATTGCACAAACTTAGGAGGATCTACGAGTTTTACTAAAATGCATTTTGAGGCTTCTAGGATTTAAAAAAAATGTACGACTTTTTAAAAATGAAATAGCACTTCGTGGAGGTAAAGCCAGAGCCATAAGCCAATAGAAAGACTGTAGACTGGAAGTATGTAATGTGTTGCTGGACGTCCAGTACCTACACATGTCACAATAATATATATAATAATATTACGCTTCCCCGTCTATTTCTATGACTTTCTGGACGTCTTGAACGTAGTGTCATTAGAGCTGTATAGTGTTAAAATAAACAGTCAGATCTATGAGTAGCGCAAAAACGAACGTATTTTTAATATCTCTAGGTTAATATTTCAATGTTTTCTCTTTTACACATTCAACAATAGTTCGTAAATATATTAAATATTAATTAAATGTATTAATTATAAATATATACATACAAAATCAATTTTATCGAAAAATTTTGTTTTTACGCTACCGGGATTTAAACCTGCATCTCTATTTCCAATGGAATGACAGATGTATTAATTTGAAAAAGTGTAACATATAGGTTCGAAAATTTTCCATGAAAAATACTGGCGCTATAACACAATTGATAGTGTACTTCCCCGGATTGGAATTATATATATTATAGATTATTCTATATATATGCCAGCGTTGTCCTGGCTACTTTGTTAGACTGAAGTCTATTACATATTATTAGTATTATATACTTTAACACAGACTTCAGTCTAGCAAAGTAGCCAGGACAACGCTGTATATATCAGAGATGGAGTCTACTCCATCCCACATAATAAACATATTACAATGTTATATTATAATATATATATAGAATAAAAGAAAATAAAGTGAGAGTGTTGTAGAATTAGTGTATTACTAGTGTAGGCACTGTATAATGATTATGTTAAAATGTTGGATAGCCATGCTTCTGATTGATCTCTACCTGATTGGATCATATGTTGGGTCCATATTTGTGTAATCTTATTAAAAGTGCACGATTACTAGTTGGTACTGAGTGTGTTGTACAGTTTCAGAGCTAAGAGCATGTGGAATCTATGATAAAATGTCGTTGTTGCTCTCGGAACTGGCGTGTAAATAGATGTTCGTTGTTTATCTTTTGTTGTGTCCATGATTTATTGCTTGACTAATTGACTTGCTGGTTTCCTGGAGCGATTCTCGAATCCTAGACCACTTAACAACTACACCAACAAGCTACTCAAAAATTAAAAACCACTATCTTTTTAAGATTCTTTAGCAAAAAAAATGTCGAAAAGCATACCATAAGTTTTATTGATAATTTTCATTGCAGAGATGTCGAACGAAAAATATTATTTTTACTCTACTTTTATATACTTAAACTGAATTAATTAATTATAATTTACAAACTCTTATAATGATATACCATGCATTAGTTGAATCAATATTACAATACGAAATACTAGGTTGGGGCGGAACTTGTCCCATATACATCTCAAACCAACAATTACAACTCAAAAGATAATAATAAAAATAATTTTAAAAGAGGCTAGAGATTACCCAACCAAACAACTTTTAAAAGATTTACCTGTATTAAATTTATCTTCTTTATATACAAAAAAAACTGTCTTATTTAATTTTTTTAAAAAGGATAAAATAAAAATTCACCATAAGTATCAGACTTGGAGCAAAACTAATGAACATGTTATTTTAAAAATGTCAAATTATAAATAGAACAGAGACATGCATCGTACATTGCTCCTAAACTGTATAACCAACTGCCAATATCAATTAAATTAGCAGCAAATATAAATGTTTCGAAAAAATAAGTTATAAAAGGAATTAAAGGTCTTTAAAATTATTAAACTATGTATTGACATATTTCCCTTTTTATAATCTGATTAGTTTCCCGACATTTTTATATATTGTTAATTTTTACATTGTATTGTTATAGATGTATGTATATTTTTTAATTTGTTGTATTATATATCAGATTTTGTATTATATAAATGTTGAAAGCCATACCCATAATTCAAAATCTTTCTTATTTGAGGGTGCATAACTCTATCATTGTTTTTTTACTGTCGAATATATAAATAAACTTAAAAATAAATAAATATTAAGATTAATTTTAAAAATTACTTTTTTAAATATGTAAGTTTTAATTAGTTTTAATTTTAAAAAAGGTCCTATGCTCACCTGAAAAAATGGGTCGTATCGAAGTTTTTTCGATAAATTTGTAACCTGTCTTTAAAAAAATCAGCACTGTGCCATAAATAATTAAATTTGGAACATATATGTTGTATGATAAGTACCGGTGTTAAACGAGTGATGGCGTTACTGACGCAAAATCTGTACGCCATATTTTGAATGACGCCTGTCAAAATTTCACACAGATTTATCAAGTATTGTTTTGACACGTATATGTTTGTCTGCAACCATTGAAAAAGAGAAATATCGATCAATGATTCTATTTTTTTTTTTGGATTGGAAATGTAAAAATGAGGTTGCACTCTGTTCATACCATCACATATTGCTTTAATGAATGGTGTTCAAACATCCATTATTGGTGAAGATACAGTCCACACAATTCACGTTATCAAATCAGCAGACCGCCAGATAAAGATCAAAGAGATTGCTGATATTGTAAACATCTCAATTGAATGCGTACAAAATACTAGACCAAAACATGATAACTTTGGAGCACTGTTTCAACATATTTAAATGCAATTGGAAAGTTTCTGCGATGTTTCATGGCTGTCGACAAAAGATAGATAGACGAATGATTAGTCAAAACAGTAGACTCCTGCTCCACCTATAGACTTTCTTCGCATACTATAATTATTTATATTACTCCAATTTGAATTTATATTACATTGTTATTAAAGATAATTTTAAATATGAATTAAATATATTAATTAGAAAGATATACATATATAATCAATTTTATAGAAAAATATTATTGTTGCGCCACCGGGATTCGGACCTGGATCTCTTTCCTAACCGGGTAAGGTGCATTATCCAACTATGCTACAGCGACAATATTTTTAGCGACAATTTTCGAACCTTTTTGATATTAATACATTTAATCGTTCCATTATTTGAAAGAGCCCTTATTTACCTTATTTTTACAGAATCTCAAATACCTTTGAGTAAACTGACGCTAGAATTATCAATTCATTTTTATTAAATTTTGAACACATTGATACAACTTTATTATTAGAAGAGCACATTCTTATTGTGAAGTTGTAATTATTCAATTAATTAATTATTACAATATTTTTCGATAAAATTTATTTTATATGTATATCTTTCTAATTAATATATTTAATTCATATTTAAAATATCACAGACCTTTGTTTTGAATAATTACAACTTCACAATAAGAATGTTTTCTCAAAAAATAATTTCTTTGAATAAAGTTGAGTAGATTCTTGTCCATCCGAATTACACAAGTGAAGAGAAAAGTAATCAGCAAGGTGGGTTCCGAGCGCCATACCCATATTTCATGTGTTCTCCGCTGATTTGGCCGGTGGAGGATAGACTGACAGGTCACATCTCAACAATCTTTTACCGCAGAGTATTACGATATTTTGCTGAAAATTAATTAATTATTAAAAAAAATAATAATAATAATTAATTATACTTACGGAAACACTTTTGTTTAATTTAGCGCGTCATGTAGCTTTTTCAAATTCTATAAAATAATATGAATAAAAATCAAATTTAAAACTATTTTGGCGTGATGTATTACGTACTTTTTTTACAAATTTGAAACGTATGTGTCACAATACATGCTGTTTCACTTAATATTATTATTTTACATTGGATAATTCAAATGAACTCGATTTATATTAAATAATTTTAGTAACGCAAATATGCTTTTACAATATATCGAACAAAATAGGATTTTCAGATTTTGAATAAATATTAATATTTCCATTTTTTATAAATATATGTTGATATCACACAGCTTCGGTTTTTAATAAATTAAGTTCGATAATTACATGTTTCATCTTCTGTTATGTTTTTAGCCAGCTATTATCAAAAGTTACATAACTCATGAGAGAAAATTTAGATTTTTCTTAGATTTAGTTTCCTCAAAAGGGTGGAAAATATTGTTTAAATACGATACAAAACACACGATAAACCATTTATGAATTAATTTTAATTTTTTTTTTATATTAACAATTTTTTTAAATAGAGCGCACGAGATGGAGTTTAAAGATTTTGAAATACCATAAGGATTAAAAAGTCAATTTTCAAATTGAAATTTTTCCGCGATGTTTTTTTCATGGCCGTTTGTTTTTTTAACTTTTATCGATAAGAGTGGTATTTTTATTATTATTTACACGATAAAAATCATTATAATCATCATAGTTTAAATCGCCACCTTCTTCTTTGATTTCCACAAACGTCGTAGAGGATAGTACGCCGCACAGTGCAGATAATTGGAATGCTGCCTCTTGAATTGTATTAAACACATATGTCCAGTATGCCTATTATTATATTTAAATTCAAAATAGTATGAATATTTTGAAAATAGTGTTTTGCGTCTTTCAAGTCTTATTAAACATATCGTGTTTGTATTATTTATCGAGAAACGTCGATTTTAAGATTATTATTTATTTAAATGGATATAAATGTAATACGCCTGTGGGTCGGCAAAAGATGTAACTCACAGCTAATAATTTGATTTAAAGTCATATCCCGTGGACACATTATGATTTTGTCTGTGAGTTTTAGTTTAATAGTTATATTTTTAAACCTTCTGGAGATTGACAAAAGTGTACTGTTTCTATATTACAAGTGTTTGTCATATCGTTTTTATGTAGAAAACTTGATTTTAATAATAAAATTAAAAAAATTACGAATATAAATGAGAAACGCCTGGTTGACTGCTATTGAAATAGCATTGGCGTCAGTTTTTAGTATACAACAGAAGTTTATATATTATTATAGCTCTTTATATGAATTTATATGAACACTGGATTTATAGATTATATTGGTTAGTTCAAGTGCGATTTGAAATTTTTTTTTTTTCTTATTTACCTATCAAAACACTTTTTATGGTTTTATTAAGTCTATTGGAGATTTTAATTATTTTTTTTATTCTGCAAATTGACAACAAAGTACTGCGTCTCTGCAGAATACGTCTGCTACCGGGCGGTAGCTGTGCGGGCAATCTAGTATATATGATTAGCAATGTAAAATATTTGCCTCAGTACGGGCAAAGCCCAGTTAAGCAGATATTAAAGTGCTAAATGTACACATGTATGTATGTGATATGCAATTAATAGAATAGTATTTTTAATAAAACAAAGAAATATTTTATCCAAATAAGGATGACATTGATACTTATTATGGTGTGTTAAATTTGGTAAGAAAATATCATCAGCTCTCGTTCGAGACAGGTTGACCATATTAAAATGGACCTCATTAATTATTTTATTCATTAACCCCACCGTTGAATAGAAATTAGAAGCCTTCCTGCTTAATAATGTTCAAGTTATGGGGGCAGGAAGAACCCTCTAACTTGGCATTCATATTGTCGTACGTAGGTACAATGCCTGTTGAAGTATATATGTGCAAACGACCGCAATTATTTTTTGTTTATTACCATTCTCACTCTTCTGGCTTCTCGGAATAAAGCAGACCTCATCCCATCACCGAACCTCGGTCGCGAAGATGCTGCAAGAATGGAGCACGCAAAGGGTCCGCTGAACGAATAACGAACAATCGGTCAACTCGTAAAATTGAGTTATATCATATAAGGCGAATAAACAAATATTATTGTGGTAATTATGGCACGGTTTCAAACGTATATAGCAAAGCAGCGAGCAACTACCACTGGGAGACGTCAGCGCACGCAGTAACGTGGCATTCATATTGCTGTATGTAAGTATGATACAATGCTTATTCAAATATTATTATACACGCCCTATACAGGCATAACAATAATTTGTAAAGTAACAGAAAAATTCACCAGAAGTGCAATACGTAAAGAAAAAAATTACATAATGTCAGCATGTTTTACATGATCAAAATTAAAAATAAATATAAAATGTGAAGTAAAGCAAATTATTGGTCACCATTGAGTTGAGACACAAAAAATTATAATTATGTAGTACTGTAAAGAGTTAAATTTACAGCAAAAATGTTGACGACAAAAAATGCATTCTGGGGACTGCAGAGTTAGCTAATACATAAGTTCTGACATTACCACTATGTAATAGAACATGGCCTCAATGGTGCGTGAAAGTCAAACAGACAATTTGGGAGCAGTTTACTATATAGGATGTTCAGTGAAAAAAATTTAAGATTGATGATTCCTTTCCTATCTAGACGACGACTAACTTCTAGTGCAGTTCATTTCTCATATAGCTTTTACACTTTGACACATCTTCTGCGGTGATGGGTTAGATATGACCCGGGTGTTTGTAAAAATCGCTACATTATGATACATAACAAGTATAAACCTATTTTATTTTATCTCGGCCATTGTAAGTAAGTCGCTCTTTCATTGGTTTGGGTGACCAAGACGAAAAAGTAACCTCCCATAACTAACACATTATCGGCGGTCGTCGGTTAGATCTGACCCAGGTGTTTGTATAAATATGAATTACGCTACAAATATTCATTTAATGATATTTTCCTTCTAGCTAATCTTTTATTAAATATTACCAAATAATTTGAGATACAAATAAATGTTATCGGACTAGTTTCAAATGAGCTATTGATAAAAATGTGAAAAAACGCTCAAAAACTGACCGAAGACAGTCGCTTTTATGGGATTAAATCCTATTTCTTACACCGAAACATATATTGTCAACATTTTGAGCATATATTTTACGGCGGGTAGACAAAGGATACCAGGTATGCATTTATATATTGAAGTAAGTCCAATTATTGTACAGATTTATATTATTTGTTTTGACTTATTTTGACTTCGAGGGGCGTTGCGCCTGCCTGTAATTTTTATGACCCAGGTGGTTTCGACACAGTTAGTAATTGTTATTTATAATTTTGAGAATTATATTTTGACAATATCAAAAAATTTACAGACCGGAATTCACAGAACACAATCAATATTTGGTCAATTTTGAGTATAAGTTGTCTATAGTTATATATATTTTTTTTAATTATGTCAATTACATTTGCTTCTGCTTATAATATTGTTGATTGCGTTTCGTATAATTTTTTTTAATATTTCATTTATAATATATTTATTTCACTTCTATAAATATTTTGTTTAAATTATTTTCATCCGGCTTACGTGTAAAAAATACTAATTTATAAAATCAAATAATACATTTTAATTGTTTATAACCACTATTACATTCAAGCTGGTAGAAACAATTCCTAACCGACGAGAAGGTAACATGCTCAGTGGATGTATGTATTTTGACTGTTTAGGGCGTCTGTTGATGCTTGCGAATGTACGTATTATTTTTTAATTTTTAATTTTAATTTTTTTAGCCGAAACATTACGGCGCATCGTGCCATTCCATTAAATCATATTAAAAATAAAATATCTATAAAAAATATTTCACAAAACGGTTGAAAAACCGTTAACTTGAAGTGGGTCTAAAATGACCCACTACCGCAGGACATATTTTGTTTTGACCCACCGGGCAGTAAGTGTTAACATTCAAAATATCTATTTTTGGTGTAAATTGAGATGTTAGTTTCAAAGTCATTTACTTTTGCCAACTGCCATATATATTAGGATTTGACCAATCGCAGTCTTCACTATTCTGAAATTTAAATTAATGAAAAAAAAATGATGTTGCATTTATTTTGTGTTTTAATGTACGGAGGTAAGTAGTGAAATAAAATCTGGGATGCTATGTAGCTATGTATTTTGTTACAGGGAGGAGTGTATTAAAGGTAGCTGATCGCGACTCGTGTCGGATCTTCGAGTCCAGATGTCGCCAGTATCGTCGGTCAGCTGGTAGCGGCGACGAAGGCGGTGGATCTCAATTCTCTTATCAGTTATTCACGTTTAGCACCAAATAATAAAAAAATTAGAGAGTGCTGAGAAAACGCAACTACTACCTTCGGCATGATCAGTAATTTAAATTAGTAATGCGATCCATTAGCTTCATAATAAAACACATAGCAAAGCTGGGAAACTTTTGCAGCGGTATCCCAACTGCAGTATTTTAGCAAAAAACCTTATTTGTACAAAACAAAACGAAAGTCTGACAACGGTGGAATAGTGTTTGCGAAAATTCCTGGAATAATTACACACCGAATCTAATTAAGCTTCTTTTGAGCAATTCTAGTTTTCTCTGAAAATATATATTAATTATAAACATGTTTGCTCTGTCTCCCAGTTAAATTTTGTATTAAAAATTGAGTTGTCTAATAAGTTAATGCAATTTTGTTCAATTATTTATTATAGAATCAAATTTATGAACAAAAACTACAACATTTCAATTAATGATACATTAAATATGAATTAAATATATTAATTATAAAGATATACATATAAAATCAATTTGTTGCGCCACCAGGATTCGAACCTGGATCTCTTTCCTAACCGGGGAAGGTGCTTTATCCAACTAAGCTACAGCGACATTATTTTTAGCGACAATTTTCGACCCTATATGTTACCTTTTTGATATTAATACATTTAATCGTTCCATCATTTGACAGAGCCATCTACCTTATTTTTACAGAATCTCAAATACCTTTGAGTAAACTGATAGCAGACGCCAGAATTATCAATTCATTTTTATTAAATTTTGGACACATTGATACAACTTTATTATTTAGGAGAACACATTCTTATTGTGAAGTTGTAATTATTCAGAACATAGAATAACAATAAGAATGTGTTCTCCTAAATAATGATATATTCTCCATTATTCTGAGGTCATCGTCATTTCTGAGGCCATCGTCGTTATTGAACGTAACCCCACGAGCGACCAAAAAAAGTTATAATCTGACGGAGCGAAGTAGGGACTTTAAAATGGTTGTGGCAAAATATATCAGTTGAGCTTCTAACATTCATTTTAACAAAATAAATTAAATGTATTAATTAGAAAGATATACATATAAAATCAATTTTATCGAAAAACATTGTTATTACTACCGGGATCTGGCTCCCGGGGAACGTGCGTTAACCGATTATGCTACAGCACCACAGTACACTGACGACAAACTTTCGAACCTATATGTTACACTTTTTAAATTAATACATCTATCGTTCCATCATCTATTTTAATAAAATTTCAAATACCTTTGAGTAGTCCGATATGAATAAACATCCAGGGTTGAAAGAGATATACATATAAAATCAATATTATTTTAATTTTATATGTATATCTTTATAATTAATACATTTAAAATAATTTCTTCCCTTCAAAATTAATTTACGTAAATACATTAATTATTATTGACATACATTTAATATGCAAACGTGTATGTGTGCATGTTTGCGTTTGTATAAATAAATTATATTTTAATTACCTTGTATTAGAAACATCACAAACCTGTGTTCTGAATAATTACAAATTCAGAATCAGAATGTGTTCTCCTTTATGCCGCTTTAACCTTGATTAGAGTCGAAAATATTTCTCAACTTGACACTACATTATTTAAGCTTAAAAATTAGAAAAAACTATAAGATACAGGAAAACGGTGACAGAAACAATGCTATAAAATAGGCATTTTTTGTCACAAAAATACAATATTTAAAAATAACGTAGACTCATTAGACGACCCAATAGTATTTATAATAAAAGCCCAAGAAATGACAAAAGTGACAGATTATGGAGTAAATAAAGCGGTTTGTGTCTTGGCTAAATACACAAAAAATGCAAAATCAGAACCTTAGCCTACTCGGCCGCAACCGGTTCTCAGAGACTATAGTATATAAGTACGGCATATAAATACGTACCGCAATAATCAAATTTTAGTATCGAAATGTAAACCACAATAACCGGAGTATCCCTATGTTGAATATGGAAAGATAGACCTAGTCTAATGGCTAGTATCATTTAAGTAATGTTGAACCTGAAAGTTATTTCAATTGGCAATTAAAATATAGTGCCATGTAAATATGAAGAATACAACGGCCTTTGTTTACTTTTCACTTCATCCCTTAGTCTTTGGCAATTTTACAATAGTTTTCTACTTCAATTATCATCTATTATTCATATTTTATTTTAAATTTTACGCTCAATAGTAAGTAACTTGTAGGCTAATGAAAGTGAAACTATTGTCTCTGTATCATAAATACATTATCGGCATAAATTTTGACTTGATATTTATTAGAACTGTCACTATTGTGTATGTGTATGTGAGATGAGTGGTGGGGGTCATGGGATATAAGAGGCCATCACTGAGGAACGGGGTCTTTTCCCAGCGTTCCTTCGCATTAGCAATAAACAATATCTGAGTATATTACTGTAAATATATTATTAGAATAAACGAGTGTTGTTACAAGTCTCTGACCGAGTTCCTGGGAAATCTGTGATGGAAAGTCACTACGAAATATCATTTATTTTTTCAAACGAACAAAACATTATACTACACACAAGTTGAATTATATTTTTACCACGACTGAAGTACCAAGAGGTGTGATCCCTCTCATCAACAGGTGTCAATAACAAATAAAACTAATACATGTGGGTGCCGACATGCGGGAAGTCTAGTATGGAGTGGAAGGGAGAAGGAATTTTGGAAATTAGGGGTAAAGTGTAAAGGAATTAATATTTTTTATTGTACAGATTATCAAATAGAAGTCAGCGACATCTGTGTCCGGCGACGCCCTTCCTATTCGGTACGTCTGTGTGACAGACTCCAGACCACATCCTCTAAGAATGTGAAATTATGAAGGACGCAAGGAAAGTTATGATTGTTCGGTTAGGAACGACGACCTTATGAGGAATAAAATGAAATTTGTGGGTGTGTGGGTGTCCCGCTGGGAGGTTTTGAGGTGTGCAAATTCTGCGATTGAGAGTAAGAGTCATCCACTGATTAGTCCTGATTTTATTTCCCTATTTCTATGCATTTTAACATATGTAAATCTATAATTGTATAAAAATGGGGAAGTAACATGTTACAGAATACACTTTTTTATAGTTAAGAAAATAGAAACACTAAAATAAGAACAATAATAGTTTTTTAACGGCCTCACAAGTTATAAATTGTTAATCCTTTATATGGTACCGAGTGAATACGTTTTTGTTTATTGCTATCAAAAAAACTTAAAATTAACGCGTGTGTAGTACAAACTTTAATTTATTCAATTTTTTACATTACCATGTTGCACCATTTATAAACCACCATACAATTGTTATGTTTTAAGAGATGAACTAAAATGTTAAATGTATATATATATTAAATATGAATTAAATATATTAATTATAAAGATATACATATAAAATCAATTTTATCGAAAAATATTGTTGTTGCACTACCGGGATTCGAACCTGGATCTCTTCCCTAACCGGGGGAGGTGCTTTATCCAACTAAGCTACAGCGGCATTATTTTTAGCGACAATTTTTCGACCCTATATGAAAAAAAAAAAAAGTATATATGTATATATATATAAGCATGTATAAAGGGAGTATTTAATTAATTATAATAGGTCATTTAAGGTAATAGATAAAGGAAGCTCGACCTGACCCGTAGAATTCCAAGAAATGTCCCTTATATTATCGAGCTAAGACCATTTAAGGGTTCGTTAGCACATTTAATGATCAGAAATATTTATTTAGAATTGCTTTCATCATTTTTTGGAAAGTTTTAATTGATTATATCAAATGTCGATTTATTGTGAGCCAAATAGACATATTGTGGCATTTAACTTCGGCTGCGCGAATCAAGTCGGTAGAAAGATCGGTAGGACCGCTAAGAATCACCTATACTTTTTATGTCGAACCTTAGCCAGTCGACATTGTTTGCTACAACTTTGTACTTTGTATTCGCCTCGAAATTGTGTACCAGCACAATCTCTCTGTGTATCTCAAGAAATACTTTCACAGCTTACACCTTATTACTGTAATGTATTGTGACGTTACAAATCAGGGTCACGTACGAAATTGCCCTGTCACTAATTTTATTGTCAAACAACTTGAAATTCACAAATAATTACCCTTAAGTTGGTATCACATTCTGTTTCTGAGGTTATAAAAAACGGTTACGCTTATGGTTAGTTTTAAAATCATCGAGGAATCTGTCAGATTTGGGCGGTTGAATAGCCGCGACAAGCGTTACTAAAATGTAGCTGTGTGCGATTCACTATAACCAGAGGGTAATATTTTATATTATTCAATTACTAGTGCATAATTACTATTAACTTGTTAATTTAATCGCATGGTAAATAATTTAAGATGTTTTCCTTTGCTTTCTGCCTTTGGTGTTTGACATTTGATTTCTTGCATTGGCATCGCCATTGATTTAGTCGTCTCACTGTAGGCGACATTTTTCATTATGATGTGATCATCTTCAACAAATTCCGCTTACGAATCCGATCGCGTTGGCCTGGATGCTGAGGTCAATCACGATGAGGAGTCAAGGAGATGGGATCCATCAATTTTAACATCTGGTTATCACCTGCATGAATGACGTCGAACTCGCGCCCGTCCTGACGGGATGAGGATTTTATTTATTTTGTACTTGTGTTTTTCTGATTGGATGCATTTTTTATAATAAATAACATATTTTTATTTATCATCTCCAGGTGTTACTTAGAAATTTTTCCAGTTTAGAATGAAGGCAGAATGTGACAAAAATAAGGTGGGTATGTGTCGCTAAAGTAAAGAACCCGCGGACATTGCTGCTCTCTCATTGAAAGGGAAGAAATCACGTCTTTACTCCCACAGTATCAACTGTGATGGATAAGTTGGTTGGTAAGAGTGTCGCGTATGAAAGAGATAACTGTCATGCGCCAAGGTGGGTGCACTCTCTTGGCTTCGAGCCGTGAAACCGATAACATATTATATTGACCTGTAATACATTGTATAGAAGCATCGGAATAAATACCTTAGTTACCACGAACTGGGTATTCTTTCAATAAGCTTATCCCGCACACAAAAGGATATCGTCATCAGCACAATACAAGATATCACAATAACTATTCAAATGCATATTTCTGTCAAACCGAGGTGAATATTAAAGTATCTTTAACACGAATTATAAGCCGACTACGAGGGCAGTTTGTTAATCTTTAAAAATATAAAATAATATTAATGCATTTATTCCAGCGTCATCGGGATTTTTTATTTTATAAAGACCCAATTCACCATAAATATAATACATTCAAGTTACGAAATATTGTTTATGTTATGAAAAGAAAAGCAAAAAAATATTTGTTAATAATTTATTAAATGGGTAACCTAAGTTGACCTCAAGAAAAAAAATTCGGCAAACATTTTACGATCATTCAATGTCGGGATAAATTGTGTTATTGTGAATAAAATCTGTGATATAAAAATCAGAGTTTAAATTGAATCCATTGTTCAGAGCTCACGTATATACTTGACTGAGCTAGATCGGTGGCCCTATGGCTTTCTATCCTCCAGGACCCAAAGTCTTCGTAACAATATATGTATATAATAAGTACAATTGCTTTGGCCCTCGAGATCACACCTCCAATTGAGTTAGAAAATATCTCCTCAATATATTTTCCTGTAAAGAAAATTTATTATGGCAAATTTTTGTTTGAAATTAAACGAAATGTTCAGGTGAAAAAGTTTTCCTTTTTGTTCCAACATTTCATGAAGACGTATCGCCGGGCTTCAAGTGTATCTTAATTAAGGGAGTTTTATTTTATTTTTTGGGCACCCCGGAGGGAGTCAAATTAACAATGGCCCCCAAACTTTTCCACTCTTCAAAGTTTTGTTTTATGCTTCATGGCGACATTGTGCTGAATGCTTCATTTAAAATTTTGACATATTATAGGCGAAGCGTATCAACTTTATGTATTTCGTACAACTTAATCTATAAACTTTATTTAAACATTTGAAAGCTTATGTTAGATATTAGCACTTAGCTAGTTATTCAGACAAGATTACTCACTCTTGTGGGGATGGCGATTCAAATTTACCGCCATCATCACCGTTCCCAACCGACATCGACACTGGCGACATCTACAGGGTGGCCCAAAAAAAGTGAGAACATTTCGTAAAATGTGATATAATAATACTTAACTTTTTCATGATTTTGGATTCGTTTAACTTACATTTTTTTTATCTTGCATTTAATTAAAATAACTTTTTTTTCTTTATGAGGATTAACGTATAATAAAAGTATTTATACTGGTTGAATAGTTTGTTTAATATACAATATATATATAATATATAAAAAATGTGAGAACATTTCGTAAAATGTGATATAATTACATCAAAATAAGTTTAACTATATCAACAATAGCTTAAATAGTTTACTAATTTACTTTCTTATCATCTGCTTATATTTCGACAATTTCTGGTCGCCATCTTTGATTATTAATCGCTATTATCGATTTTAGGAATCGCCGAAGGGTGGTGGGATAGGAGGGGGGGGGGGGTAAAGGAAGAAAGGAAATAAGGGATTTGAAATAACGGATAAGGGTCAATGAAGGGTAGGGATTCCAGTCGAAGGACCAGTGATCTCGGGGAATCGGGAATCTGAAGTGCTGCTCGCCTTACCTTGTATGACACTTTCTCGCCCCGCAATCGCAGCCAAGATCACACAAAGTGAAGACGGCGATATCAATCACTTCACCCGTGGCCTACAAATAACAAATTGTACGTGATCACCTAAACACACGATCACATGTACACACAAAATACAGTTCCGGTGCACCGGAATTGAAAAAATCCACACCGTAATGCTCTTGCGATGTCTAGATCGAACAAATTTCGTTCTAGCTGACGTCTCCTGACGTCAAGGATTCACACTAAAGACAAGCGGTAAGGAAAAAGGATGAGTGTGAATTTGGACGCAAAAGGTGTCAATAAAAATACGAGTATGTTCTATGAATACGGAACAGAATGGATTACGATAATTCCGGTTGTAAGTCGAAATTACCGCAAAGTGAGAAAGAATATTGGGAGACGGATATGGATGAAGGATGATGAGGGAACAGGGGTTTAGAAGAACTGCTCGGCTTACATCAAATTTTACACTTCCGAAATCCCTAGCGGCGCTACCTACATCACACACTGCGTGCACGAGGAAGGTGGACATCTCCTTTCCCGACTGAAAACAGTGGTATCACTGTTAACCCACGGCACATACAAATAATAAACAGTGCTGGTGCACTGGAGGTATTTGTCCGCACCGCGAATGGTATCGCAATGTCGAGATCAAACAAATAATATTAATCGAGTGACACCCGATGGCGTCAAGGTTACAATTCATACTGAGAGCGAGCCGTAGGTTAATGTATAGGATAAAAATTTGAGCGCGTACATGTAACAATAACGTTATTCGCGGCCGATATTAACGCGCGCTAAAAGTGTGTTTCACGAATATTTTCAAGGGTATTTTAAACTATCGTGTGACGTGCTTAGAGTCGAGGGTTTGAGCGTCGTGCCAGAAGACCAGAAAGTTATAAAGTTATATTTTCATAGATGTAAGAGTCAATCAATCAAGAATCACTACTTTGCACACACCGCTGTGATTTTGTGGTTTGTGAACGTGACACTCGTCAGAGTTTTTTGTGCTTTGTCATTTACTACATTGTGTGAACTTCTGGAAGTGCAACGTGACCGCGTCACCGACCTGGTGAGTGGAGCTGTTCTTTGGTTCTGTGAGTCTATCCTGGTGCGCTTTCGAAGGTACACCCATCGCCTCCCCCTCAATTTATATTTCCTGTCAAACTCATCCTTCCGATTCCATCATCATCGTCCACCTCTTTGATGACCGGCGACTTGCGTCGGTCACACTGACCATAAAGTGCACGTCAGTTCATGGACCCCGCCAAATTATACAGAAAAAATCAATTTATCAAAAAAATATTTGTTTGTTACCGAGATTCGAACCTGAACCTCATCCAATACTTTTTAATATATTTTTTTATGTCTTTCTAATTGATTAATTTAATTTGTATTATTAATAATACCACAGGATATATATATATTTTAGGTAAAATGTACATTTTTGTATTAAAATTCTGACAGAAATTTTCACGTTAAGCTGTATTACAAGAGTATTAAATTTTCTACTCGTTTAAGAGGTAACAATGAAACAAAGTTATATTTTAGCAGCACTTAAATGCTATAAGTAATATTTTTGAGAGCAACAGCTGTCGATTTGAATACAAATAAAATGTATGAGATATAATACTACATATATAATATGTCGTGACCGCAAAAATTTAAAAATTATATTTTAGACTTAAAAGCTCAATATCACAATTTGAGGATACCTTGGCACTCCAAGGACTCGACTTTATAAACTTTTATTGGAGTTTTTGTCGGTTTTTTCATTTTTCCTCTTAATTCGTGCAAATCTCGGGAAGTTAAAATTTCACATCGCTGCACATTTTACTACGTTATGAATTAATGATTTTGTGAGTTTTCTGTCAAGTGGCATTTATTATACTCAATGCAGCTTGACTAAAAACATTGTAGCCCTAATTTAACCTTGCCTTCCCCATAGATCGCTTTTAACTCAATAACTCACTAATTATACTAACGATTCAAATTTCTAAGCGTATAATATTGAAAAATATTATTTTCGGTCATACATACATTTGCGCATGTCGATACCAAACCCTTGTATCTTATCTTTTAGTTGCTTATTACTAATGCACCGGGTGGCCCCATACCGCAGATGCGAACTCGACAATGCGACACGTGGCATTCGAACAAGAGACGTCCGGTGAGGCGGTTGGGCCCGCGTCGCCCGTCACGAACTTTTTATTATTGTTTGTATGAATATGATCTGGGGTGTTTATATACCCCGCTTCGGACCACACGGAAGTTCTGGCAGCTTAGTGACGAAAAGGTTAAAAATGAAATATTTTCCATTCAAAGTTTCTCATTTTATCACGACTAATGTTTGTAATGCATGTGACTAATTCCATTAATGATGTTCATTATTTTAAGTTCTGAATTTTTTATATTTGTTAAAAAGATATTTACTTAAATCCGAGCAATACTGATAGTGGTTGTTCGCCAATCTCCGTTTCTCTTAACTGGTGATGATGATGATAATTCAGAAGAAATCAAACACAGAACGATCGTTTTAGGGAAACTGCAGTGTTAGAATGAGTTTCCGATCGTGGTAAGCCTCCTTTTATTTTGCTTTGCACAATAGCCTATATTATATATTTATCAAACAATTCATGGGCTTAATGTCGGCCATATTGTGATATTTTCTCAACACTAAACATATGAAGCGCTGGTTAGGCACGTCTTAAAAACAAATATATATGTTTTTATTCTCAATGTTTCCACGAGATACTTAAACAGACGCCAGAAAGAAGTTCGTTGTAGACAGTGTCACTCTTGTCCGAGCGGTCGTCGATTTTTCACTATCTCGCATTCGGGCACGTTTTATCGTTTATTTTTTGATTATATTAATTTGCGATAGTCTTCTGGCACCACCTGTACCTTATTTAACTGTGAGCTTGCTGCCGCTATCGCATTCGCAGAGATTACACCGTACTAGAATTTTAGACCATTATAATAATTCTGCCTCGTGTCTATCAAATCATATTTGATAACGCATCACGCTCATAACGATACAGTCATTATTTTAATTGAATGAAAACTGAATATATGTCAACAATGTGATTCGTTGTATGCCATAATTTTTCTTTCTTTTTTCGCACCCCTACACAGTTTTTTTTAAACCCATGGTAATACAACTAATGAAATAAATCTCATACTTAACTCTCATACTCATACTCTGCGGGTTTATATTAAAATGAAATCTTTAAAACTATTTCAAAGTAAGTACGTAACTGGATTAAATTACATACTAAAAAGTAATTAATTATTACCACTGACCCACGCGAAAGCCTTACAAGTTAATAGCTGTTGTCATTTACACAAAATGACACTTTTAATGAAGGTTCCGTTGGTTGTTTCACGAAACGCCATAAATCTACTTAAATACGATAACATAAGGTCGTTAATAACGCCTTAATAGCTAAATATTACTAATTCTAAGTTGATTTAAAATGGGCGACACCTCGAGGGTAAAGTATCACGCTACATTCGTCAGCTTCTGATAAGAAACAAGGGATGGAGTTTACATAAATTATACATATTTACGTTTCTCGTTTGAATTAATAGTTTCACTTGAATTTACACCTCAAACAAGCAAAAATTTTGTTTTTGAACCGAGTAAAATATAATATAGAATACAGAGCGTCGTATTATGTGACAAGCAACCAGTATCCGGTGTTGCTCTAGATTCAGAAATAGAGAAGGGGTGGTGCCTTTCTATTGCCCAGCCCCTAAATAGTACGATGTGTGCAAAACTCGGTTTGGCAAGGTTTGATATCCGAGGGATGATGAGTAGAAATAAGGACTCTCAATCGAGGATCTTTCTTGTCGCGGTATTTGTCACCCGGTCCAATATTATTATTACTCCTGCTACTCTCCTAAGATATCTCAAGGTGAAAAATATGAAGAAACAATTTATAAAATCACATATTTGTTTTGAATTTTGTAACACGAAAAATAATAAATGTTTTTGAGATTTGTGATTGTTCGATCTTTATGATTATCCAAGGATCGCCGGTCACTATCACATATACATTTCTATCTAGCGCCTACCTTCTACCCCCTCCTTCTATACCAGGACACGACCATTTCTATGGTGTGTTTTCAATGATTCTACAGTTGAAGTTGTACCTTCGAACTGTCAAGTATGCGTTTACCATTGAGTGCGTTTATTGCCGCCATGTTCGTCCTGATGTAGGGACGAATTGTTGGGTTGAATTGTTGTCCTGCTGTGTGGGGCTGCTTGTTTATTGTGTTTTGGTTCCTCGCTATCGTGCGCGGCGAAACCTGTACATTATGTGATTGTGCACATTGTTGTTAGACACTTTCGCGCGATCACCGTAAGCGTATATCTAAGTGTACTTCGCGCTGCATTGTACGTGTCCTGTAGCTAGAAGACCAGTGGATCCAGTGGAATAAGATACCGAAAGAAGCGTTTCACGGATAGGTCGCGTTTTCTGGTTCTAGGTTCGCTGCCGCCCGTTCTTCAGCCGTCCTCCGTTCTCCATTCATGTCCCTCTCCCGAATTTCTTCCACCCTTCCTGCATCTCTTATATCCCCACCTCCTCTTAGTGATAAAGAATGCTGTACTTATTCGAAAATTTCATAAATATCCTGCTAAATTACTACTACTAAGTTCGCATTTCACTTTTAACATCTAGGACTGTCGCGTGTTACGTGATTAGATATAGTTGCCCTTGAAATTCACGCTAGTTTTAAATATATTGTTTATACTTCTGACTTGTCAAATTGCAAAAATAAAATTAATATTAATTTCAAACAATTTTTTAAACATAAAAAAGCGTATATTATATTCTCCCAAATATCTTAATTTTGTTTTAACTCTGTACCATAAAATCATACTAAGACTATCTATCAGGGTCATTATCAACCCGTAATTTAAAAAAAATACATACATTATAAAAAATTAATTAGATTATTTACAATTTACTTGATATTTTTTTAAAGTAACATTAAATATTATCATTTTAAATTCATGCTATTACTATACCACTAGGTTATAGATTTTTATCGTTAAACTAAGCAATCATTCAAATAGTTGTTTACTCTACTGAATCAATGTTGGCAAGATAAATGAACCGATGTTGGGCAGTATCAGATTTGTTCAAGTTAATTATATGTAAGGATTTATCGTCTCGCATTTTCGGTACAATTTCGCTACTATGATTTTATTTCAAACGTTTTTATATCAATTACGTTTACCGCCAAGGATATTTTGTTAGAGAATGTAAATCGCAAACCGTTTATTCCATACTCGTATTTATTCCGATAATAAAATAACACTGTAAATATAAAAAATATGTTTCGTGTGTCGCTACACAATTCCGGCCGCGGTCAAAAGGTTATAAGGATACGACAATGGGCCGTTAGCGTTGGGGAATATCGTTAGAATGTAACGGTGAATCGTTACTACCTGTTGTTAAGGCTCTGGCCGGAGCCCTCGTCCTTTAGATAAGCCCCTAACGACCATCCCCTTCCTTTCTAATCCTAAACATTACCGTTTCTTGTGAAATGAATGTAAACTTTTTGCCTTAAGCCAACGAGCGGGCCTAGACTTTCGGTAATACGGTAATTTAAGGGATGTACGCGGGTGAATGATACCTTACAAATAGCTGAAATTTACCGGGATGTTTTACACAGCCTTTATTCAGAATATAATTATTTTACCTAATCATCTTCTTTCTTGAGCTTATTTTTGGTACTTAATGAGAATATAGTTTTTTTTATGATTTCAGCACCAAATTAAATATCTTAATTATTTCTAAACTAATTTAGATTAATATCAGACTATGGGGGTGATTTATATGTTTCTCTATGATCTTATTAACCTTTCACAGTTTTACCTATTTTACACAAATATCACCCATAAATAATTCTGTAAAATACATCGAGATAATTCAAATCAATCTGAAATCAATATGAAAGTGGTGAAAGTAAATAAATATAAAAAAAATATTTTTTCAATTATTTAGCATCGCATTGTTATAAGTTAATATAATATGATGCAAATTGTGACAATTGTGAAAAATTTATTATATTCAGTGTTTATTTTGATAATAGAGAACCTTTAAAAAAATTTCAACCCCTAAAAAAATTCCTTGTTTGGCGTTATTGCAGGGAAGGATGACAACCAGAGTGAGTTAATAAAAGATTAATATACTATACCACGGGAGTGTGTTGCTGAATTATTTTCGGTCTGTATGGGAACACACCATTATATACAGGTAGATTTAAATTTAAAGGTACAAGGCGAGTTACACTTAAGATTTGTGGAAGTCGCCAGTCACGGGAACAGAATGATTTTGTCACGGCCGCCTCACGCCTGGCACGTCTCCCTGGCGGGTGTCCGACGCACTACGCGTCGGTAACTGAACTTGGTGATCATGTCGTCAGATGGCCTACACGCGGTGATTCGCCACAGCTACATGCAAAATTTATATATCGTCGCTGTATCATAGTTGGATAATGCACCTTCCCCGCTTTGGAAAGAGATCCAGGTTCGAATTCCGGTGGCGCAACAACAATATTTTTCGATAAAATTGATTTACGTATATTTTTCTATATAATGTATTTAATTCATATTCAAAATATCACAGATCTATGTTCTGAATAATTACAACTTCACAATAATAATGTGTTCTAACAAAATATAATTACCACGTGGACAAATACACATAACCTACAAGCCCCAAAAGCACATACAACATATGGCCAAAGGAATTAGAAATATATTGGACCTAAAGTATTTGATAGGATGCTGAAAGATTTAACCCAATTGAATTATCCTAATAGCATGAAATTGAAAATAAAAACTTGGATTCGTAATATGGGTAGAGTTAGTGCATCCACCCAAACATATTGATCCAAACCTTTAATAATTTCTGTCACAAATTTCATCAAAATAATTTATTTGAAAGTACACTTTGTAATTGTTTTATATACTTGTAATACTAATTTATTAGTACAATTTTATTTATTTATTTACTGACGTATATTTTTGTTATAACAGAGGTGAACATATTATTATAACATGGCAATATGTTTATTGTGTGGGATGAAGTAGACTTCACCTCTGATAATACACACCGTTGTCCTGGCTACTTTGCTAGACTGAAGTCTGTGTTAGAGTAGCCAGTTTTTTTAGTGCTGTTATTTAAGATTCGACAGGAATAAAAATAGAGATAAAAAAATAAATATAGAAAATAAAAAAAAATGAAGTGGGAGTGTTGTAGAACTTGTGAATTATTAGTGTAGGCACTGTATAATGATTATTTTAGGATGTTGGATAGCCATGCTTCTGATTGATCTCTACCTGATTCGATCATGTGTTGGGTCCATATTTGCGTAATCTTATTGGAGTAGAACGCTTGTAAACTACGTCCGTATCAACATAAAATTGTGAGACGGGCACAGACCAACCGCAAAGTACCAAAGTACTCAAAAATTCAATATGTTATAATTATCGTTTTTTACAAATGTTGATATATGATGGAGTGTCGGCCATCTTGTATGATATACGGTATTGTTGTGTATTTAATAGTATTTTTTATTTATTTAATATGGTTGCTTAATATACCATTCGATGTCCAAGAAGATATGAAATATTGTGGCATGCATAACTCAAATCTGCCCAAAATCGATACAATCTCGTTGCAGGGGTGGTCTCATTTTATACTTATATATCAATTAGACACCATTGTCTAAAAGGTCTCACGTAGCATAGCGTAGATAAATATAGTGATCGATATCGTAAATAAAAAATAAAACATGATTAAACTGAGAATATATACGGTATTGTTGCAGGGAAGCTCATTTAGAAATTGTATTTAATAGTATTTTTTATTTATTTAATATGGTTGCTTAATATACCATTCGATGTCCAAGAAGATATGAAATATTGTGGCATGCATAACTCAAATCTGCCCAAAATCGATACAATCTCGTTGCAGGGGTGGTCTCATTTTATACTTATATATCAATTAGACACCATTGTCTAAAAGGTCTCACGTAGCATAGCGTAGATAAATATAGTGATCGATATCGTAAATAAAAAATAAAACATGATTAAACTGAGAATATATACAATTGATACGAAATTTTCTAATGGAATCAACAATTTTACTAGAGTATCTTTTATTTAGGAGAACACATTCTTATTGTGAAGTTGTAATTATTCAATAAGAAAGTGTTCTCCTAAATAATAAAGTTGTATCAATGTGTCCAAAATTTAATAAAAATGAATTGATAATTCTGGCGTCTGCTATCAGTTTACTCAAAGGTATTTGAGATTCTGTAAAAATAAGGTAGATGGCTCTGTCAAATGATGGAACGATTAAATGTATTAATATCAAAAAGGTAACATATAGGGTCGAAAATTGTCGCTAAAAATAATGTCGCTGTAGCTTAGTTGGATAAAGCACCTTCCCCGGTTAGGAAAGAGATCCAGGTTCGAATCCCGATGGCGCAACAACAATATTTTTCGATAAAATTGATTTTATATATATATCTTTATAATTAATATATTTAATTCATATTTAGAGTATCTTCTGAATAAACAAATTATACGTCAAAATATTATAAATACGTATAAAAATTTGTACAAAAAATAACAGATTTTCAGACAGGGGCGTGCATCGGCTAATGTTCGACCCGTACCATAGGTAAGGTAGCGCCTGGAATACCTGGTTTATCCTTAGCGTGTTTTTAGGTCACCCCACTTCTTGCAGCCCTGGGCGAATAAACCATAAAATATACAAAAAAAGTATGCCTCGAAATATATGGGCACATCATCCCCGTCAAAGTAAAAACAACCCTTACTTTGTGAGAATGATATAGACGCTCTAAATAATATCGTTAACAGCGTGGAAAAATAATGAAGCCTTTTTTTCATAAAGGTGTTCAGATAATCAAATCGGATTTTGGCTGAGGGGAGCACATTTTATCCAAATACGCCGTGGGATACGCTTTGTGAAGATCGTAATAGGCTCACTCAGAGCGTAATGACCCGCGCGTATATATATTATGTAACAGCTAAAAAATATATAATAAGGTGTATGACATACGCATAAATATCAAATCGACGAAGAAAATTAACAATAAGACTAGTGGGACACTTACAGTTGCAAAACGTGGTGCCTAACACAAATTAAAGAAAATAAATTAGCAGTATTTCTACGCAAAATGCTAAGAGAAATTTACGAACCTACCTGCACTAGAAAATAGAACTTACAGAATAAAAATGAATCATTGTGTATTGTGAGTACATTATCAAAATATAAAAACATGCCAAAATATAAATACCTAAAATTCCCATTATTACCTTAAGTACTTAAAATTATATAGCTGTTCCTTTTGAAAATATTTCATATAAATACTAATTAAATGTTTTAATTAGAAAGATATACATGCACAATTACCGGGATTCGAACCTGGACCTCTTTCCGATCTGCTGAAGGTGCATTAACCGACTATATATAAATATCTTTCTAATTAATACATGTAATTAGTATTTAAAATATCACAGACCTATGTTCTGAATAATTACAACTTCACAATAAGAATGTGTTTTCGTTGATAAGATTTCATTTAAATACAAGTTTTTGAATTTAAAAATCTATATAAATCTCAATTGACTACATTATTTTCTAGTTGATTAAATAGACTGTAATAAATTTTGAAAATGGAACATAATTTATTTTTGAATAGAAAATATATTTTTAGTGTTTCTGGAGGGTAGAAGTTTCTGGGTTTTGCGGGAACTGTTCCCCTATTCTCGTCATTATTCATGTCTGCGGCTCCAAGGTGATCCTGTAATGACCGCCACTGCCAATTAATCATGAATGAAAGTTATCGCCGACTGCCTCGCATCCTGTCGGCACTCAAAGCCAGTCCTTTTTCCAGGCTTTGTTTAAAACTAACATTGTAGAAAATCATTGTACGTTCAGTCCCTAATGAAAATAAATTAAAGTTTTCATTCAAGATGAAAAATTTCTGAAATTCAGTTCAATATTTTTCAGGCGCTCGTATTTTTGAAAGAGTAGGCTTATGGCGAGATAAGGATGGCGCTTTCACCGATCTTGTTCATTTTCTTCATGGACAGGATAAGCCGGAGGAGCCAAACAGCGAGGACAGTGAGAGCGGAAGACGTGGCATTTAGTTACAAATTCTTTGCGGATGACGTAGCAAGTCTACCGACCACCTTTGTGTGGAGTGCTATAGCTCTTCCGCTCTCGTCACCGAGACCGCCCGGCGAAGCTTGACGCACCCAGTAGGGCGGTACACACGTCAAATCCCACCAGCCATAAAGATACGGGTACCCCACGACATAAAACAAACATACATACAGACCGAATAGAATGACCCTAATGTTGCTGGGAGTATGCGCTAGATAGAGCTGAAACAGATTCTAAACTGTAATAATTGCGAAAACGGAAAAAAAGGAGAAGAACTCCGTACACAAGTAAGGATGAAGATTAGCACTCGTACTCAAGTAAGGATGTAGATCAGCACTCGTACACGAGTAATAATGAAGATTAACACTTGTATATAAGTAAAGATGAAGATTAGTACTCGTACACAAGTAAGGATGAAGAATAGCACTCGTACACAAGTAAGGATGAAGATTAGCACTCTTACTCAAGTAAGGATGTAGATCAGCACTCGTACACGAGTAATAATGAAGATTAACACTTGTATATAAGTAAAGATGAAGATTAGTACTCGTACACAAGTAAGGATGAAGAATAGCACTCGTACACAAGTAAGGATGAAGATTAGCACTCTTACTCAAGTAAGGATGTAGATCAGCACTCGTACACGAGTAATAATGAAGATTAACACTTGTATATAAGTAAAGATGAAGATTAGTACTCGTACACAAGTAAGGATGAAGATTAGCACTCGTACTCAAGTAAGGATGTAGATCAGCACTCGTACACGAGTAATAATGAAGATTAACACTCGTATATAAGTAATAATGAAGATTGACACTTGTATATAAGTAAATATGAAGATTAGTACTCGTACACAAGTAAGGATGAAGAATAGCACTCGTACACAAGTAAGGATGAAGATTAGCACTCGTACTCAAGTAAGGATGTAGATCAGCACTCGTACACGAGTAATAATGAAGATTAACACTTGTATATAAGTAAAGATGAAGATTAGTACTCGTACACAAGTAAGGATGAAGAATAGCACTCGTACACAAGTAAGGATGAAGATTAGCACTCTTACTCAAGTAAGGATGTAGATCAGCACTCGTACACGAGTAATAATGAAGATTAACACTTGTATATAAGTAAAGATGAAGATTATTACTCGTACACAAGTAAGGATTAAGAATAGCACTCGTACACAAGTAAGGATGAAGATTAGCACTCGTACTCAAGTAAGGATGTAGATCAGCACTCGTACACGAGTAATAATGAAGATTAACACTCGTATATAAGTAATAATGAAGATTGACACTTGTATATAAGTAAAGATGAAGATTAGTACTCGTACACAAGTAAGGATTAAGAATAGCACTCGTACACAAGTAAGGATTAAGAATAGCACTCGTACACAAGTAAGGATGAAGATTAGCACTCTTACTCAAGTAAGGATGTAGATCAGCACTCGTACACGAGTAATAATGAAGATTAACACTTGTATATAAGTAAATATGAAGATTAGTACTCGTACACAAGTAAAGATGAAGATTAGTACTCGTACACAAGTAAGGATGAAGAATAGCACTCGTACACAAGTAAGGATGTAGATCAGCACTCGTACACGAGTAATAATGAAGATTAACACTTGTATATAAGTAAAGATGAAGATTAGTACTCGTACACAAGTAAGGATGAAGAATAGCACTCGTACACAAGTAAGGATGAAGATTAGCACTCGTACTCAAGTAAGGATGTAGATCAGCACTCGTACACGAGTAATAATGAAGATTAACACTTGTATATAAGTAAAGATGAAGATTAGTACTCGTACACAAGTAAGGATGAAGAATAGCACTCGTACACAAGTAAGGATGAAGATTAGCACTCTTACTCAAGTAAGGATGTAGATCAGCACTCGTACACGAGTAATAATGAAGATTAACACTTGTATATAAGTAAAGATGAAGATTAGTACTCGTACACAAGTAAGGATTAAGAATAGCACTCGTACACAAGTAAGGATTAAGAATAGCACTCGTACACAAGTAAGGATGAAGATTAGCACTCGTATATAAGTAATAATGAAGATTGACACTTGTATATAAGTAAATATGAAGATTAGTACTCGTACACAAGTAAGGATGAAGAATAGCACTCGTACACAAGTAAGGATGAAGATTAGCACTCGTACTCAAGTAAGGATGTAGATCAGCACTCGTACACGAGTAATAATGAAGATTAACACTTGTATATAAGTAAAGATGAAGATTAGTACTCGTACACAAGTAAGGATGAAGAATAGCACTCGTACACAAGTATGGGTGAAGATTAGCACTCGTATACTAGTAGGGATGAAAATTGGCACTCGCACACAAGTATAATTGATTTTTACGAAGAGAGTAAGTTCATGAATCCAAACTGCTGAAATAAACTGTATTAGAAGTGCAACAGAGTAACGTTAATGGACCAAGTGGGAAGTACAGAGATAAGGATAGTCCTCAGCATAGAACCACTAATTATACATACTGATAGATCTCAACTAAGGTGGTTTGGACACGTTTTAAAAATGTTGAAAAAACGACTGCCAAGATGCATATCTTGTTGGCAATTCAGAAAGAAGAGACGGCCGTTGGGTCGTCTCAGACTAGATTTACAGATTGGGTCTGTGAATGGTATACCACCGCTTACCCAGGACCAATTTATGTGCAAAATTTCCAATATCGGTCCTTCACATTACTCAACTGAATCAATCAAAACTAAAACTTTACAATAATAATAATGTGTTATTCTTAAAAAAAAACAAATATTATTTCAGAAAATCTGACCTTGGAAGCATCACAAAATAACAATATCAGGCTTTTGCGCTCGGGACACCTGCAACTTCAAAGGATCGATAAAGATTTTTTTTTATCACAATTGACAGAATGAAGATTGTTTGTGGAACACATAAGTGAGAAGAGGGTGGAAAAGAAAATATAAATGTTCATGGCAGTGTTCAAGACCTCATGTCAACTAGAGGGCTGGGTGAGACTGTCATCGGAGCAGAACTGGTCCCCGGATGCAGATATCGTTCGTGTCGTTGATCAGTTGTATACGGCTATGATGACGATGGATTATTATACCTAGAAAAAAATAATAATGGTTAACAAATAAAATATCTAAGCATAATGTGACGTAATGTATATTGTTTATTGCGCTTCATCCATTCTAGGTATCTTTAGATCTTGTTCCGGCGCAATGAGCAAAGTTCCGGTTTTGACAAGCAGGTAGTGTCCGTTTCTAGTATTAAAATGTAAATTTGTTATCATCCGGCCTTGTAAAAAGGGTAATTATACTTGGTAACGTAAATTCTCGCATGGGGTGTGCGCGTCCCTGATTTGCATTGTGAAATTTTTTTGTTGATAAAAAGTGAGTAAGGAAAGTGACTCACAAATCTTATCCTCTCGGCAAAGGTGTGTGAATAATATATCTCAAGCGGGTATCGAACGGTTGATAGTCGTTTTTGTAAGTGGGTGTTCTAATTACACTTCCTCATATTGAATAATATGATTTTATTAGCAAAACATAACTTAGTAAAGTACAGAATGTGTACATCGGAGGCAGTTTTAAGGTTGCACTAATCACAGATAAGATGGTAAAAGCCAGGTTGAGATTGCGATGAAGGCAATGAGAACGAATGGCCTGCATAATTCAGGAGATCGTCCAGTACGGAATATTCTGGCTTGTGTATAAAGAGAACCAACGCCAAGCAAATGGGAAAAGGAAGAAATGAAGAAGAAAACATTAGTGATTCTGAACCGTTAAGTAATATAATCATAATAAACATCCCTCGGGGTCCTTCTTAAATTTTGATATCTCGTTTATTGCTGTACAACTACCCTACGTGAGCCAAATAAATATGAAAGCATCTTTTGTGGTTAAGCTACCTGGTGGGCCATTTTATTTATACGAACTTCGTGAAAACGACACCGCTAATACATCCGTATATGAAATGATATACAATGCACGCTCGTCAAATAAATCTTGATCTGTCTATAAAGTAACAACACTCTTTTATATTTGGTCATAATTTTACAATAAAAAATAATGATCTTCTTCATTGATTCTATACCGTTCAAAGGTGGAGGCTGTTGAGGAAAAATGGACTATTGATGAAATTAAAAAAATAATTTAAATTTCAACTTTGTAGTTTTGAGAGGTGCAGTTCCTCATAATCAAATGATAACTAAACTAAATACAATATTGTAGTCTATTCTGGCAATGAGACGATGGGGGTGGTTTCGGTCGTTAACCCTTCCCAAACCATGCAATAACATAGGTCTACCATCATAATTAAACCTGTAATATTTCAGTAAATACATGCAACATAAGATTAATATTTTAGATAATCCTAAAGAAAATATTAGCGCTTAGGAATGATATTATTAGCGTTAGTAAAAATATAATTTGTGATGTGAAAGACAGAGATCACACAATATTTTGACAGTGAAAAAAATAACAAACATATCGATATAATTATCTCTTTCTCACTAATTAGATGAAGAGAGATAAAAAGGAAGGACGCATTGTATGGGACATAATGAATGCTCTAAATTTTGTTATTAATCATTTTTTTCAAAATTGAATGCTCAATATTTAGAGTAAATTCGTGCCATTAAAGCCATTTAAGCTAATAAAAACATTTTTTATAACTGTTATTTACGGTAACATGAGTTAACAGCATGGCTGCATTCGGGAATTTTATGTCATGGTATGGTAAAGGTTAAAGGGAATATGGACATTAAAGGCAAAGTGATGGGGAATAAATTCTTTTGTATCTCAGTGGTTTCTTAATTATTAATTATTAATCCTTTATAAGGTACCGAGTGAAGAAGTTTTATAAAAATTGAAATAATCACAGTAGGTATTGGCTTTATTGGAAAGATAATTTAATTCCATTGGTGTCTAAGAATGATCTTGCGCATGTGGGCTGCGCGGCTGATTCTAATAAAGTGCGGCTACTTTTTGGAGCAGTTGGGGGCATATATCGGGAATAACAAGACGAGTGTTTGCTTCCAAGTCGTCTAATGTTTCTAGTTTATAGGCGTAGACTAGCGACTTAACACATCTTCACAGAAAATAATCTAAAGGTGTTAAATCACACGATCTTCGGGTCCATTACGCGAAATTATGCGCTCATCGAATGTTTCCTTTAATATTTTTATTGCGGCATGTTGCGCCGTTTTATTGTAACCACAGTGCTTTCACATTAATGCCATTCAATTGGGGAACGAAAAATTCAGTAATCATGGATCTATTGCTGTGCACGATGGCGAATTGACTCATTCAAGTCCTCCTCAATACTACGCTAAACTGCAGCAACAGCTTATTCAGTGCGCACTGTACGACATCTCTGTGGATGCGTATTATCAATTAGAGTATGTGTGGTGTGAAAAAATTCATGGTTATTCGAATAAATTGCTCGGATGGACGATTATGTCTACCGTTAAATGGACGTGGCGCACGGTAAGTTTCATAAACTGAACCACGGTTTGCAAGCTTTATTCAAGCGTAAATCTATTCATGGTGAAATGGCAAACCGAACTGAGCACAAATCAGCTGTCATTTGTCAAATTGGCTATCGCAGGAAAAAGTGTTGAACAAACCTCTAAAAAAACATCCTTTGTAATCGTTTGGTGTGCCTATTGGCTGGTAACTGGAATGATACCGAAAACAGATAGCATTTAACTATTCGCATTTGTAATCCAAGGTTAAGATCATGACTGAAGAACATATTTTTCATGTGGATAAAGGTGCACGAGTATGCTCTATTCGGCATTCGATTTAAACGGAAGGGTTCCATTTTTTATTAACCTTTCCTCTCCGATGATGTAAACTGGGTTGATGTTGCTTCTAATTATGTGAATATCTCTGAAAATATACTAAATACAGATTATATATTATTTTCGGTATTTCTTCATAATATATTTATGTATTGAATAAAATAATTACCATATGCAACAATAAAAAGTGTTTTCTCGAAGAACCCGACGTGTATTTGTCAATACGTGTATATGTACGTGTGGTGAGCTATGGAAGGCGCAGTGCGCGGGGCGCCGGGCGCGGGTTGCCGGATGCCGGATGCCGATTGTTACTTAAGTGGCAGAGCGTGAACTGGCTGAGTTAGACGTGTCTTAATAATACAATAGTTGATATACATATATATATATATATCAATTACTATACTATTATTTTAATGATTAATATAATTAATAAATGTAAAATATTCATGTTTATCCGACATAAAAATCACAAAAGTATACAGCACCGGAACGTGTGTTTTTATTATAGCACCATTAGGGATAGGGTAATATTGTAACCTAGGAATACAGTAGCCTCTAACTATTTATACTAAAAGTACTGGATTTGGGTAAAATTAAATAACTAACCTATTGGATATAAAACAAAACTCTCATTATTCATACATTCAAAAATTCTCATTAATATTGTATTTTAAATAAATATCTGAAATACATTCAAACCTGCCTGACATTGAGTGCGTACAAATACTAGGCCAAAAAATGTAATCATTTTCGTCTGATAACAAGAAATATTCAGTAAACATTTTATTTGAACAGTATGTCCGTGAGAGCCGGGCTTAACATCTGCGCCATTTCTGGAAATTGCCATTGAGGATGCGATAAAATAAATAAAGCGAGATTTACATTTTATACAGATTTTATGGCGAAATAAAGATATATCAAATGGCCAAGGGCTGACAACTACTTAAGCATGTATTACAGTCTTGTATTCAGACTTTTATTAGAGGCAATTCGAGACAAAGTAATAAATATGATAAACATAAAATACTGCGTAGGAAAATTAAAAGAGCTTTACGCTTACTTATTTCTTATTCTCCTAAGGCCGCACATCCAATTGCTTAATTCTTTTATATGCCTGTTGTGCTATTATTTATGTTGATTAATATGTGGCAATGCCAACGCTCCGTTAGTATATATGTACATATATAATATATTGCGTACGTTCACATTTATTTGACCGCTGCTAAGTATATTCTTAGTGCGTCACATAAATATTATTATTATTTTCAAACTGAACTAAGCGCTTGTGTCAATACAAATTAAATTAATCACTTAGAAAGATATACAGAAAAATATTTTATTCCACAATATTAATCGATTACGTTTGCGACAAATTTGTAATTTGTTTATATTTTATAATTGATACATACACTCACTACTCTAGTATGGAATAATTGGGTGGGGAGGAGCATACAATAATATAATTAACTCGGTAAAAATAATACAGAGAAGAATTATTAAAGTGATATTAAAAAAAATATTAACTTTTTCAACACAAACACTTTTTGCAAAATTCCCAGTTCCCAAAATAGAAAACATTTACAAAAAAATCTCAATTAATTAATTAATTAAAGAAAATAATACTATATAATTTGAAACAAGCACATCATAAAGGATTAAAAATAACGTTAAAATCCCTAAATGTAACACCAAACACTATCAGCAAAATTCTATATGTTTAGGGATAAAAAATTTCAATAGCCTCCCTACACAAATTAAAGGAATAAAGGATATAAAAGAGTTTAAAAATAAACACTTCAAAAACACATAATTGGACAATAAACAATATTACAGAATACTTCAGAAGCACACAAATGGACAATGAACAGAACATGTAAGGTATTATATAAAATTATTGTAGTGTAACTCCCTCTCCAAGCACAAGAGCTGCTCTCTTTTTTGGAGAAGTAAGCGAAAGAAAAAATAATATAATTTAAAAAAAATGTAAAATACTTTATTCACGCTATAACTAAATTGTAAAAAATGTCAAATAAATAAAAAAAAAGGTACATTATTCCATTTTTGAATGGGGTCAAATTTTGCGATGAATCCCAAACACATTTGAGTAATATACGCTAGGAGATGCCAGAATTAAATCAATATACTGTATTTACTTATATTTTTACACGGGGTGTATTTCATAATTTCATTATTTTTAAAACACATTGAACGGAACCCAAAAATATTTCTTAAATTATTTATATAATTCATGCACAGAAATGTATGTGAATCACTTCTTGAAACTATTACAGAACAGCGCTGAAATATTATTTCAGATAGATCTAAATGGCGTCCACAAATGTCATTTGCAATTGTTGATTTGTGTCTCGTATTTTAGGATATCTTGATTGCCCCTGCAAAATTACATTTACTTCAGAAATTGTACATTTATTTAAACACGGGTTAAATGATAAATCCTTATTAACGGAAGCTTTATATGTTTTACCGATGACACAGTGTTCTTCAATTCCGACCTGATACATGGTCAGCTGTATTTAAAAAAGCCGAGATGTCTTAATTCTAATAAAACTAAACTACTAAAAAAACTAAAGTGGACTATCCAGATTTACTCAGACGCATATCCATTCGAGTGCCAGCCAGGTCAACCAGAACTAATCCCACATTTAATCTTCCACATTGCAACACCAATACCAAACGAAACTCATTTTTCTACCGAGCACCCCTTTATTTCAATACACACCTAAACAAACTAGATATTTTCAATACCACAGTTATCTCAATCAAATCTAAATTCATTACATACGTTTTATTTTATTCTCTATCCCATTTTCCTTTTCCTTTCCCCTCGAATATTTTCTTACTTTCTTTTTTCTAACTTTTTTCTCTATGTTAAAATTTTTATTTCAACTTTTTTTTTCTCATATTTTTCTGCTTAGTCTTTCTTAAAATTCAAACTGTACTCACTGCTTAAAGTATTTTATGTCTTCAGAGAAAACATCTAATTGGTTTAATTATTGTTTAGCTTTCACTGTGATTTCCGTATTTACTAATTAACTGTATGTTTTCTGAATAAAATACAAATAAAAATAAAATAAATATATAATTTCGAGCATAAAAGAAAATGGCCATCCCTCGTACATTTACTAATTAAAAATTTACAATTGTTCCAACTCATGCGACGATACAGTATACAATTCTGCCGTACAATAAGTCGTATCTAAGTTGAATTTTATTTAATCAATATTAAATTTTTCAAGTTTAAACAGATTTATACATCAAAAAAATAAAGTATGATATACAAAATAAAATAAAAATTCGTATTATTAAGTGAGTAATAAACGAAGTACTTAAATAATTAAACGTCAAACGGTGCGAGACTCTTTATCTTGAGATAAATGAGTTGTTTCCTATGGTACAAGGAAACAGAGCTCACTTAATAATACTTCAACATATGTAAGCGGTGAAGACACTTCGCGAACTGCGTGTTGCGGTCGTGTAGGGGGAACTTAACAGAATATCTGGTTAAATAATACCCTGGTGAGTTTAGACAACAACCCCGACCCCAACCCCCACCCCTTCAGCCGGCATCCGATATTTATGGAGGTTTCGACTAACTAGTGTAATTACTTTGTTTTGATCATTCAATCTTGGTAAAAACCCCGGATAATTACCCTTATTTTACAAAACGTTACACATACGAATAGGGTATTTTCACTTCCTAAAAACATTTTTTTTTAAATAGAGATTCGTAGCTGGAAATCTATCGCCTCCGGCAATCCCTGAACGCACTTTTCAGATATTTGAGTGTAAATTTATACTCAAAAATATTCCCGATACCGACGACATCATGTGCCAATAACATGCGCCGGCAGCCGTTTTGAAGGCTGGCTTCCGAGCGTCACTCTATTCGTCGTCTTTCCGACCACAATCTCCGTTATATGAGTAACCGTTTGCACAGCGATAGCTAATAGATTAGTAGATAAATATTTGTAAAATGATTGTATTGTTATTTATTAATTACATAAATAAATAAAAAATAGATGTTTAAATACGCTTTTTTAACACGCTACATATTACGTTAGTTTAAAATGTTTGTAGATATCAGATCTGGCAATTCATGGATTTTTTATATTCTATCATAATTGCTTCAACTATTTCATAAATCTGTAAGATTTCCTTCTGATGTATAGAAGTGAGGATAAGAGCCGATATAAGAGGAACAAAATAGACTGAATGCAGTGGAAATGAGATCACTTAGGTATATATGCGGCAGATCCATTTATGACAGAGTAAAGAATAAATAAATAAGGAAAGAATGTTAAGGTGATCTTAGTATAGTAAGTGAGATTAGGAAAGGATCACTAAGGTATTTTGGTCATTTGGAACGTATGAATAAAGAGAGAATGATAAGAAAGATATATGATGTAAATGTTGATGGTACCAGGAGTAGAGAATATCCACGGACGACTTGGCATGACCAAAACCAGATACTGTAGGGTGGACCTGTTAAAAACCTCAATAATCGACGAGATTGTATGAGAAAAAGTAAAGATGTGGATGAGGTGAGAGATGTGCGTCAAAACAGAATACTGTGGCGTTCTAACCTCTCTGCCTACCCCCACGTAAAAATAGTAAGATAATTGGTTCTAAAATTTCATAGCATAGTTAAAGTGTAGGGGTTGTGATTGTAAAATATTATTGACTATGATTGTATCGGAAGGTTTTGTGGATGGTGAGACTGAAGCCCCTAACTATCTTCTAGTCTCGCGCGTATTGGTGCATGTCGCATTGTATATGGTATGAATGTGTGATTATTTATGTTGTGTCTAGACTCTAGACAAAAGAGCAAATATAAAAGTTGACATTTATTGCTGGATGAATTACAAAGGCAGGTTGGACTGGACGAGTAAACGCGCGCATGTAGTTGAATACCGGAGTGGCTTACTCGAGATGTCGATGAAAGGGCGGTCTGGCGACTAGCTTCGTAGACTCGTCCGTCACGATGCATTACATCTGCTGATTGGTCAGTTTGATTTCGGCCCAACATGGCTGTTAGGTGAGTCCCTTAACAAAACATTACCAGCGTACAGTGAGTATTTTAAGTACTTAACTAGAATTTGTGCAAAATAATCGAAGTAAAATATATATCTCGTGATATGATAATATCCTGTCAGATAACTTACTTGTATTTCATTGTATTGACTATACGTGTCTGCCAATTTCTTATAACTAATTAACTTACTATCACGCCGTTTCTCCGAGGCAGATATGATAGAGCGCCACACTCTTCTGTCCTGAAACACAATTCTCGCTTCATTCACATTCATAGATGTTCTTATACAAACTCGCCGATTATTGAAGTTTATAACAGGACCATCTTCCAGTATCTAGTTTGCCTGGTCGAGCCAAGTCTTCCGCGGACTTACTCTATTTGTGGTGCCATCCTCGTTCATCCATTCCATATGACCAAACCGCCTAAGTGTTGCTTTCTTAATTTTACTCACTATACTAAGAAAAGCATTACATTCTCTACTTATTTCTTCATTCTTTACACCGTCATAAATGCCATACATTTCACTGCATTCAGTCTACTTCATTAATATTTAAATGTTACCCAAAATCATTATATTTATCAAGGCATCAAATTTATTAATAATCTCTCCATCACAATTATAAAAATTACAGACTACTATAAATTTGTAACTGAAGTAAAAAAAATATGTACACAGACTAACTGAAATATAAACTCTCATATATACTCCTTCTCTACACACGAGTCTTACTCACATATAGAAGAAATATATATACTACTGATTATTCTAAAAGTGTATTATATTTTCTAATTTTAAAATAAAAAAATGGAAACACATTTAATTTTGAAATTACAATTTCAGAATGCATATGAGAGATTTTTAAAACATATTAAATTAATCAATGTGTATTATCTTTATGACGAATGAAATTTCAAACTAAGACAATAGAAAGAACATCAGGGGAGGGGAAAGTACAATATTGATGGATATCTAATATATACATTTTATTAAAATATTAAGTTATGAAAACAAAAAAAAGCGGAGTTATCTCAATCTTAACGCGAAGGGTTGAAATAAGTGGTTAATAGGGTTAAAAATTGTATCTATATTTAAATTTATGAAAACCACTTTGATTTATTTTTACGTCAACCAATTTTACTGTAGCGTTCATAATTCATATCCACCGCCATCGGGGCTAGCGATAGCCGGCTGCTGCTACAAGTCCGGCTCGATGATTCACCGCCAACCAGTCTCTCCGGTTTCATCGTTTCACAACGGCGGTCTTGCCGGCCCACGCGCGCCGAGCAAGACCGCCAACCAACTTCACATCTTCACTCATCCATTATATTCATTCTCATCTGTCTTCATTGTCATATACATCTCAATAAACACCTCAACACTCAAACGACATTTATTTCATTTAACCGCTGTCCTAACTTCCAAACGTTAATATAAACCACTATGACTTTATACGAAGATAAATATAGAAAATACACATTTTATTTTGAAGTTACAATTTCAGAATGTGTATGTGATATTTTTAAAACGAATTAGATTAATCAATTTGAAAAATATACAGAAAAAATCTATAAAAAATCGGTCCCGATATTACGATAGATTAATTTAACGATATTAACACAGATGCCAAACAGTGTTTAGTAAATACTCATTATTTTCAATGGTAGTTCGATATAAAATCTTATACTGAAAGACAACATTACCATACAAGACTGAGATTAAATTTGACAAGTCAGTCAGACGGTCAGGGCAATGTAAAAGGGTACTGAGGTTTGCCAACCCTCGTCTTGAAGCGATCTTAGTAAATAGTTAACAAAATACATGTCTATGTTTAGCTAGTTTCATAACCATTAGATTATCAAATATAATCATTATTATAGGGTCTGAAATGTATGATTGTAAGTAAAGACGATTTGTAAATATGTATTAGTAACTAAATTTTATTTTATTTTTATTTCTTAATTTCTCCACCATTATGGGCTATTACAACATGCATGTTCATACGCACACATCTTATAAATATATTTTATATTAAATAAAACGCAATTAGTTTGTATAAAACCATGAATTTTATTAAACACCAACCGGTTTCGTTTAGCTCAAGCTTCGTCGGGGCGTATTTAAAACTAACAATAAATACAAAAAAAAGTGCACTTATTTACTTATGTGTATTATCTTTATGACGAATGAAATTTCAAACTAAGACAATAGACAGAATATCAGAGGAGGGGAAAGTACAATGTTGATGGATATCTAATATATATATTTTATTAAAATATTAAGTTATGAAAACAAAATAAAACGGAGTTATCTCAGTCTTAATGCGAAAGGTTTAAATAAGTGATTAATAGGGTTGAAAATTGTATCTATATTTAGCAACCGATTTTGATACGTTAATATAAACCAATTTGAGTTTATTTGAAGATAAATATAGAAATAACTTTTAATCGTGTCTAAGTACAAAGTTAACTCTACAAACATTAACAATAGATTAATAGAGTTTCCATTATATAATATTTAACACATAAAAATAAGTAAACACATGTACAACAAATTTAAAATTTATCAAAAGTATACAATCAAATCTTTAAAATAATAATACTGGCAACGACATACTCTTGTATTTTATTGATTGAATAAATTAAATTAATCAATTTGAAAGATAAACAGAAAAATTCCAATTATCGTAAAAATATTTGGTTGCTACCGGGATTCGAACCTGGACCTTTACGGAAGAGTTCTATATTTTTTTAAATTTAAAAAATATGACTATTTTTCTAATTGATTAATGTAATTTTTATTAAAAATACCACATAACTATGTTCTGAAATTGTATCCTCATAATTAAAATGTGTATTAAATAAAAAACATATCAAACACTAAATACAAAAACAACAAATTTCAAACCCTTTGAAATGTCTTACTGTAGAAGGATGTTACGTATCCCGTAAACGATTGCCTTAATCCTGGAACAATTTCAACCACAGCCAACCTCATCATTACCTGTGAACAAAAGATTCTTCCAATTCTTCGACCACATATTGCCTCAAAGTTGATTATACTGGGCATAACTTTAGGCCAATGAAGACTCGTGGTAATGCCACATAGTTCAGCTATGAGGGCGATCCAGGATTAGTATATGCAGATGAGGATTATGGGCCTTGTCTTATCTGATTAAGGCCACTTATATGTCAATACTAACACGAAACAGAATCATAATATATGTATGTATATGTTTCGAATTCGTAAACCTTATTGGCGCGTCTTTTCGAATCGGTCGCGACCCATGTTATTGACACATTTCCCCGTTCAAATTCACATCCATAAATTTCCTCATACTCATCTTGTTAGTGTGAATTGTGACGTTGACGTCACCAGACGTTAACTTGACCGATATTTGTTCAATCTCATTTCGACTCCAGCGCACCAGCACTGTATTTGATGATATTGTTTTCGATCACGCATTGTTTGTTGTTTGTTTGTACTATGCGTAAAATTGTGATATCGCCGTCTTTAATCGGAAGCGGAGATTTGCTCATCCGCATGCCATTTGTGTGATCTCGGCGGTGACTGTAGGGGTGACGAAGCCATCATACACAAAGTGAAGCGAGCAGTCCTTCCGAATCTTGGTTCCCGAGATCACTGGTCCTTCGACTGGAATCCCTATCTACCCAGTACCGAGGTTTTACTCCTTCCCTTCCCTACCCTGCGGTGATTCCGATTTATAAGCGGTTTATTTCCATTCCGCGGGACGCGACCCGGAGATCGCGGAATTAATTCATTTGTATCCTATCGGTGTAGGATTTACGTTGCGAATTCAATATATATTATGACTTTATAAATAGGCATCATGTTAATAAATACCCCGTCTATTATTGTTTGATGCCAGCCACATTTTCGATCATAGTAACATGTTAATATTGGAAATACGCGCAATTTTCATAGCAATGGGTCGATAATTATCTATGGTATATTTGTAAAACTTTGCTGGCAGTTGGAGCCGAAGCAGACCTGTTATAGTAACGGTGCGGTACACACTAGTCATGAGCTAAACCGTTATTGTGACTATGATTGTGTAATGGGTATTCAATTGTAACTGTTTACGTAAACGCTTTCAATAGCTGGTTCCCAGGTTTCCGATTAACAATAAGCACACATATGATATATGAACTGCACCAACCTCTTTAATTTTGCTGTCTTTCTAGTTCGATATTTTTGTTATTTTGCTGGGTTGTCTTCTTTAGATTTTGACCGACTGAAGCGCGCACTGGTGGTTTATTTGGACCGCTGGATTGGTTGAAGCACGGGACGTAATTTTGAATGACGCCTGTCGGTTACCGTTTTCTTAGCGATCCGAAAAAAGAGCGGCAATATTCACTCACACACACACACACGAGTGGTGCCAATCGAAGTAACAAAGCGCGTAATCAGGAACAACGACTGATAAATGAAATTTATTTGTTGGAAGTTCAGTTTCAAGTGTACGATGATTGCTCGATGAATTACGAATAATATTTAAATAACGCACTACATCTTACCCCCCCCCCACTCCTCTCCTTTTCCCCATTTCGCTTCTATACTGTGTCGGAACCTTTGACAAAATAGTGAGTTAAACTATACAGTCCAAATATTTGGAGATGTCAGCAGAATCAGGATTGTGGATACAGTTCAAATAACGGTTTATCTCATCCAAGTATACATGCACTGAGCTGCTACATCGGACCGGGAAGCCATTTTTATTTGATCAAATATGTAAGCAAAGGAATATATGATATTTCTCTTTTTCTGCTCGGGACATGGGAATATAATTACGTGACGATGACGTCACTGAGCTGCTTCTTTTGAGATGAATAAAGAAACTTGATTTGCGTGACGGTAACATCTGGTTCGTAGGAATAACGTAGCCCTCAAAATTTGTGGACTAGAATGGATAATTACTTCTATCATGGACTTCAAGATTACACAATCTTTTTAGTAAATTTGATTCTTGTTGTCACCAATCTACACTGAAGTTCATTGGACTCACGCTTAATCCAACAAAATTGTTGCAATTTATTCTGTGTTATTTTGATTAGATTTCGCTAGTTAACGTAAAACATCTTTTCACTTATCTCTCCCAGGTATTATTAATCAATTTTCCCAGTTTAGGATGAATGCAGAATGTGACAAACCAAGGTTGGTGTGTGTTTCTGAGGAGAATCTGCTATTCTTGTGTTCTCCACTGACTAGCCGTTAAAGAGAGTAGAACGCCGTTCTTTACCTTCACTAGTCTTTAATTAAAATCAAACATTTTAAATAAATCTTCTAAACATTCTAACACTGAAATAAGTTCTGAAGTCAATGGCTCAACACTAAGTTATTCCACGACCGGTGAGACAAATATGGTAATTGAAAGATCTAACTATGTTTAACTAACCTTCAATTTAACCCAATATAATATAATCTAACCTAGCGTGAATCTAACCCAGATTCAAGATTTCTCTCGGAGGTGTCTATAATTTCATCACTGTATAGCTAATGCAAATGAGGGTATGTTCCAGCAAGGTTACAGTGGTCCATCTAGCGCCACTCCAATACACCTGAAAAATTTATAATAAAACTAATAATCCGTCGTTGTAATCTGCAAAAATATTATCACAAAATAAAAGTGAATCATCATATTGCATTAGTCAATATTTCAACTTTACAACATAGTTCTGTGGTAATTTAAAACAAATTAAATTAATCGATTAGAAAGATATAAAAACATTAAAAATATATAAGTTTTAACAAATTCAACCCAAATTTTATAAAATATATTTATTGGTATAATAATATACTAGATTATCCGCTGCAACCGCATTGCCAATACACTTTGATAAAACCATAAAAAGTGTTTTGATAAGAAAATAAGAAGAAGAAAAAGTTAAAAAGTTTAAATTTCAATGCGTTACATGTTTGTCTATCACCAAAACTACTAAATTTAAATATTGAACATAAAATGACAAATAAAAGCTTAAAAAACTAATGTGATGGGGGAACAGAAGAAGAAGTTGAATTAAGGACAACTTTTTTATAAATGTAAATGGTAATATAAATATTTATTTGCAATATTTGAATATGTTCAAGAACACACAATTACTGGATTTTTACTTACAAAGAAAAAACCAACACTAGAAATATGGCACGTAATTATCATTGGTTATTAACACATACACTGCGGTGGTGGGTCAGATTTGATCCGGGTGTTTGTAAAAATATGAATTACGCAGCAAATATTTATTTAATGATGTTTTCCTTCTAGCTAATCTTTTATTAAATGTTTCCAAATAATTTGAGATACAAATAAATGTTATCGGACGAGATTTAAATGAATTATTGATAAAAATGTGAAAAAACGCTCAAAAACTGACCTAAGACAGTTGCTTTTACGATATTAAATTTCAACACTTACGCCGAAACATATATTATGAACATTTTGAGCATATTCTGTAAAAGGGGTAGACAAAGAATATCAGGTATGTGTCCATGTATTTGTTTTGATTTATTTTCATCTGCGTCTAGACAATGCCAGTAATATAACTACATGAGAGGCATTGCACCTAATTACAAGTTTTATGTTATTACCATAAATAACAAAAGGCAGTTCTGACACAGTTTAGAAGCGGGTCAAAAAACGCTCAGAAACTGACCTAAAACAGCCAAAACATATATTGTTAATATTTTGAGCAGGTAGGCAAATTATTTGTTTTCACTTATTTTTGTCTGGCGGCCTCTAGACAATACTAGTAATATAGTTATTTGAGGGGTGTTGCGCTTACCTGTAAGTTTTATGACACTACCTGCTCGGGTTCCGACGAGAAGATCACATGCTCGGTGGATGTTTGTATTTTGGCTGTGTAGGGCGTATGTTGATGCGTGAGAATATGTACATTATTCGTAATATTTTTTTAATTTTTAACTTTAATTTTTTAGCAGAAACATAACGGCACATCATACCATTCATTAAATCATATTTAAAAATAAATATCTATAAAAAATCACCCACAAAACGGTTGAAAAATCAAAAACATGAGGTGGGTTTAAAATGACCCACCACCGCCGGACGTGTTTTATTGGATGAGACAATATTATTTAATTATTAGCCAACCCGCAAGTATATTACAAAACTAAGAATACAATAGTAATATATTTGAGATATTATACAGCTACCAATAATGCATAAATTATCCGATTAATTCGCTTAAAAACATTCACTGCATGTTTAAATGCTTACGTACGTTTATTAAGGCTACCAATATACTAGCAATATTTACATTTATATTGTCCAAGAAGAAGCTATTTTTTATTATATTTTTATTAGACTTACGACCTGCCTTCGGCTGGCTTAAGTGATTATATATAACGTTCACCAATTCTCACCTCTGAACCTCCACATTTATCAATTTTTTTAAAGTTGTATATATGTTAGTATGTGGACTCGCTTCGAGTACCACTACGCCATCGCCATCTATGGACCAAATTTGATAATTTATTTTTCCTTTTTTTAAACAGCATATATGTCATCACTATAAGTCATACTTCCATATATTTTCTATTAAATATAATAAAAAATAGCTTTGTCTCTATGAGATAATTGATATTTGTTTAATATTTATTATATAATATTACCTGTATATATAATTTATTAGGTGTATGTAAGAAAAATATTTTAAGTAACTTTCAACAACAACTGACAACATTTAAAGTGACTTTCAACAGCTGACAACAAGAGGACTTTCAAAAAAATATTTTGAAGATATTTGTGACAGTAACATTATTAAAGGTTTGAATCAATACGTTTGGATGAGTGCTTACGGATATTTGAATATTATGTATTTTCGTTTAGTAAAGCTTTTTTTAAATATATTTTTTATTTGTTACAAGACATATTTTTCACTCTACCCAAGTCACATAAAATTAAGTACTATTTTCGTAATCAGTATAAATAATATGTTTATTTAATCTATTAGGCTTTGATATTTAACACCAACCGATTTCCAAACAATGTCCATTCCTATTTTTATTTATTATCTTTGTTTTATTATATCTTTGTTTTATTTATTATCTAAAACAAAGATAATAAATAAAAATATGAATCTTAACGACAAAAATAATATTGCTGATTTTAAAAGTATAATGTCTATTCCTTTGTCAATGTAGAATAAAACTATATTTAAAGATATTTATCAATTTTTACTAGAATCATTTCTAAAATCCACACTGAAATAAATATATTTCTTTATTTAATATACTATATAGATTATTAACAGGTCCTTAAGTGACCTTGATAGATTGCCCTTGTATGACATTCAGATATAATGTTGTAGTCTAGTGGTTACAATACTCTGGTGGTCGGAGGTTCGACCCTCGTTAGATTAGTCCTATCTTCATAGCGCAAGTTTTTAAAATAGTATAAATATTGATGTGATACGTATTACATATGCGCATCTATATTTAAAGATATTGTCCTAATTTTTTAATTATCCTTATCAAAAATCTGTATATATGTAAAACCTACATATTATTTAGACTTTACTTTTATGTATTGGTCTGCATATATAAATAATTTTAATAATAAGCCCGATATAGGCAAATTGATTTTTTTATGGTTGAGAAATTATTTGACGGCTAATAAAAATGTAAATCATCCGAGAAGTTCGCAAATTATATCTCTCACACCGGCAAAGTGTAGAATTTGTACTCTACGATGTACTTGAAACTTTATATTTTGCAAGATAAATTTATTTATTAATTTGAAAAGAATTTCCTATGACCGATACTCAAAACACAGTGGTGCCTCTAGCTATGACTCCGGGTCCCTTAATAAGTATATCATTTGTCTCGATTAACCAAAACACTTAGTTTTGAAGGGATATTTTATTTATAGTTTTTAGTTTTTATGGTTACTAAACACAAACATTTTGTACTTGGGATCTCAAGTAGGATTAAATATAAAATCGTTCGTTGACATGAGTTTTAAATTTTAATACTAATTAAATGTATTAATTAGAAAGATATACATATAAAATCATTTTATCGAAAAAATATTGTTGTTGCTACCGAAATTAGAACCTGAATCTCTTCCTATCCGGGGAACATGCATTAACCGATTATGCTACGCCAACACAGTTGACCACTTTTAAATTGATACATCTGTAGTTACATTATTTGAAAGTCATCTACTTAATTTTTACGGAATCTCAAATATCTTAGAGTAATCCAATAGGAGACGCCAAAATTAATTGATAACTCATTTTTATTAAATTTTGTATATCTTCCTAATCAATACATTTAATTTGTGTTTAAAATATCACACACTTATGTTCTGTAAAATTGCAACTTCACAATAAAAATGTGTTCTTCTCAAAAAAAAATCATTTATTACTGAAATGTATTTGGGATTCATCGCAATATATTCGATTGCTTTTTTAAAATGGAATAAGAGATGTGCAAGTATTCGGTTGATATTTTGGAATTGTAATACATTTTCCCGGATAGTGAAAGGTCTAGGTTAGAATCCCGGAATCATATAACTATTTTTTCCATAAATAGATTATTCTGTATATCTTTAATTGATTATAAGTTTAATTTGTATAGTCAACATTTGAATAGAAACAAGGTCAAATGAAGTTGGTCCCAAGAACATTAATCGATACGTTACAAAAAATAAACCAAATTTATCACCCTTGTTGTGCTGCGTACAGTAAGGGTAGAAGGCTACACATTACGCTTTTTTTTAAACTATTTACCTTCCCTAGTAGAGGTCGGTGCTTGAGGCATTTTTCACATTTTCCAACCCTTCGCGCGACCCCTGAAGATAGGTTGTTGAATAAGAAAGCCTGGAAAACTTTACCGTTTGAATTTCCGAGGGGTAGGACAACGTATGAAATTAAATTGAAAAAATCTCTGTAAAAGTTTAATGGTCCGGATTTTTTGTCATGAAAAAGTGAGTTGCCATATTTTTTGACGTACGCTTGCGTCGTAAGAATTACTCAAGTGTTTATTAAAAAAATTGGAATATCGTCTAATTATAGTTTTATTTTGTGTTTGTGTCACTATCATCATCTTCATTGTCATTCACTGCTGGATGAAGCGAGGTGTACAGGGATTTCATCAAAACGTGGGCTAAGAGATGGGGTATATTAGGCAGATGATGACAAGATCGTCTCAGCGAGAACGCGTTCAATTCAAATTCTTAAATCAAACAAATCGTGCGTGACTCGTGTAACTCATACGTCATTGTGTTTCGTCTAAGTCCCTTCATGGAAGAGTGTACTCGATAGTTAGCCCTTTAATATCTTGTATCCACTGGTCTCTTTACTTCCTTACATAACACTTGATTATCTGTGTATTTGTAATATTATTTTATTAAGGGATTTTGAGAGTGTCAACTTATTATAACTAACATAATAAATATTTAACATGTGATTATATTTAGGAGAACACATTCTTATTGTGAAGTTGTAATTATTCAGAACATAGGTCTGTGATATTTTAAATATGAATTAAATAAATAATTAATAATATAATTAATAATTAATGTAAATATCAAAAAGGTAACATATAGGGTCGAAAATTGTCGCTAAAAATATTGTCGCTGTAGCTTAGTTGGATAAAGCACTTTTCCCGGTTAGGAAAGAGATCCAGGTTCGAATCCCGATGGCGCAACAACAATATTTTTCGATGAAATTGATTTTATATGTATATCTTTATAATTAATATATTTAATTCATATTTATATTATATTTAGATACAGAAGATAAATTAAAAGAAAAAAAATAGGTAGAAAGGGTGGGGAGGTTGCGACTATTGTTGCGGCAAAGGGAGAGCAAGATGTGTTTAGCCAAATGGTAGAATGTTTGGCCAAAATTGAGATTGTGGTGGTTCATAAAAAGAACCCTTTGAGCGTAGTAAGGCTAATGATGAAAAAGACAATTTCTGTAAATTTTCATTATGGTATTTACGTAACCGGTGAATGAATGAACTTTGTATGTAAAATGTTCTACTTCTAGGAATGTGGAAGAGTCGGGTAGATCTAGATTGGTGTGTGGAGAGATATTAATTCTAATTGGCTGGGACAATTAATATGGCCTTCCAGAGAAGTATTTGGTCAGCACGTGTTCTTCGATGTTCTAGGGTTTTCATATTTTGAAAGTTTGCTGCATCTAAATAGTAGTTGAATGATAGATTAGATCTAACATTAAGACATTGAATAAACCTATTTTGTATTCGTTCTAATCTTGCAATATATGTAATCTGCCATGGGTTCCAGATTTGAGATGCGTACAAACGAATGCGTATACAGTGGTTTTAGATAATATGGATTTTGGAAGTGTTTGCAGGTTTGAAGTATGAATCTTACCATTTTATAAGACTTAGAGGTAATTTGGTCAATATGATTTTTGAAAAGAAATTTACTAAAAACATCGCTTTTATTTTCTAGCTGAGCGCTGTCTATTGTGTAAGTAAAATGAATGTTGTTAAATTTTCTTGAGAATGTTATTTTAAAACATTTTTTAGCATTCATGTGGAGTTTGTTCACCTTACAGTAGGCTGATTTTACGGCAGTCATCTAGGGAGCTCACTTTCGTAAAGATCGTCACATCATCCGCATCCATATATACCTGTATATTAAAAAATAAATAAAGATAGCACTTAAAGGAGGAAGGTTTAAATTAAGATCTCTGTTCATTTTGTAATCTCTTGAATTAAGTTTTTTTTTTTTTTCGTCTTTCTTTTGTGTTTATTAATTGTAGATTTTGCGTTTCTGCTGGATGAATACCACCCCGCGTCTTGCCACTCTTTTTTGACGTATCCACTTTCATCTACGTTTTTTGTAGTATTTAGGGTATTCTTTGTCCATCGATTTTCTTATCACCAACCTTGAATATTTCGGTGTCCGATGCCTCACATTTTCTTTCCCAATCTGCCCCTATCTTGTTCCACGTTTCTTGTTGAGTTTCCGCGATTCGTTTAATGTCGTTTGCCCGTCTCGTCTCAGAAGGACGTATTCTCTGAAGTTTCCATTATTCTCCTTTACAATGGACGCTTTATCCAGCGGCTAGTAGATTATCATTATCTTACTTATCTCTTATCAAGTGACTAGCCCAGTTCTCAGAATAATTTTATCAAATATTACGTTTAATTATAAACGGCAAAAAAATGTTTAATAAACTCTCTTTATGTATCATATGTGTGAGAACTGTGACTTTGGACATGTGTGTGTGTGTATGTGTGTGTCAGATGAGTGGTGGGAGACATGTATTATAAGAGGCCGTCACTGGAAGAACGGGTCTATCACTGAGTTATATAATTGTTAAATACTGTAATTACTTATTATAAATAAAGTGTAATTGTTACAATTATTACAAGGATTCAACCCAAGTAACTTGAAAATTAGAAGAGAGGATAGAACCCCAAGGAAAAATTACCACAATATGCATAACATATTTCTTTGTAAAGCCTTGTAGTGTATTACTATGTAAATTTAATCATTCAAAGTCAAATAGCATTCGCTTGAGGAATGTAGTAAACATGTTGTTTTGAATGGATCGTCACTACATGTGTTTTACTTACGGATAAGAATGACATGTTCAGTACATACGTACCTTTACCGACTCTCAGCTATCAAAGTCTCATGATCATCTTAAACATAGGCCATAAGAATACTAATGACGGTAGCCTGAGGATAGAGCAAATAGCAAATAATTTTTTTATTACTAAAAAGACCACATTCTTATTGCGAAGTTGTAATTATTCAGAACATAGGTGTGATATTTTAAATACTAATTAAATGTATTTTTAGAAAGATATGCATATAAAATCAATTTTATCAAAAAATATTGTTGTTGCGCTACCGGGATTCGAACCTGGATCTCTTTCTAAATCAGAGAAGGTGCCTAATCCAACAATGCTACAGCAATAGTACTTTTTAGTACTTTTTTTAGTAATTTTGGAGGCTTTATGAACCGTTTATTAATGTTGCAGTTAGAAATATATGCATTAAAAAGTCTACAATAGAAAGCATTTTCTAGATCTATCTAATCAGAAATATGACTGTGAAAGAAATGGCATGTAGGTGCTGACTTCCCGGGCGGCTACCGGCGCATATTATTGTTGATGATAGCCTAGTTTTACATCCAGGGTGCATTCAGAGGTGGTTTGCGATATTGCTGATTGTAGAAGCGATAAACCTCCGTAAACTTGTACTCAAAACAAAATGGTTGATAAAAAGGCAGAGAAAAATGTAAATTTTTGTATTGTTTGAGGCACAACTATGACTTAATTAAGAGAAATGTGATCGCAAAGCTCAAAGCTAGTTTTTTTTTTTTTTTTGCGAAGGGCAATTTTGTATTATGTATTTTATTAAATTTTTGTTCTTTTTTATTGATAGCATAGTTGGGCAATAATTAATAATATATTTATTAGTAGTTCTTTAAAATAAAATTATTAGAAATATTGACATTCAATTTTTCAAATACTTAATAAAGGAAAACAAATATCATTTTATCATATTTTAAGTGTTCACTTATTTTATTATTAAGGAGAACACATTCCTATTGTGAAGTTGTAATTATTCAGAACATAGGTCTGTGATATTTTAAATACTAATTAAATGTATTAATTAGAAAGATATATAAAGTCAATTTTATCGAAAAATATTGATGTTGCGCTACCGGGATTTGAACCTGGATTTATTTTCAAATAATGGAAAGATAGATGTATTAATTTGAAAAGCGTAATATATAGGTTCGAAAATTTGTCGTCAAAAGTACTGTCTGCTGTAGCATAGTCGGTTAACGCACCTTGCCCGGGGATTGGAAAGATATCCAGGTTCGAATCCCGGTAGCAGATTTCATATGTATATCTTTCTAAATACTAATTAAATGTAATTAATTAGTATTTAAAATATCACAGTCAAATATTCTGAATAGTTACAACTTCACAATAAGAGATTAATTAATATTATATCTTTCTTATTAATACATTTAATTAGTATTTAACTTATTTTATTATTACATAATTATTCTACGTGATAATTTATAAAACAATAATTAATTTTAAAATATGTTATCCTTGGGAAAAAAGTGTATAATATTAGTGTATGTGTTTGCGTTATGATTTGGTCGAGATATCAGAAGGTTGTATTTAGCGAATGAATTACCTATTATTTTGTGGTGGTCCCGCAGGCGCCCCACAGACACAGCCGTGTAAGTAATCACCTGGCAGCCATATAGAGCCGAAACGAACTGACCAATAAGCTTTTCAAGTTTACTTACTCACTTACAATTTACTTTTGTAAGTTATGTTAATATTTAAATACCTTGCTCTAGACACGGCATAAATACTCATACGTACATTCACATACACTGCGACATGCACCAACACGCGTGAGACTAGAAGATAGTTACAAAATTACACCCGTTCACTTGCATGTTTATTTGAATTATAACGCGGAGTGCCTGTGTGTGTGTATTGCCAGAGCAGAATGAACATTAATAGACAACTAACAATAGATTAATGTTTGTTGATGCTTGAAACAGTTACCGATACAATGCAGTAAATGTTCTGCAATGATAAGCGTTGTTTAATGAACTCATCTGGAAAACTGCTGTGAGAGAAGTTCCCATACGGTGCTGTGTATTGTATTGTCACCTATTACGAGATTCGGGCGTATTTTTAAAGTTGACGAGAGCCCCGTTTTGCATCTAGGTATTTGCAAGGTGCGTTCAGGGGCCGACGGCGGTATTATTAATAATATATGTAGTAGAAGCCCTGCTCGCGCATCATATTCGTGGCCGTTTAACCAAGCACTTTAGAGCCATTCCTCGCCGCCTTGTACCGACTGGATCTAGATGTCAATATATCGCAACACAACCGGTTCAAGAAGCCAGCTGAAGCGGTCAATTTTCTCGGAACAACTTGTAGTGATCATCGCCAGTCATTAACTTTAACTTGCAATTTAACCACAAAACTAACGAAATTTCCTAGTTTCAATATTTTTCAATTTGGTGCCACTTACGCGATCAAATAGCTCCGCGACTTTTTAAAAAATATGACTCGATTGAAACGAAAACTTAAACACTGACAATATAATACGCATTAATGTAAAAAATACGTCTTGTTTACACAAAGATTAAATTTTCGAAGGGTAAATACTTTTACTGTTGCATAAATGTGTCGTAAACTATCGGATTTATGTTTCCATAAGATGTATGTAGAATGCCCCTCGTCCCATAAGTAATGTTCCAAACCCCTCTCCTATATGTGCACTTTATTTTATGTCTATTCATTTACTGGTCAGTGAATTTAACCTTCAAACAGTGTTAATTCATTTGTGATATAAATCTACAATAAATACCTACAGATTGTACGTCATGTTTCATCAACCTGCACCAACCGCAAACGCCAGCACCAATACTCACACCCACGTTCCGCAGCTTTCATACATACCGCGACATTTTTTGGTCACGTACACCAAACAAAATACATTTTTTCATTCCCTAAAAGGTGACCTACAAATTAATATTAATTAAGTTTCAATTTTAATTTACATATCAACAATGATCTGTGTTTTTGAGAAGCTTTATAATTATTTATTTATTTATTTTAATTACAATGCAAGTAAAGGACTAATTTTTATTTAAACTTTTCAAATAATAGTCCTGAAAGATCAGCACAGGTATATCTGATTGGAGGACTTGAGGTGATGCATTACAGGCCGTGTGCTCATTCGATTAAATACACTATGTCAATACTAACATGAAGGATTGAAAAAGAGATAACATCAAAATGAAAAAAGATATTGAGCTTTAAGCTACATCTAGGTAATTTGAGAAGTTTGTAACACAGTTTTTAAAACGAAAATTATTCTCAGAATTTTAATACAAAAGGTAAATTTCGACGAAAATGTCAAATGTTGTTCCAAGGTCACGATGTGTCATACATATAATGAATTAATTATTTTTGTATGGTGAATTTATTAAAATAACTAATTAACAGTAATTAACGTCTTAAATGTAATTAAATAGTTTAAAAAAACTACCACTCGTGACGTCATCCCTCGGGGATGAGTCACATTACGTAATTTGAGCCCCTCCCACCTCGCCGCCACCCCACGACGTTACCTTTTCAGCTAGTTTTTAATTAAATGTGTAAAGTGTCATATAAACCAGGACCACGTCACGGGCACAAAGTTACTGTTGGCCATGTTCTCCACATAATTATTTCGTAAATTGCCTCTTCATCGCACATTAATTTTAACTGAATAGAAAAACATTATAATTATAAGTATCTAGAAAATTGAAGTTCGATCATACTATTTAGTAAAACCCAATTCGCGCCTGTATATTACAAATCGAAATTTTTATTTTTTATTCATTATATCTATTTTATTAACCACTAAATTGAGTTTAAATACATCTACCGGTTTCGAAAAATACCATTTTCTTCTTCACGATGTCGTAACTAACTAAAACATGTATTATCTAACTCAAATCATTACTTAGTACAAATTTACTCGAATAATTTTTAGGAAAATATTTTAGAATGCGACTCGTAGTTAAATATAGTTGGTTGTTTATAATTTTTTGATTAGTTTTACACGCTTTATTTATCTCCAATGATTCCAAATTATTTAATTTGTGACCGACACCGTTTACATGCAAAATTGACAATCCCAATTTTTTATCAAAATCATGACCATTTTCTATCAAATGATTAGAAAATTCTGAAAACCCACTATTGTTCAAACATCTCAAATGCTCCATTACTGTTATATTAAAATTTCCACCCGTTTTACCATTATAAAATGCAGCACAATCCTTGCAACTAAATTTATAGACACCAGAATAACGTAAGTGTTTTGCGTATTGCAAATACGAATTCAGTGGGCGCAGGCCAAATATTTTATCGAATGGGCTTCACAAAAAAAGATAGGAAAATAAATGCGTGTATGAGAGAAGAGACAAGAGTAGTTGATATAATTAAAAACGCGAAACAAATGCACAATGCTCGGAGGACGGACAATCAATCGCCCCAAAACCAGCTGGATTGAAGATATCATAAAATTTTACGAAACACGTGACAGCGAATAACAAACGACACGAAAGTGGGAGTCACCTGCGGATAAAATTCGCCCGATGTTGACATATTTAATTTGCATTTAAGCAAATATATGAAACGAAAATAAAGTTTTTTTTTGTGTTTTGGTTTTTGCTCTCTAAAAAAAAAAAATTAAACGTTAAACACCAAAACTGACACATTCAAAATTAAAATAATTATTTAGATACATTTGATATAAATTAGAAATTTAATTTGGAATTTTTTTTAAATTTTGTTTATTAATAATGATTATGTATCATCAAAAAGAGTGGTTTCAAAAAATATGCCTTCATTACATTTATTTTTTTTATAATATTAAAAATATAATATATATATATATTAACATTTGTTTCTTCTCTATGAGAGTAGGACTCGTGTATGGAGAAGGAGTATATTCGAGTTAATTTATGTTTCAGTTAGTCTGTGTACATATTTTTTTAACTTCAGTTATAAATTTATGATAGTAATTTTTCTAATTGTGATAGGGAGATTGTTAAAAAAATTGATACCTTGATAAATATATTGATTTTGAGTTGCGGTATATTTTAGTTTTGGGTTATCAATTTGATCTCTATATCTTGTAGATCAGAATTCGCTTCTAAAATTTAATTGATTTTTAATTTTGAAAATTTGAATTATTGAATTTTTTTTGTATATGTCTACTATTTTTGGTACTTTAAAATCTGTGAAAAGTTGTATACTTGGATAGTCTTTTTTTTTAGAATAATTTTTATTATCATTTTTTGAGTGATTTCTAATTATGACATAATTTGATATTTATTTTTTATTCAACCAAACTATGTACTATAAACCCAACTGAGTATTATATTTATTACGACTATACGTAGTTTAGAGAGGTGCGGTCACTCTCAGCAACAGGTGAGCAACAACATAATTAAATGCAATCGAGTTACGACCGATTCAAGCACAACAGGGGTTCAGCCGACGTGTGACGTCAGTCACACGCCGCAATTTACTACGCAGTTGGCGCCACCAGCGGGCAGTACTGCCGCTCTTGTACCTGTCAATAGCGTTTCATCTTAACCTCAGTACTTGCAATTCCGTCGGAAAATATATTCCGCATAAATAATACAGTCATTATATTTTGGATATATTATTGTATGATAAAATATTTAAAAATGTAAAAAAATGATACAAACTAATTGTTTTAATACTATGTACGGAGGAGATGGTAGGTGGACGAGAAAAGAGCAAGTAAAATATAATTTATTTATATTAACGCAAACATGCACACATACACGTATGCATTTAAAATGTATGTCAACAATAATTAATGTATTTACGTAAATTAATTTTGAAGTGAAGCAATTTATTATTGAAAATATCCAACATATTAGAGGAATTTAAAATATTATATGTTGACACGGAGCGGGTCATAAAACATGTTTTAAAAATAATTAGTTCTGCCGATATTCGGACAAAATGAATTGTTTTGAACGCATTGGGTACAGCATGTGAGACAGTTTAAATCTAGTTGATCTAATAAATAAGGCGAGTCAGCCAAGTCATTTCTTGTTTCTTTAATTCAATAGAGGAATTTTATGGTAACACTCTCTTTCTGCATGCGATTTAAATTCTAAACGGAAAAGTGAATTTATGTCGGATGTATTCAAGTCTGGTGTTCCAAACTGTCATAAAAGCAAATTGTTTCATTTCGCTACTATCTGAATACCTTAATTTATCTCATGCTCCAAGTATACCAAGGTGGATACTGGGATTAGGTGGATTAAACATTTAAAAAAATGATAAGACTCCAATGGCCACCTTAAAATACAAAGTAAAATAACATATTTATTTTTTTATTTTCTTGTATTGTATATTTTTTTGAAAATTTTTATTTATAGAAAAAAAAAGTTGTTTGACTATGTAAAAGGAAATATTTACCGTGAAACTGCCATGCAGTTTAGCAAAAAATAAAATTATAATTAATATATATGTGTAATAAAGAAGAAATAAAAAAATTATACTAACACGAATTCTTATGATCCATCCAAACGTACACAAATGCAATAAACTTTATAAATATATTTTTATTTAGGTATCTCTCTCATTTATATAACTATTTTTTAATAATTTAAGAATATTCCTCATTGATTTTCGATAATGTCTATCCTCTTTTTGAACCTTCTCATTAGTAATTCTCTCAGTCTAGCTTATTTTTAGTGCTAAATGAAGGAAGCATTATTTCAACCTATTTTTCACTCACTCTGATTAATTATTTAGATTTCACTTACGCTTTCGATGTAGGTTTTAATGAACTGCTTTTTCATTTTTCTGTTTAGTAGTGATTTATTTGACGATGTGACTAAATTAACTAAATTATTAATAATTGTTTTTTATATTAAAATAATAATGTACAGTATTTTTAATGAAAAATGATTTAAAAGTGTCCCAATTAGACGATTAACTAAAAATCTAGATATATGCCATAAGTTAATGAACAAACTGATGAACGTACTTTATTATTTTTAAATGTGCATATATTTATGGAACTCTGACCTTTTTAACAAATGTTGTGACGTGCGAGACTTACTACTCTTTGACTAAGAGTAGCATTTTTTCTCATCACTATTACTTAAAAGAGGTTACAATAACATTCTACATGTAAAAAAAGGGAATCTCTGATCCCTTCCATTAAAATACCTAAATCGTACACTATATTTTGAATCGTTAAGTTAACGTGGGACTGTACGACCACTATTAAGTTCTAACATAAGGAACGGGGTATGTTCATTTATGCACGCGACCACAGCATTACCATAATGCAGACGGTGTGGTTAGTTTATAAAAAAATAACCGTTAGTACTTACGTACTGTGAAACTGCATTACGATATGTCGGATCTCATGAACATGGTTCTGAAATATACTATAGTCATTTGTGGAGTTTTGAACGATGATAGCTGGTTATTAAGGAGAACACATTCTTAATGTGAAGTTGTAATTATTCAAAACATTGGTTTGTGATATTTTAAATACTAATTAAATGTATTAATTAGCCTGAACTTTAATTTGTTGTATTGAATATATAATTTGGAATCAATAAAATATTTAAATTAATCGAAATAAACGCGTATTTTTCTTTTCATCTATGACTTGATTGAGATTAGGCACATATCCCTTTAACATTTTCGACTCGTAATTTAGTCAGGTATCTACTTTTTATTACACCTGTATAACTATCTCTAGTATTCAAACTGCTTTGAGCATGCCGGCGATACTCAAAAATCACGATATAAAAAATGAAAAAATAATGACATACTCCTGGACAAGAGAGGCTACCTAATAAATTATTTTCGGTCCAGCCGGCAGATGCCGAGACAAGATTGGATTGATGCGCGGAGAGAAACGTAGCCAAAATGTACCCAGAACGGGCCAGATGGCGTTTGAAATTGGAGTGCCCTTCTCGAATTTATGACTGTGAGATATGTAAGCTGTACAATAAGGGAGGAATTTTCCACCCCCCGCCGTCCCGTCACAGGACCACGTGGACACGCGCAAGGGTTAATTTAAAATGTTTTGCACGTCCTTCTGCAGCACGTGCTCCCGTTAATGTACCTAATGAAATACCTATTATTTCAGTTAATGAAAAAAATATTTCACTTACACCCTTGCAATAGTTTCGGGTCTTGCTTTTACTCGGCAAGGTAAATTACATCTTCAAACTTAATAACCATCCGTTCTAGTGATAATTGCGAGCCTGTTAAAAACCAAGGGTGGAGCTTTTCACCCTCTTACATGTGGGTTCTAATATTTAAAAAAAAAATGTTTATTAAACTTTTATCGGTACCTACAAATACCTTCAAATCAAGCATATTTTAAAGCCACCGAGAATCGAATCTGGTACCTCCCTTATCATCTTCGCTTATTTCCTTACTAGAGATTACTACTGTATCGGGTGTCAAATAAAAACATATGAAACGCCGATAGCTTGTGTAAAAATTTAATACATTGGTTCTTAATCAACACAATAAATCAAACACGATTTTTTGATTCTATATTTATTTTTTCCAACTTATTGAACGATCGTTTCGGCTGTCTTGGTAATTATTACGCCCTTGTGGGCTTTTACATAAGAATAACAATTTAAATATAACAATACATTTTTAATTAACATTTAAATATAACATAAAAAAAAAAAACTAAATATAATTTACATACAAATATTTCTTCAGATCAGGTATGTTCCTGCAATGAAAAATGTCAACAAAATTCAACATGTTACCAAGCCGATGCATCCGCGATATTATATAAATTATATAATATAATATTTTCTTAATGCTAAAATTAAATATAGAACCAAAAAAACGCACAGTTGATTAACAGTAGAGTTATATAAAATGAATGCTGTCTGTATTAAAAAAGATAAAAGAATCACATTGGTTTATATACTTTATTACTTATATATTATTAATATCAAATTAAAATACAAGTTTTTTTATTTAAGGGTCTTTACTAACAGATGATGGAGATGCCCGGCAGAAATAAAGATGAGAAATGCCCAGACATGATATGCAAATATAAAAATACGGATGGATCAGAAAATCGGGAAAACAAAAGTGAGACCAGTCATAACTCTCGTCTTTTTCTATGATGCTGCCAAAATGGATGCTGGCGATACAAGTGGCGTCTATCCTTGACTATATGGCTCCGAATCCTCAAATTTTGGCCATGTTATCAGACATGAGGTCACCATGAAATCTACATTTAAACAAGGAAGGGTGGAAGGGACTAGGTCTTCTGGTCGTTCGATGTACCGACCTGGTTAAAACATCGATCCAGATTCTACTCCTGGAATGCGCAAGAAATGCCATGGACCAAAATAGATTACAATAAATCATCTGCAGTTCCATGATCGCAATTCATTGAAAGCAAAATTAGTAAAATGAATTTTATTTTAAATATGAATTAAATATATTAATTATAAAGATATACATATAAAATCAATTTTATCGAAAAATATTGTTGTTGCGCCACCGGGATTCGAACCTGGATCTCTTTCCTAACCGGGAAAGGTGCTTTATCCAACTAAGCTACAGCGACCCATATAGGGTCGAAAATTGTCGCTAAAAATATTGTCGCTGTAGCTTAGTTGGATAAAACACCTTCCCCGGTTAGGAAAGAGATCCAGGTTCGAATCCCGGTGGCGCAACAACAATATTTTTTGATAGAATTGAATTTATATGTATATCTTTATAATTAATATATTTAATTCATATTTGAATTTTATTTTATTTAAAAAAATAATTACTCCTGCTGTTTATTGTCACAAGCCGGTATTATTAAAGAATGGTAGATTAGGGTTAATGGTAATATCCTTCCACGTGAGAGATTGGGATTTGGTCGAATTGACGAATATTTTTTGAACCTATAAACATATGTCGTATATATCATACTGTAAGAACTGTCACTTTATATATATGTGTGTGTGTGTGTCATGAGAGTGAGTAGATGAGTGATGGGGGACAAAGATTATAGAGGCCATCTCTGGAGGAATGGCTCTCTTCCATCAGCTCCACCTGAATAACTAGCATAACTCTGAATTATATAATTTATAGTTCTGTAATAAACTTGATATTGTTACCGTATTGAGTTATTATTACAAAGAATTGGACTTAATTAGTCAGTAAGCAGAGGATAGAACCCCTAAGGGATCTGGTGATTCTTCAAGAGCTATCACACATACCAATTTCAGAATAAATAAAAAATTACAATCTAAGTTAAATATATACTCACGAATTCAATAAGTCTTAACCAAATGTGTAAAAAAATTAAGATTCTTATTAATTCAAATCTGAACCTAAGTAGGCTTGAGATTTTATATTTTACAAATTATCGCTAATTTTCGTAATTCCTTGATGTAATATTATTAAATAATCCTATAAAGATTATACTTAAACGAGAAAGTATATTTGATAAGGAGAAAATATGAAAAATTATATTCAAAATACAATTTAAAGTGTTTGCTTTTTCTAATGGTAAAACACTCATCTAGTGATCGAGGGTTCGAGGGTAAAAGCGTTGACCGGGAGACATCAAGTTAGTTATATTTCTTATAGCAGAAGCACTCAGGTTAGTTTGAAAAATATTCATGTGACATTTATTGTGAATCCAGTGTTGCCGGCTGCTGCTACAGGTCCAGCTCGATCATTCTCCGCCAAGCAGTCTCTCCTGTCTCATCGCTTCACAACGGCGGTCACAACGTGCGCCGAGCGAGACCGCCGACTCGCTCATATTACGCGCCCACCTTCTACATCTCTGCATTTCTTCATTGTATTCATTCTATATGTCTTCCTTATTTGATCTATCCATCTCGATAAACCTCAACACGCAAATCTACATCTTTTTCATTTAACCACCAATCTAACCCCCAAATATGCATCTTTCATTAAAAAAATTGTCTTTATTGAGAAAAAAAACTTTCAATGAGTAAAAGATTGTGTTTTTTAATTTTAATAAATATGATTGGTAACTAAAATCTAGTGTACCAGTCATTGAACGAAATATAATATAACAGATAATCAGTTATCAATTATCGTTATAATCAAACACAATAACGGTTTAAATAACGATTTAACCATCACTAGTGTGAACAATTGCGGCCCGCTATACACAAGCCTCAACACACTTGATACTAATATTTTAATTTGTTTACAGACGGGTACAAATAGCTCGAATATTGTAGAAAAATAATGCTTAGATTTATACTATATTATACGATATCTGGGTCGCAGGTTTCCGATTAACAAAAAGCACACATATGATATATGAACTGCACTAACCTCTTTAATTTTGCTGTCTTTCTGGTCCGACGTTGTTATTCGTTTAGCTGGGTTGTCTTCATTAGATTTCGACGGACCGAAGCGCGCACTGGTGGTTTATTTGGACCGCTGGACTGGTCGAAGCACGGGATATAATTGAATGACGCCTGTCGCTTACCATCTTCTTAGCTTTCCGAAATAGAGCGGCAATACTCACATACACACACACGCATATGTACATTATTATAAACCAGGAAACCCAGTGGTGCCAATTGAAGTAACAAGGCTCGTAAACACTATCCCTAACTGAGGAATAGAACTTACAATCCACAAAGTTATTTTATATTAATTATTACAGATGATTTGAAGTGTAAAAAACGGAATAATAGATTAATCAATTGATTAGGATCTCATCAGCTATCGCCGATTGCTTGCTAGTCCCTGCGTTCAACTATTTTGCTGCTTTGCGGCCAATAATGGCCTCTACGTGGCCATAGGTGACCTCTGCATGGTCACAATCTCAATACAATCTATATTTCAATAATAAAGATTATACTAAAACAAACCGCACGTAAATAAAATATTGATGTAATTTAAATTATTCCATCTTTGTAAGTTACCTGCCAAAACGAACGAAAATGACATAAAAATCGTGGATAGACAATTTATATGGAAAGATTTCTCCCTTACCATAGACAGAAAAAAAATATAACATATGTCAATACACGATTTCGCTAAAATATACAAAAGAAAACATATTTAAGTAATCTTAACCTAGAGATATTAAATAGACGCTTTTTTTTTAAAGACCTGACCGTTTAATCAATCACTATACAGCCATAATGACACTATTAAAGCCAGCATCCAGAAAGTCACAGATGGAGATGTAGAGGCGTAATATTATTACAGATGATTGATATGACGATGTGGTAACGCATTTCCTTAATAGGAAAAGTTCCCGGTTCGTATTCCGGTAGCAACCAAATGAGACTTATATAAATAGATTTTTCTGTACATCTTTTTTATTGTTTAATAACATTTCACATAACATCAAAGCTTGCTTCATTGGACATTATATTATTTAACTTGTGGCAAGGTTTCCGCAGTGATTATAGTTTTGGCTCCTGTAATGCAATAACGTTTCCTTGTACACTGTTACCGAATGCCCCAGCGTAACAATGTGTTCTTGATGGTAACATATCACGAGCAGGGCAACCTGTGTCGTGTGCATGCCACGTGTCGCCAAGCTGTTTGAAGCCAGTATTAATTTAAGCAAATATAAATCATTGTTGGCACGCGATGTGTAATTATGTTTGTAAAAATCAATTTGCTTGCCGACCGCTGTATTTTTAAATAAGTACCTAATTTTTTTTTTAAAGAAACTCTGCATCATTTTTGCAATACTTTATTTTCTTCACACACCTTAAACTACTTCTTAAAATAAATGGTAAATTTTTACTATATAGTAACTATATATATTAGTTACTTAGGTTGGCACCACTAGGTTTACTGGTTGATAATAATAAGCACGCGTGTGCGTGATTATTGCCGCTCCTTATCGGAATCGGAGAAGACGGTAACGAAGGAGTGATTCTTATTACCTCCGGTGCTTCGACCAATCCAGCAGTCCTAAAACTACCAGTGTGCACTTTGGCCTACTAATCATCGGTCAATGCATGTTTCTCTGATTGGAAAGAGATCCAGGTTCGAATCGCGGTAGCAACATCTATATTTTTCGATAAAATTGATTTGATATGTATATATTTTTAATTAATAGATTTAATTAATATTTTACATAAATTATATACTCCTCCGACAAGTACGAGTGTCCGACTCTTATAGAGAAGATAAAAATGTAAAAAGAAATATATAATGTTAATGTTTAAAAATGTATTATATCTTCGAATAAAAAATATTAAAAAATGTCGTATACTGCAACTTTCAAAATATCAATGTGACAAATGACTTGTGAAACAGCTGTGAAGAGTCCGCCATTTATAATTAACGATTGATGATTTTACCATCAGATATCGGAGAGTAAAATCAGTATACTACAGGATATACTATCGAGAAGTAAATATATTTTACCAAAGATGGAACAACCAATTTTCGCAAAAATGTTTACTTTAGTAACTTTTTTTACCATAGATAAACCTTACCACTTTTCATATAAAAATCTCTCCACTCGTGCGCGATACAGTGATATACGTCAACTAAGATTTATCTCATCGTGTCTCACTCCATGGCGCTTCGGACCATTAAGACATCTGGAAACTCAATTATTAAGAAATAAAAGAAAGAAGATGAAAAATTCCTGGTGATTTAAAAAAGGAATTCAGACCTATCTGAATAACTATTATCCCATTAGCTTCTTATGACAAATATACAAACTAATATCCAAAATTATCACAAGTAGACTATCAATCAAATTGGATGACTGCCGACCTGTTGAGCGAGCCTGTTCGAGCCGAGAGCACTAATAAAAAAATAGAACGGAATGTGAACACATTATGAAGGATTTCAACCCCGAACAAAAAGCGATAAGAATTGAACAAAAAACTCTAAATATGCAAACTTATATATTTAAATATTCTTTCGTTAAATTTAAATTTCGTCGGTTTGATGGCAAAATTACAGGAAAACGCGAATATATTCCCAATTAATAGAAGCGTGCGGCAAGGGGAAGAAAACATGTTACCTGTCTCACGCATTGAACTATGTCTGCAATTAATCCAATAATAACAGCTCAAAAAATTATATTAAAAATTATATTCAAATCCCCAATCACAACGAGCACTGTCGAATTTTTTAATAAATTCGATGTCTTTGATATAACACAAATATACGCTAATACTACTCTTAAATACATATACAAATACAAACAGACACATTTTAAAACAACTCAAAATATAATTTCCACACGGACAAATACAAATAACCTACAAACCCCAAGAGCACATACAACACATGGCCAAAGGAACTACAAATATTTTGGACCTAAACTATTTAATAGAATGCTAAAAGATTTAAATCAATTGAATTGTCCCAAGAACATGAAACTATATATTAAAACTTGGATTCGTAATATGGGTAGAGCCAGTATTGGTGCACTCACCCAAACATATTGACTCATACCTATATTAATTATTGCCACAAAGTGATCCAAAAATTAAGTCCACTTTAAAATTGTTCTTCATATACACCTTTTATATAGTGATAAATGTAATTTTATCTACTACTTGTAATTCTAATTAATTGAACAATTGCTTGTAAACTATGCCCGTCTCGACACAGAATTTCTCTAGTGAGACGGGCACAGTCCAAACAGATTTTTACATTGTATTATATAGTTACTAATAAAATAAATACAAATATGGTATTATATTACAGCAAAATATAATATATAAGTCATGGTACTTCTTAGTATGTAATAGTATTGCATTCATTTTTATATAAAACAGAAACAAATCTACAGTTAATGAAGCAATCTATCTTTTACCACGTTCCTTAACTTTGAGAAATTGTTACGGTGCCATAGGTCCTCAAGTGTGTCTGTATACGTTCTGGTGATACCTCGCATGGGATGATCATTGATTCAAAGGCATTCTGATTTTCACATTTATTCACAAACACAATTAATCCCGACATTAGAAGCACAAAAAATGTTCTTTAGATCTTCCTTCTTCAGGGCAATTTTCTTGTGAGAGAGGTCACTTTTATTTATTTCTTATATTCCTATTGCTAACATTAGCTACGTGGGCGTGGGGTGCCGATACAGCTGAGGACCCGGATCGCCACACAGCATTCATCTCATGCTACAGGAGATAGACCGGATACCATTTCGTCTCAGCCTGGTCCATAACGCCCATCCATCGGCCATCGTTCGCATACCGCCTCTTTACTCATTACAGCGGGGTCTCTCCTCAATCCGCGGGTGGACCAAGACCATATATCGCTGGGTCCACCGCAGTGATCTTACTTTTAGTCTACGCCACCTCCGGGCGTTCAAAATCATGTTTTGCTCAGCTGCCGCCAGAGTCGCATTCTATGGTAAATGGACGAATCAGCGACGAATCACCATAAGTCGGTAAAGTAGGTTACCCAGACCTTAGCGCGCAAATTCTAACATCAAAGTTTACGAAATATTTTTAGATTTTTAATGTAAACACATTTTTGCTGTGAAGAATAAATATGTCAATTAATGAAAAAATCTACGGAACACAAGTTCAAAATTTATCGAAAACATAATCGGTTATTATAGCAAAATGGTAACGCATTTCCCCAGATAAAAAAAGTATAGATTTACCCGGTAGCAACCAAAATTATTTTGCCGATGTATATATTTTTTCTATATATCTTACCAACTGATTAATTTAATTCCTATTATAAATTCAACACAATAAATTTAAATTAAAATACAGTAGATACGCATCTATAAATGAAATATTAATTAAAATAGATTATATATATATATATATTTTTTATTTTTTTGTAACATTAAACATCTTTATATATAAAAATTGTATTAATTGAAGAAATAACTGCCAGTAACTGAAATTTATAGCTTGTGAGTAGGTGCCGCGGTAGAGCTGCCATTGCCCGAGCTTTTTGTATGTAAAAGGTACCCATATCAAATTTATAAGTACACAGTTTAAATGTCACGATGCGGTCACGTGGCACACTAATACATGCACAGCCCACCCCACGTGCCGTCCTGTAAATATCTCGTCGTTCCTTACGCACACTGCAGTAGCGTAGGTACCTCATTCCCCAGGACTCGCCAAAAACCACGTTTCATCTCCCCGCGGACCGCAGATGGCATATCTATTCAATTTATTGCTCTCTGTGGTAGGCATATTAGTGAAGCGTTAATCATTTTTTAAATAATAAAATTGGTTATATATCTAATCACATTCTTAAATAAAATATTTAAACTTTGTGGGTACCATAGTTTTTTGACAACAAATTTTCGAACCCATATGTTACAATTTTCAAATTAATAAATCTTTCGTTCCATTATTTGAAAATTTGTCGTCAATGCACTATCTTGCTATAGCATAATCGGTTAATGTACGTTCCCCGGATTGAAAGAGATCCAGATTCGAATCGCTTGATCGCGTCGGATTGAATCTCAGCGCTTACGCCAGAACATATATTATCAATATTTTGAACGGGTAGACAAATTATTTGTTTTCACTTATTTTCGTCTGGCGGCCCCTAAACAATGCCAGTAATATAATTATTTTAGGGGCTTTGCGCCTACCTGTAAGTTTTATGACACTACCTGCTCGGGTTCCGACGAGAAGATCACATGCTCAGTGGATGTTTGTATTTGCGTGAGAATATGTACATTATTTAAATTTTTTAGCAGAAACATTACGGGACACTATGCTATTTCATTTAGTCATATTTAAAATGAAATATCTATAAAAAATCTCCCACAAAACGGTTGAAAAACCGAAAACTTGAGGTGGGTTTTAAATGACCCTCCATCGCCAGACGTGTTTTGTTTTAACCCATCGGATAGTAAGTGTTAAAAATATCGCATACCTATGTTCTGAATAATTACATCTTCAGAATAAGAATGTGTTCTTCTTAATAATAAAAATATATGTGGATGTAATTTCGTTACTTCTGTACGGGTCATTGTATCTTAATCAGAAAAGCTATAGAATGTTCCAAATTTGGTGTGAGATATGATAAAGATAATATATATGATAGTAGTTTATTAAATTAACAAAAATTTGATATTTCCTCACTAAAAGCATTTAAAAAAAAACATTCTGAAAAAATTCTTCCAAGTGTAATAAACAATACTGAGAAACTGTTGATAAATAAATAAAAAATACAGGTAATTTTCTAACAACAGAAACCTTTTAATGGACCAACACCTTTTGTCATATTTAACCGTCATCCCGAATTAAGGAATGGCGGAGCATTTCTCATTTCTTTTTGACGGAAAAATAAAAATAATACGGAATATAATATTCCATCGCAAATTGGTGAGCGTTTTACGTTGGTACTAAGAATTAACAGGTTGTGTGTTTTCTTGGGCAACCGGCATATTTTACGTGATGAGAAAATAATATCAAATAATTCTACTTATAACGATTTTTTTTTTTTAAATAAGAGTGACGTTGGAGTGACGTTGGTCGAAGACATGTGTAAGAATAGCCTGGAAGATTTTGAACGCCCGAACATACTTTAGATAGATTTTGATAGACATACTGCTTATAAATACAAATTAAATGTAATAATTAGGAAGATATACATATAAAATCAATTTTATCGAAAAATATTGTTGCTGCTCCACCGGGATTCGAACCTGTATCTCTTTGCAAACCGGGGAAGGTGTATTATCCATTTTTTCATTTTCGAACCTATATGTTAACTTTTTGATATTAATACATTTAATCGTTCCATTTTTTGAAAGAGCCATCTGCCTTATTTTTACAGAATCTCAAATACCTTTGAGTAATCTGATAGTAGACGCCAGAAGAACGTCAACTAACCACATTTTTAAAATTCATTTAATAATAAAATACAATTTACATCAGAAATGGAAAATAATTCGACCCTAAATTTTTTGGATCTAACATTGATTAAAAATAATAATAAAATTGAATTAAAAATTTGCAGAAAACCAACTTTTACAGATATCATACATAATTTAATCTAATCATCCATTATCACACAAACATTCAGAGTTCCACTCCATGATACATCGTTTAGTCAATATTCCTATTTCAACATCCAATTTCAATATTGAATTGAATACAATTTAAAAAATAGCAGTTAATAACGGGTATAATACAGGTGTGACAGACACTATTTTAAAAATAAATTAAAAGAATATAATAATCAATTTTTATATAAATCACAGATAAAACATAATGATTATTGGCATAGGATTTCATACATAAATAACTTTTCGAATGAAATATCTAAACACCTACCACGAAACATTAGACCGGCATTTTATACAAATAATAGTATAGGAAATTTACTCATAAATTCTAAAGACAAAGATGATAAATTTAACAATTCTGGTGTCTATAAACTTAGTTGCAAGGATTGTGCTGTATTTTATATTGGTAAAACGGGTAGAAATTTTAATATAAGAGTAAGGGAGCATTTAAGATGTTTGAACAATAGTGGGTTTTCAGAATTTTCTAATCATTTGATAAAAAATGGTCATGGTTTTGATAAAAAATTGGGATTGTCAATTTTGCATATAAACGGTGTTGGTCACAAATTAAATAATTTGGAATCATTGGAGATAAATAAAGCGTGTAAAACTAATCAAAATATTATAAACAACCAACTAAATTTAACTACGAGTCCAATTCTAAAAATTTTTCCTAAAAATTATTCGTGACAATTTGTAAGTAACAATTTGAGTTTTTTTTTTTAATAATTGTTTTTTTTTTTAATAAATAGATTTTTTTTAAATAGATTCTGGCAAAGAAACAATAATATATGTTTTAGTTAGTTATGGTATCCTGAAGAAGAAAATGGTATTTTACGAAACCGGTAGATGTATTTAAACTCAACTAAGTGGTTTATAAAACAAAGATAATAAATAAAAATATCTATTATTTTTTTTAAATGATGTTGGTTTACACTTTTGTCTTTCCAATCGTGATGTATGCAGTGGAGACTTGGACAGTCCGCAGTAGCGACAAGCGAAAAATGTATTTCTCGAGAAGGACGTTACGCATTCCATAAACCGATAATGAATAACCATCTTACGTATCTCTTATTATGTACAAGATATGTGAGATTGTTATCTCAGACATCGACAAATACAGTAATTCCACACTTCCGCGTTACAGAACCAAACTGAAAAAGGTGCTCCCGGAAGGGAGAATTCTTTCTTGAATTGTATCATTCCGGATATTGATACATTTCAAGATAGGGAGGGTAAATTCAAACAGGAAGATTTTTGTTATACTTTAAGAATATGTACCTAATCTCAACCATGTCAGAGTTATAAGCATTTAAAATAATATTAATCATGCGATTATAACGTACTATTTTAAATACTAATTTAATGTATTAATTATTAATATATACATATATAATCAATTTTATCGAAAAATACCTCCATCTCTATTTCAAATTCGGGAAAGTACACTACCAATTGTGTTATAGCGCCAGTATTTTTCATGACAAATTTTCGAACCTATATGTTACAGTTTTTCAAATGAATACATCTGTCGTTACATTATTTGAAAGCCATCTACATTGTTTTTACGGAATCTCAAATACATTTGAGTAAACCGACTGCAGACGCCAGAATTATCAATTCATTTTTATTAAATTTTGGACATATTAATACAAATTATATTATTAAGGAGAACACATTCTTATTGTGAAGTTGTAATTATTCAGAACATATGTATATAAAATAATATTTTTCGAAAAAATTGATTTTATATGTATATATTTATAATTAATACATTAATTAGTATTTAAAATATCACAGATCTACGTTCTGAATAATTACAACTTTAAAATAAGAATGTGTTCCCTTAACAAGATACTATTTTAATCGTTTGAATTAATACTTTATTGTTTACAAAAAATTTGTGCCTGAAGCTAAGATATATATTAATAATGGATGAATTTCGCAAATATCTATTTCGAAGTACGTAGACGTAAAGCTTAACATGATTTTGTAATCATATCAAACTATAATATTAACAATATTTGAATATGTCCAAGAACACAATTATTGAATTTTCACCTACAAAGGCATTGTTATTAAACAACTAATATATAGCTCATAGAGACGAAGCTATTTTATTTATTATATTTAATGGAAAATATATGAAAGCTAATTAATATAATAATATTGAATATTGGTTACATTAAACACAGACTTCAGTCTATCAAAGTAGCCAGGACAACGCTGTATATATCAGGGGTGGAGCCTATTCCATCCCACACAATTAACATATTACCATGTTATATTATAATATATTCACCGCTGTATAACAAAAATATGTCAATATATACAACTTTCAAAAATTTGATAAATATGGAGATTGATGGGTGAGAATGGTGAATATTATATTTGAATAAAGTAATCTCTTAAGCCATACGAAGTTTAGTCGTAAGTCCTGTAATTACCCATACTTCCATATATTTTCCATTAAATATAATAAAAAATAGCTTCGTCTCTATGAGACTTCTTATTAAGTCAGCTATCCACCCAAAAAATATTGTGGATTAGGTCTGTTATACCGTATATAGAACCCTCTCAATGTTAGGATAGGTAGGTTCCATGTAACTCTTTATAAAGGTCCATGTTAAAGGGAATGATTGAGCTGAGACATAAAGTCAAAATGATAAATAAAACCCAACTGAGGGCAGATAAGTCTGTTTGCAGCCAATGTTTATCAGTGACGTGACCACGAGAATAAGATAGTTTATAATTGGTTAAAGTTGACAACTGGCAATACAGTGTTCCGGGTTCAAATCCCTGCGTATGGTGACTTTATAAATATATTTTTGTAGTGATATGATTCAATATATTAATTATAAAGATATACATATAAAATCAATTTTATCGAAAAATATTGTTGTTGCTCCACCGGGATTCGAACCTGGATCTCTTTGCAAACCGGGGAAGGTGCATCATCCAATTTTTCATTTTCGAACCTATATGATAACTTTTTGATATTAATACATTTAATCGTTCCATCATTTGACAGAGCCATCTACCTTATTTATATCACAGACCGTCTGTTCTGAATAATTACAACTTCACAATAAGAATGTGTTCTCCTAAATGATATGATTCGTCTAATTTTTGTTTTAATTATCAAAAAAATAGAAGATAACTTCACAAATAAATGATGATATAATTGATATTTATAAAAATAATCCACGTACAATTGTTTACAACTGTGACAAAGATTTATTATTACGAACAAAGTATCGTTTTATGATGTTTACAGGATTCAACTTAAAATACGATTTCTTTTAGCTGTTTTAGGAAAAAGTAGGCAAATACCATTAAACGATTAAACTTCAAAGGGAGTTGATCCTTTTATCAACTAACTGAAAGTTGGCTGTGTGTTTTGAAACTGAAAGACTGAAACTACTTTAAGTTTTTTTTTTTAATAAATAATACGACTTTCATGATGGTTTATCATTTTACAACAATAGTAATATATTATATTTTATTAAATTAATAAATTAAACACGTTTTAACCTTTACCATACCATGACATAAAATACCCGAACGCAGCCATGCTGTCAACTCGTGTTACCGTATATAACTGTTAGAAAAAATGATTTTATTAAGTTAAATTAATAATTTATGCATTCATTTAATCGTATACAATGTGTCCTTCCTTCTTATCTCTCTTCATTTCATTAGTGAGAATGAGACAATTATATGTGTATGTTTTTTGTTCTTGTCACTGTGAAAATAGTGTGTAATCTCTGTCTTTCATATCAAAAATTATATATTTACCAACGTATTCATTTTACAACGGATTGAATGGAAAAACTAATTGTTTTTGTACGATTTACTTTTCATAATTGGTTTTTCACTAGTCATTCCAAAGCGCTAATATTTTCTTCAGAATTATCTAATATATGAATTTTATGTTACATATGTTTACCGAAATATTGCAAGTTTAATTATGACGGTAGACTTGTGTTGCTGCATGATTTGGGAAGGGTTAAGACCAACGTACACATAATAATAAATACAAATTTCAAAATAATCAACACCGTAACAGTAAAGTTAATTAAATGAATTATCAGGTGGGAAATTAAAAATTAAAAATAAGTAGGTACATAGCTATAGAGAAAACATTCAAGATCTCACGCGCAGTCTTCTCAGAAATCCCCACCTGGATACTCATATCGTGATGAATTCCCGGAACAGAACCCAGGTTTCTAGCTTGCTTTAGAAGGTCGCAGTTTATAGCCACGGCCTATTCCGTCGAATCTCATTCAATCTTCCTTTTATCGCATCCATCAACAATTCTCATCCCCAAAGGATATATATATATATTTTTTTAAGCACTCCTATATATGCTCTTATATAAACAAGATTAAAGTATTTTCTTTAACTAAAACTTATCTTTTACAAATTTGATCAGTTTCATTTTAAATCTTTTCAATTTATCTTACTTTCTTATGTTTTCTATCGATAGATGTACTATCTCTAATTTTAAGTCTCATCCTTCACATCTAGTCTTAACATTTACAATAATATGTACTATATTGTGTATTGAATAAACCTATATTTTAACAGTAAACTGAACCTCTATTTGTTGAAGCGTTTCACTAGTAGTATTGTCTCTGTTTCCACAGCCCGCTATTAAGAAAAGATATCTCTTGTTCGATAGCTAGCCGAGCAAAGGATACTAAAAGGTAATACTATATTTACATTACACCTGCATATAATCCTTTAATAAAATTCCAACAATAATAGAATCAAGCATTACAACGTGTTCAAGTAAGAGCCTAGATATTAAAAATTATCAATTCCTTCATACACATGGCGATCTACGCACGCATCTTGGCGTGTCTCTTGTTTACGTGTACTTTGTTTTTAAGGTTTATTTTTCCGACTTGACAACTACTGACTGACAGACTAATTGCCTAGTTTTTTATTTGACAGTATACTGAACAGCGCCTGACAACACTGTATTTATTTTCGTACCATTGGCATCTTCGCATCAGACAAAGAAACGTCATTGATTTTTCTCTATTGCACGCTACTCTACTATTTTGTGGGCCGTATTTTTTTTTTTTGATTATTCACAATTTATATCTAGAGAAATGTGTGAATTGTTAAACTGAGATATAACATTTTTAGATTGTTTTTTTATGCTAATCAAATGTTTGTTCAAATAGTTAATAAATCTAATAGAATCCATTAATACTAAAGGCTTTTATGTGTTTTCTTCTGTTAGTTACTGATTTGGCTACTTTTTTTATTGATACTAAAGATACTTTTTGGGAATTTCAATATCAATATGTATTTTACATGTTATGAATTATGAATTGAAGAGAGGAATCTGAATTATGGATTAATGTTAATGAGTGATTGATGGATGCCCCAATATTCATCAATCATACACGTGTCCGATTAATAATCACGGAATGTAATGTGTATATGTGGCCAGAGCCAGTTATGTGAGGAAATAACTACTTACGGTAAAAACTTTTTTTTTGTCATGTCAGACACAGATTACGAGCAAGCTGTACAATAACTATATTTTCGGGATTTATTAGGGTGTGAGTCTCTCGCTGGGGGTTTCTAGGATAGACGATGCCGGAAAGAGCAGTGGCTAGAGAGACCAACCCTCCCTCGCACCTCTTGTGACCTGGACAGGGTGAATTTCTACCGGACTGTCACCGAGTTCTGCGACTGCAACACATGAATGTGACGTCTACATGTGTTGAATTTGTTGGTGTATGATTTATATAGCTGCTCTCTGGCTGTCTTCTGAATTTAATGTGATAACAAGTTTCACGTAAAATTATATAGGTATGACTCTGGTACGATGATACCGGAGCCGATCTATGATGGTATTATGATAATAATGTTAATGACTGAATGTAATAAAAAAAATGTAATACTAACCAACTGTAATAATTGTACCATACAATACACGCGAATAGTTCATTGTCACTGTTATTGAAAAGGTGGCGGTGATGAGAATGAGGCTCGAGAGATGACCTTCCCGGCTGCCACGACCTTGCTGTCACCTGATCTCGGTACTGGGAGGCTTTACGGCTGCTGGGAGTTTGATTTCACGCACTGTTTTATAACACTACGCATTGTAAAGAAGGACATATTATTTGTTTAATATTCTTTGAATTAATGTGGATCGGAAAAGGATAGGATAAAAGATACAACTGTAATTTATTAGATCAGGACGGTATGAGACAACAAAATAAGCTTTTTATTATTCTCGCATAACCAAATGTCGTTTTCTTCTGTGCGTCCTTTTGTTTAATTTATTTTTTCCGGAGAATATCGAAACAATGAATAATGAATTGAAATACGGAATATCTGGGAGCGTACTTGGACATACCTCTGTCCGCCTTCTTCATCCCTTTTCAATTAACCGCCCCGTCACACTCGCCCTTAATTGATGCCCGTCCCGTCCGTGGGCCGGGGGTAGGTATCGTTAGGTCGCGACTTATGCTACGTGGAAAAAATATGTATCCCTCTCCCCCCGTTCCGACAAGTCAACAGCAGTTGTTTCTTCAGCTATACGTGCCGGCTAACAAAACAACAAAGTATTTCGAGAAAAGTATGACATTACTTTGGATGAATTACCGCATGGTTAAAGAAAAAAAAACTCTTGTTCAAAGCTCGACCGGATTATTTGTCAACCTGATTGGCTATCAAAAGCATGAGTATTGAAGAAGTCATGCTATTTACGCCATACATCGATGAGGTATTGGTAAGTCATGTTGGGACACGTATTCGTGAATGAGACGCGATAAGATAAATCTCAGAATTGTGCACAGAATACCTGTACTCCGTCAATAAAATCTCAAGTTGTTTCACGTTGGATTTATTCAAAAGAACTGATTAAAAAATATCTACCGACGTCTTTTATCGGTAGATTTCCTGCCTACGTGCTATTTACTCGTGTATGACGGACGGGACAAAATTAAGCCCTTGTATTTTGTATAAGCACATTGTATTCACAATATTTTGAGTACGTCCAAATCTTTGTAGGAACCAATTACTGGGATTTATCCCCTGAGAGATTGTCATTAAGATATAGATGTCTCACAGAGACGAAGCTATTATTTTTACATTAACATAAATGATATTTATTTATTTATTAAATAACATACATATTTTTGTTCTAACAGAGGTGAATATATTTTACATAATAAACATAAGACATAATACTCATAGTTGTTTTGGCTACTTTGCTAGACTGAAGTCTGTGTTAAAGTAGCCAGTTTTTTTTTTCGTGCTGTTGTGGTGTTATTTAAATCAAAAAGGAATAAAAAGAGAAATAAAAAAAATATGTATAAAAAAATAAAAAATATGTAGTGGGAGTGTTGTAGGACTAGTGAATTATTAGTGTAGGTATTATATAAATTATGATTCATCTCTACCTGATTGGATCATATATTGGGTCCATATTTGTGTAATCTTATTCGAATTAAATGATTTCCAGTTAGTACTGAGTGTGTTGTATAGTTTCGGAGTTAAGAACACGTAGAATCTTTGATAAAATGTCGTTGTTGCTCATCGTTGCATTGTTAAATTTATCATCTTTGTCTTTAGAATTTATGAGTAAATTTAAAAATTTTTTTTTTTTTTTTTTAAAAATAGATTCTGGTAAAGAAACAATAATATGTGTTTTAGTTAGTTATGCCATCCTGAAGAAGAAAATGGTATTTTTCGAAACCGGTAGATGTATTTAAACTCAATTTGGTGGTTAATAAAACAAAGATAATAAATAAAAATATTTTTTAATGCATCAATAATGTATTAAATACTAATTTAATGTATTAATTATAAATATATACATATAAAATCAATTTTGTCGAAAAATATTTTTTTGCGCTAAAATTGAATTTCATTAAATTAGTATTTAAAACATCACAGACCTATGTTCTGAATTATTACAACTTCACAATAAGAATGTCTTCTCCTTAATTATAATGTATCGGTTGAAGAACGAATTTTAAAATGAATTTAAAACCGTTTTTTATATTGAAATAAATCTAAACTATGTTGGCACAAGAAATTGTGTTTTTATTATCTAAAATTTACTTTTAATTAGTATTTTTTTGTGCCTTTCGAAAGGTATATATTTTTTTATAAAAAATTTCTTACTTTTTTTAAACAAAGCTGAATACATGGTGAATATTGTGTTCCAGGCCGATGTTGTTTTTAATTAACTTTTTATTTTATTTATTAATTACGTTATTTATTACAATTATGTAGGTATAGGTATGCCTCTAGCAGCGGCACAAATGCGTGCTCTTTTAACCATAATCACCGCTCTCATACTGCCCCTCGCCTCATATAGTTAATAATCTATCTTCTAGTTTTAAGATTTAGTTTATTACTGAAGATGACGCATCGAGCGTTGAAAACGTTTTAATTTTTAATTAAAGTGTCATGTGAAGTAAGGAACGTTGTATTTTATTACAACAATTAATTCATTTATTCTAGATTATTTTTAAAAAGTATAACGGACTTCCACAAAGTTTTGAAATATTCATATATTTCATAACATTCTCGCACACTTCGTTTGTTATTTCAGCAATTTTATTTTGCATATTGTATTATTGTCATTTCCATTAAAAATATAATAAAAATAGCTTCGTCTCTATGAGATATCTGATATTTATTTAACAACAGTGCCTTTATAGGTAAAAATCCAGTAATTGTGTGTTTTTTAACATTTTAAAATATTTCTATACGGTCTGTTTGATTCTGAAAGAGTGTATATATGGGCCATGGTAATATGATGCAAATTGTGAAAAATTTGAAGCGTTATATTCAGTGTATTGTTACGACGTTCAACATTATTCCGCTAGTATTTATTTTGATAATAGAGTAAGTCATTTAAACCTCAATTTTTTTATTTCATGCAACATTTTTATGTCGAAATAAATTATAAATCTAGTAAACTAAATACAAGTTTGAAACATTGTGTTGTGTAATGTAAAAATATTTTTTAATCAATTTAAACGCAAATCTTTAAATATCTCGAAACGAAAGAAATATGTCTTGGACTACTTTCTTAACCTTTACCATACCATGATATAAAATACCCAAACTCAACCATGCTGTTAGCTCGTGTTACCGTAAATAACAGTTAGAAAAAATGTTTTTATTAGTTTAAATGGCATGAATTAAAAAAAATAAATTATTAACATAATTTAAAGCGTTTATTACGTCTTATACAATGTGTCCTTCCTTCTTATCCCTGTTCATTTAATTAGTTAGAAAGAGACAATTATATTTGTATGTTTGTTGTTCTTTTCACTGTGAAAATAGTGTGTGATCTCTGTCTTTCATATCTCAAATGGTATTTTTACCAACGTATTAGTTTAAAATAATTGTTTTTGTACGATTCCCTTTTCATAATTGGTTTTTCTCTAGTCATTCATAAGCGATAATATTTTCTTTAAGATTATTTAAAATATGAATTTTATGTTGCATGTATTTAGAGAAACATTACAGGTTTAATTATGATAGTAGACCTGTGTTACTGCATGGTTTGGGAAGGATTAATAAAGGGCACACATATATGAAAATGTGTGTTGGTATACATATGCTTGAGTTGTTTCATTGAATAAATATATTATGATTTTTCACAAAAGTACACAATAATTTTTTAACTATTTGCGATACAATAGTAATTTTACTTTTTTGAAATCAAACCACTTAAGCCTACAAATTAACTGTATTTAAATAATAAATCATTATTTATCCACACTGAATGAAGTGGAATCGTATGATAGATGAGAATTTTGAAAAAAATATTTTATACATTTAAATGTTGGTTGGTAATTTCCATATATATTGTGACATTACAAACTGATGTCACGTTCGAAATTGCCCCGTCATTAGTTTTAATGCCAAGCAACTTGTAATCACGAACAACGCCCTCATGTTGGCAATGCGCTTTGGTTTAAAGGTTATATAAACGGTCACCATCTATGGTTCATTTTCAATTTATCGCTCAGAGCTGTCAAATTACGCGGTGAGCTGCAGTGGCCAGCGAATCAAAGACGTAGTCATATGTATCCAATATGTAATGGAAGGGTAAATACTTTTATAATATTCAATCAGTTGTGAACAATTTACAATAATTTGTTTTAATCTAATCACACTTTATTTTTCTATAATTCTTTATACAAATCCTATTGCGTCGGTCTGGATGATGAGAGCCAACCATGATGATGGGTCATGGAGATGGTATGCATGGATTTGAGGTTATGCCATCTTTTGTAACATTTTGATCTTGTTGTCGCCAGCCTGCACTAAATAACGTCAAACTCACGTCCAACCCGACGAATTTAGGATTGTTAATTTGAATTGTATTTTGTTCTAATATTAATTACCTTCCTTTTTGATTAGATTCCATGCGATAACGTTTAACATCTTTTCATTTATCTCTCCAGATGTTGATGATAAATTTTGCAGAATGTGACAAATCAAGGTTTGTATGCGTTTCTGAGGTGAAGAGCCCGCGATTCTTGTGTTTTCCGCTGACTAGCCGGTGAAGAAGATTGAACGCCGTTCTTTACGCTCACAACATGTAGAATTATCTACACCTAAAAATAAATTTGCGTCTTAAACTAAACTTATAGAATATTCACGTGTGCCGTTACATATTTTTATTGTTTCATATTCCCGTGCAGAGAGTAGAAATACTTTCGTCATGTGACACGTACGAGTATAGAATACATATTTTCATACTCACATGAAAAACACAACACCAGAACGCTTTTTAAAACTATATTATTCTACGTCACGGGAAAAATATCGCGTAGGTCGAGCCCGGCGGAAGAAATACACGAATCCTTCCTCCTTGACCCCAAAACGTCTTTACGTGCCTCGATATAATTTATTTAGTTAGTTCGGTACCTGAAAGTTATAATGAGTAAATGGGATAGTTTCGTTGGAAGCGCGTGATTCATTAACAGGAATTTTATTACAGGCTCAGCCGTAAAAAATACTTCACTTTCTGATACGGACGCTTCAAGAGATTCTTGTTCTAACTAGAGAAAAATAGTTGGCCAGTGTTTCCGTGCTGATTGCTTTAGCTATCTATAATAACACTACTGTCTACGTATTCGACATGTTTTGAATATCTCTAAGTTAAGATTATCTAAATGTTTTTTCTTTCATAAATTCATTTTTTAATTATCTTTGGTCGTTTCTGTTAAATGCGACGCGATAGTAATTTTTTAGATGATCTCAGTTTTTTCAAGAATTCTTTAAGTGGGCGTATATATTTGAAAGGTAATACGTATGCACTAGCAGAAAAGCAATTGATTGCTTTTTGCTGCTAGAACCTGCGGACAGGTATTGTAGCCGCTTCGCGGCCAACAGTGGCCGTGACGCGATCATAGGTTCAGTACAATCTATATTACATTTAAAATAATATAATAAGGAAACACAATCAATACACTATTGTTAAAGCAATATATTAAGGGATTTCCGCATTGAATTGTAGATTATATGGAAACCGTAGCCGCGCAGGCCTTATTAGCCCAATCTCCGGCGGGTGAAAGGGCGGATGAAAAGAATTATGGACAGGAATAGAAATAAGGATACGGGAGGAAGCTCAAGGATCAGCCAGACACCAGGAAGAATACGGCTTACCTGATGTTCTCAATTGTCTGAATATTTGTGATCACAGATTTTCATGCTTCAGATACACGAACTTCGTGTAAAAAATCACCGCACAAATCACTCTCAAACGCAAACTTTGTTGATAGCATAAAGTGCACAGTAGCAAAGTGAACAGTTCAATTATCAATCTCTCACAGCAGGATGATAATTAAAGCAGAACGTCAACAACAGTCTAACACACTCCGATAGAAAACGTTAACTGAACTACTCCAAAACCATAAACACACAGAAACATGTCTAGATACAGGGAAGATGAAGGGAGGTAGGTTATGGGACAGGAACCATTATCTGTGTGGGTCGCGTTCGCAGTACGACCTCTCACACGACTGAACAACGTGATCCTCTATTCTACTTCTACAGCGCAAACTGTTTATCTCTATTCTTCACGATCAAGGGGTCTTGCTTAGTGCAACGTGTAGCGAGGCTTCAGTCACATCTCGTACTTAGTCTGATCATTTTATTACAGACCAACTATTCTTGTACGTTCCCCGTAATCACCAATTTTTTTCCTAGAAGTTCCTGAAAAATTGAGACATTTGTTAATTGTCCATAATATTTCAAACCTATACTTCATACTATACCTATTTTATATTTTACTAAAAAAATGTAATTATTACAAAATAAAATGCAAATCAACTAAAAGCCTGCCAGATTATGTTGAAAGTACATTTCGTATGTAATCATAAGCCTATTATTGTATTTTTAGATTATGAAGAAATGATTGTTTGAATAAATAAATATTATTGTTAAGTTTCATTTCAGTAGTGCGTAAGAGTTGGGCAATTTTTTAACCCTTCCTAAACCATGCAGTAACACAGGTCTACCGCTCTAATTAAATCTGTAATATTTCGGTAAATATACGCAACATCAACTTCATATTTTAATTAATTTGAAGTAAAATATTTACGCTTAGAAATGACTAGCGAAAAATCATTATTTTTAATTCGTTCCGTTGTAAAATTAATTCGTTGACAAAAATATAATTTGTGACAAGACAGAAAGAAATCACACATTAATTTCACAGTGAAAACAATAACACATACTAATATAATGGTGTCTCTTTCATACTAATTAAATGGAGATAGATAAAAAAGAAGATTGTATTATAGAATGCAACCTCATATACAGAACTTATATTATAATATTAAATATTTAATGCTCAATACTTAAGTAAATTTATGGCATTAACCATTTTTTCACATTTTATAGGCTAATAGAACTCTAATTTTTTACGACAACACGAGTTGACAGCATGGCTGCGTACGAGTATTTTATATCACGGTATGGTAAAGGTTAAATTGGAAATTAAAATAAATCTGCGTAACAAAATTGAAATTCTCCTTTTCAGGAGAACTAAAGAATTGTTTTCCAGAAATTTAACTATTTTATTCATATCACATGATTTTCAAGATTTTGCTTAGCGAGAAGGTATTTGCGTGAATTAAGTTTCCCATGAACAATCGTAACTTTACTGCGACCTTTCGGCAACTCGTGAGTGTAATGAAATTTACCAAAATACAAATGTAATAAAAACTGGGTAATATAGCACATTTGCGTTTTAGAAAGTTTATTATTTAAGTTACAAAAAATTTTGGATATTTTTTTAAACAATTAAACTATTACACTAAATTTTAATAGTTTTTAAAAGGAAACTAGCAGAAAATAACTCAAATATATTATGAAATAATAAGTTCATTTTGTGCATTGTAAAGACTGCATTATAGCTTTGATCTTGCATATTTTCCTTTACCTTGTATGTGCTTACATATTTTTACATATTGTATTGCACATTGGTATTTTTTTCTCTCATTTTATATATTTTCACGTTTACTTGCCTCGTATATTTCGTTTTCTATTTGATTGTGTTTTTCCTTCAATGAGTTATTTGGTTTTATGAAATGTAACTTATTATTTTTAATAATAAATTTTAATAATAAAGTTGTATCAATGTGTCCAAAATTTAATAAAAATGAATTGATAATTCTGGCGTCTGCTATCAGTTTACTCAAAGGTATTTGAGATTCTGTAAAAATTAGGTAGATGGCTCTTTCAAATAATGGAACGATTAAATGTATTAATATCAAAAAGGTAACATATAGGTTCGAAAATTGTCGCTGTAGCATAGTTGGATAATGCACCTTCCCCGGTTAGGAAAAAGATCCAGGTTCGAATCCCGGTGGCGCAACAATATTTTTTGATAAAACTGATTTTATATGTATATCTTTCTTATTAATATATTTAATTCATATTTGAAATGTAACTTGCCTTGAGTTGAGCAATGCATTTTAAAACCTTTGTAAAATGTGTATAATAAATTATATTTTTTTTAGCTGTTAAATGATTGTATGTTATATGTGTCTAATAAAAATAATAATAAATAAATAAAAATCAAATAAATCGCCAAACAGTCATAACTCCAACTTTATTTGTTATCCGCGACTTAATTAACTAGTTCAAAACCACAACATATTTGTGAAATATAATCCAGGGTTGTTTTTGCAACAAAATTTACAAGGGGAGTCTGAAGAGTGAGTACGAAAAAATAGATTACATCTTCATATTTCTGTTTCTCTTCTCTCGGTGGCACCTGCTCTGATCCGCAGCATTCTTGGCGACTTCTTGAAGCGAGTCATCGTTTGCTGACTTCAGATTCATTCCTCAAGTTAACGATCTGTATGGATTCGATACATGAACTCTGAAAAGAAAAAAAACGAACATGTTCTATACCTTCGAGATGTCTTCATGTTTCGTGTTCGTGAATTCTGCACTGAAGATGTAAGAAAATAATAGTTTTATACTTGAAATGCTGTAACGGGTCGAACTGGGCATTCAATCCTCCACCGGCTACATAGCAGAGAATATGAGAATGCGGGTTGCCTGGAATGAATCACACTCACTTTCCTATGCAGACAGCTTTGCTCCTTCACTTGTGGTAGATTTATAGTAAGCGGTGTGTAATTTTGTCTGGAAGGGTATCTAATCTAATCAATAAAATACGCTAATTTTGTTAGACTTGTTTAATATAAAATATTACATTAAAATTACAAAATACCTCTCCATTTGGGCACTAAATACAAACTACATTTATAGTTGATAAAGGGAATGCAACTCAACGATGGTCCGGCGCCTTGTGCCATATATAACAATTATTGTGTAAATGAGAAAAACATTGATTCTCACAAACGACGGCATAAAGACGCATAAGACACGTCTAACTCGGCCAGCGCACGCTCTGCCACTAAAGTGACGTACCCCGCGCCCCACGCACTGCGCCGTCGGCACCTCACCGCACGTATGCATACACGTATTAACAAATTCACGTCAGATTCTTCGAGAAAATATGTTTTATTTTTAAGTATGGTAAATATTTTTTATATCCGATACATAAATATATTACGGAAGAAAATCTAAAATATGAACTCTGTATTCACATAATTAAAGGCAATGTCAACACAGTTTACATCATCGGAGAGGAAATGTTAAATATCCTCCGTTATTCGGTTAGCTAAATAGAAAAAGATCAGCAGCGTGCTACATGCTACTGTGTTAAAAATAATTTTACTGTTATTATGTCACTCAGCGTACATGTACATACAGCCACCATTGCTGTAAAGGAAGTAAAGATGTAGGCTTCACGAAAAAAAAGCATGCAGTCTCCCTATTATTACATTTAAAAATGGTGGACAAATGTGAGGGAAGGCTTAATACCGGGGGTGAATAATGCCGACCTGCAATTCGGGGACTCATAGCGGTGGGAATTGAAACCCAGCCGGTCCAGGCCGTAACGAGGGCTTAGGGCCCGGAGGTGCTAAGCCCGCACATCTCCGTCGCATTCATCCCGACTAATCTGAGATACCTGACCAGAGGTGGCTTGTTAAACGAAGCGGATTATTTTAAAAGACCCCAATGGCCGCTGCAGTAATGTAGAGAACATTAACACATTCAGCGCATTCATTTCGGTTGAATATTTCGAATAATATTTTAAAAGAGTATTTAAATGTTTCCGTAGTAAAATGTATCATGAATATATCGACCCCTTAGAATAACAAGGTTCCAACTAACATATTGGGCTAATTTGAGTTATTGCGTGAAAAGGGTTCCAAATGCATTATTCTTTATTTCTTTCGTAGACACCAACTCTATTAAACGGATATTTAAATTAATAGCAAGAGCTGAAAGTTCCAACTACATCATCCGCTACCCTTACCAGTACACTATGGCTAGCGATCGGACACCCATCCACATCCCGTTTGCGACATTGTTTAACATTAGTTATGGAGTTCTTCAACCCGCGTCCAAGAGGGAAATAAACTATTTCCAGTATCACATCATGGATTTATAAATTAACTCGTTCTATGGCCGGCAGCGCCGCCATGTTGGCGGTCGGCCGGACCTGAACGCCAAAAAGTGTGCCCAATCAAAATTCGCCTTCAGATCTGTGGGCGCAGCTCGATGCGTTTCCGAATCGGTCCCCGACCACAGACGATTGCAAGTGCCCAAGAGAGTTGCTATTTTTCAAAAATTTATTCCCTACGAGTTTGTAACGTTACACGAACGTGTTTATAACGTTACAAACGTTATCCGAGTATAAAATCAAATTCAAACGATATTGTTTAAGAACAAAACAAAATACAAAGTAAGATATTCTATGCGGGAGAAAAATGTGGTGCAAAAATCATGTAGTTCATGTAACGCGTTTAAAAAAAAATTTCAATGCTCCAATAGTATTTAAACCCGGAATTTTCTCTTACCGAGAGAAAGATTTACCAATTACACTTTATACTCAATTAAAAAAAATCATCACATCAATTTTTAATCACTACTACAAGTATATATTTTAAAAAGAAAACTAAAATCGTTTAGATGTTATCTTTTATAAACGCCAAAAGGAACAACATTTAAAAAATATTTTTTTCCCGTTCTCAGGACGTTATCCTCCCCTTCTGTTAAATGAAGCCTCCATTTGTCTGAGCCTAGCGCCCTTTCAGGACCGCTGATTTTTATATGGCCACCGCGCATCCGTCATTCCGGGGTGGTTGCGGTGGAATAAGGGTTCTTTCCTCCCGGGGGCAGAGGAGGCAAATTTTACTACACCTATTAAATTTCTAAAACCCACCCTTTTCGTAATTCACGGATGTGGATGCAATTATGAAGTTTTTATTTTATTTTATGAATTATTCTAGTTTTGCGAAAGATTTTAAAAATATTATTTCATTTAAAAACTTACTACTTAAAGTAAGTTCATTTAAATTTGATAAAAAAATTATTTCAATGAATATGAGCATGATCTACGTATACAGGGTGGCCCAATAAAAGTGATAACATTTCGTAACTTTACTTAAATTCCTTACTTACTTACCTATTTACCTACATTACGTTTTGTTTCGACAATTCCCAGTCGCCATCTTTGATTAATAATTTTCCCGTTGTTTATATTTGTTTTTTTTTTCAAATTGTTACCCAGAATGACAAAAATCACTGCAGAAGACCGAATTCTGATAAAAAATATGCGAATTGAAAAACGTTGGGATGCTAAAAAAATAATCGAAAAGTTTCAAAACAATGCCTGGACTGTATATTTTGACATTACAGCATAACTAGACATTACAGCAGGACGGAGCTCAATCTCACACAGCCAGAAATACAATCAACTTTCTTCGTTGTGAGAATGTTTATTTCATCGAGCCAGGTGGCATGTGGCCACCGAACAGCCCAGATTTAAACCCAGTAGATGATGCAATATGGGGTGTTTTGATGATTTCTGATTACTTAAATATTGTGCAAAAAAATTATATAATTAATTATATTATATTTTAAAATAACTCATGTGTTACGAGATGTTCTCACTTGGGCCATTTTGTATATAATATTCTATTTTTTTATTTTCGCCTTTTTTCTATTTAATTTGTTTAAATAGTAATAGCTAATGGAATCTAGTGCTAACTACCTAATACAAGGTACTTTATGTGTACCTAGTGAGGTAGGAAGCAGCTAAAAGGCTTGCATATAAATAATATTTAATACTAATAGTATATGTATAAATTTTATATTGATACAAGCTTCAAAATACAGTTATTTTGGTAATAAACGTCGATTTATCAACACTGAAATCAAAATCAGTACCCTGAGACATTTGGGAATAAATTAAATCATGCAAAAAGTAACGAAACTTTTTGGCGATCGAAAATTAGGGGAAAAATTAAAATAGAATCCTTTTATTTCTATTTAGTTAAAAAATGTGATATATTTTGATTACGGATATACATATGTATATGAATGTGTGGAGATTCATCCTTCCCGTGGAATGGATAACGATAATTCTGGTGGTAAGTTGGAATTTAGAAGGACTTTTTGACGCCTCCGACATCCCTGGTGGCGCCATCGTAATCATACACTGCATGCACAAGGATAGTCGACGATCTCCGCTCCCGACTGAAGACGGTGATATCACAATTCACCCACGGCACCCATAAAAAACAAACAATCTGATTACAATACACGATCACACAAAACAGTGCTCCACTACACTGGAGGTAATTGTAACAATTCACACTCAGGGCAACGGATTTGTGTCAATAATATATATAGATATTAAAACGCGCGCCAAAAGCGTATTTTATAAATACGGAACAGTTGATGATAAGTGAGTGAACAAGAAAATGAGATGGCAAGGGCAGGCCACCACCGTTAGTAGACAGACAATCGTTTGATAAACGCGGACATCCAGTTGTATCACCCGAGAGAGTCAATAGACTGACAGGTCATCCTAAAACCCACTAGAATGAGTAAACCATCGAACTGTGTGAAAATTCAATAGGCAGAGCAAAGTGGGAAACAGTCCAGAAGTAAATAGAAAACAGCTATTAATGATTATGTATGCGTATATGTATACGATGCCTGGCAGACCTGGCTCTCGACTGGAGACTCGTAGAGAAGCTGTAGCTTTATCTCATCTAGTTGTGTCAATAGCGAAATGAGGATGATTAGTTAAAAACAATTTACATATATTCTTAAAAATAATGTTTCCTTTAAACCTGAAGCGTGCACCTAAAATATTGTCAACGCACTATATCTGTAGCGACAGGATTTGAGCATCATAAGCAGTGCTCCTATATGATGTTCGCTTGCAATGTTCGCCTAAGTGACGCAAATTACTATACTATAAACAATGAAGAATTGCGACCATTGCAGGTTATCATAAACGTATAGCTACAGTGATAGCGAGCTCGCGGCGAGACAAAAATTAAATTAAAAACAAAACGATGGGCGATATACGCGCCTCTGGCAATCCTTCCAAGTTTTGGATATAATACAACTGTTTACCAGAGCAATCTTAAAACTATAACTTTACTTCCACGATCCGATCCAAAGGAAACTATGAGCAAAGCCTTACGATACATTCCAGTGCTAAAATTTAACACCAAATTCGCTCAACGAACTTTCTTATTATATACTCCGCGAATATTTAACAAATTGCCACTAGACCTTAATGGATATAAAGTGATTAACGACTTCAAACCAAAAATAACAGAGTGGTTGCTTGATGTGGGTAGAAAGCAAAATGAATCTAATTTGTTATCTGTGTTAACCTAACGACCTACACATTTTTGTGTTTATAAATCTAAATTAAATATATATATCATTACACAATTCATTAATTAATTAACTAAATTACCATCACGCCGTTCTTCCGTTGAAATAGGCAGAGAGAGAGAGAGATAATCTTCATTCCATTCAAATCTCCAATTACTCATGAACTCATCTACTTGTTCCAAACATTTATTACCTACAAGTATTTTGCTTTCCTCCTTCCTGAATGCTATCACCTTCGACTTGTTGACATTCATTAGTACTGTATCATTAGTATACAATCAATTCGTTCATTTTTTCTCCTACATATACAGATGCACAATTCTTAACATTTAAAAAATCTATACAATTTTTATTTTGCTCGACAATTTTGCATAGTACGTACTGGTACATCCCCCCTATCTTAGAGGGAACGTTGCTTACAATTCCCTACATGGAATTACGACTTAAATTTTAGATTTCATTGGACTTGGTTGATATTACATTGCATTTTGTGGCAACATAAAATTTCACCGTCGCCCCCGCACAAACATTACACATTTATGCTCCGTGCGCAAAATGAAGTCTAGTATGAGGATATAAATACATATATCGAACCTCGTTTGAAACAACGACACGGTATTGCATTACCCGCACTGGATTCAAGCACTTCTGCAAAAGCTTCTTTGCAATATTCAATAAGTACTACGGGAAGGCTTTGGAGTATTACGCTCACCGACAATATTCAGGAGAACTCAACTCACATCATGAAAGCCTTTTAAGGCAGTAGGTATGTACGATTCGTGAGAAAGGTACACCGTTACACGTATTAGTTGGCATGCAAATAGATATCATTTACATTTAGCAGTGAGTTTATTTTAAATAATACTGCCTTCATATACAGCCTTTGTAGGGGCTGTGGTTGTAGAGTATTATAGACTCGTGTGATGGTATCAGAGGGTTTTGTGCATGGTGAAATAGAAGGTCCTAACTCTATTCTAGTCTCAGACGTGTTGGTGCATCTCGCAGTGTTTATAAATGTGCGTGTGAGTATTTATGCTGTGTCTATAATAATTTATTTAAATAAAACTGAACTGAATGGCAGGTACTACGTATATATATAGTTAATTGCACGAAAGACTGGAATGGCTTGCTTGAGATTTTAACGATAGAGTGATCTGCAGAGAAGTGATTGGCAGTTCTTAGGACTCGTTCGTCTGAATGTATTGAAATCTGCTATTGGCCAGTGCATTTCGGAACTATATGGCTGTCAGGTGAGTCCTAACGGCGCGAACAGGACCTCCACACCTTCATTATGCCAGGAATGCAGTCTAACATATAAGTGTATGTTGTCTGTATTTATAGTAAGAAAAATACCAAAGTAAATATTTTTTTAAATTTCTAAAATATTAATTCTAATTTTTAAAATTAAAATTATAATGAGTGCTCCATTTTGCGCCTTGGTATTTGCGAGGTGCGTTCAGGTTATAGAGGCGATAATCCTTCACAGTATTTATGATCTTAGACAATTAATTCAATTGTAATTAATTGACGAAGGGATTTAATTTTCTTCGATGAATTTCTCATTTAATTTTTATTTGTGACGAACAGAAGGACATCGAGGTTTTATTAATGGATAAGACTCCTCACATCCGCCCTTGGCTCTGACGTATGAGTAAAGCCTATTCCGTTTTTTTTTCTTCAAGGCATAAACAATTTGCAAAACCTTTTTTACCGATGTAAAATTGGCTTATTTGATTTATTGTATATTTTTGGAAAGGTATATTTCTCTTCCGCCACGTCGATGGCTTTTAGGAAGGGTGCCCTAGCACAAATATTTATCGGTATGAAAATATGAAAATAAACAATTTTATTAGGTAAGTCTGCATGACTGAATTCAATTTTTATGAATAATATTCACAAGTATCGACAGAGGCGTAACAGCATTGATCCAAAATTCAAGAACGCTAAAAATATAGATATCTTGGTGTTTAAAATTTTATTCATTTGTGCAAATTAGGGTTTTATAAATGTGGCCCGCTAGATTGACAAATATCATAAAATGCGTAGTGGTGACTAATACGGGAGACATTTGGGGAGGCTTTCATCTGGCAGTGAATAAAAAAGGACTGATAATAGCATGTCTGTATAAGAACGTATCGAGATTTAATTGAATTGAATTTAATATTAAAATTTTATGTATTTAGTTAGTCTAATTATTTTAAAATATTATCCATAATAATATTACACTTCCCCTTCTATATCTATGACTTTCTGGTTGTAGCGTCAATGGCGACTTCGTTAGTGTCATTAACTTCGGTAGGTTATAAAGTTTTTGTTTAAACGGCCAGGTCTGTGAGACTCCTGTCATCTCAACTAATTTGTCTCATGGTCATATCGCGTCGCACTCTATGGTTTATTTTCGTATCTACGTCACTGTCAAATGTGACGTGAATATTTTGTTCGTATTTTTAATGATTGTACAATTTCAGGGAGAGCAATACAGAATGCACAACCAGAAAAGCAATATGTGTATCCGCGAATCAATTCGATAGCTAGGTGAAGTCCTAGTTTTTTTATTGGTTACAGTTCACAGAGTATGCAATTCCAAATTATGCAGATAATAACCACTAGCCTGTCTAATCTGGCCTGCAATCTGCTGGGCTGCAATTCGCTATTTGCAATATCCTTGACAGTCGTCTGTGGACTTTTGGCTGGCCAGCCTCTGATGATCAGCCGCAAGTTTGTAGTTTTACCCACATAATATAAATGTACATACTCATGTATTATTTTAAATCAGTGCTAGTAGCCTAACCATGTGTAATGCCTGTGCCGTGTATGGCGTGACTCATACATCATTGTTTTTCATCCAACTCCCTCCATGGAAGAGTGTATGTAATAGCTAGCCCTTTAATGGCTGTCTTGTACCCACTATTTTCTTTACTTTCGTACATAACACTTAAATATCTGTTTGTTTATAATATTATTATATACCTGTATTTAAAAAAATAAAATAAAAATCCAAGATAAATAAAGGGCTTAGGAAGTTTAAAATTAAAATCTCTGTTCGTTTTTGCAATCGCTTACATTAGCATTTGTTTTTTATCTCCTTTCTTTTGTGTTAATTAATTGTAGATTTCGCGTTTCTGTAGTACTGTGTGTGGAATCGATAAAATAAGTTGAAACTTCTACAACGGTTCCGGGAAAGAGTGGGTTCCCCCCTTTCTTGCGCCCCTTTCAACACCTAAACATATTGTTTACTTAAAATTATTTTAATTGACTTTATTTACGCGTCTTTGTTTCTTAGATTTCTTGTTGTTGTTATAGTAGCATTCATATTTGACTATATTAACAAGAGGAAACCTGGGAACCACAGCTGTTGAATACAATAACGAGAACAGACTTAATGTATATTGTTAAAATGAATTTGCAGACAAACATCTAGCAAACCACTTTGTGAGTGGTTTTTTTTAAAATTATGTAAATAAAAAAAAAAAGAGAAGTATGCCTGGTGGGTACTCAATTTTAAGTACCAGAAGCTATACAGGACAGGGTAGAAAAAAATTACTTAACGCACTCCGTCCTCTTCTGAATCTCCAAACACCTCTGAAAGTGGACTGTCACACACAATATCTTATCAAAGATTCCAAAACATTAATATAGACTCTGAAGTCTCTAAAATTGATAACAGCTATCACCAGACTGTTCCAATGCAGGACCGCGTATCGACTAATGAGCGAGCACCATGAAAATATTTGATTGCGAGAACTTGATGAAAGGAAGGAACCAAAACATTACTTTGGTACGGAGAAAGATGCACCAGTTGTGCTTGTGACGTACACAGTAAGTCTCGTGAGCAGTTCTCTCATTATAAAAAAAAACAATGTTGATTTCGAACTATAGTCCGAATCGATAGGATCTAAATGAACAAATTGCGAAAATCTACGGTCGCACAACCCGCGGAATGGAATATGACAATTCCGGTTGTAAATCGGAATCACCGCAAGGTATGGAAGAGAAGAAGGGAAACCTTGGTATAGGATGAGGTTGGTGAGGGTGACCAGTGATCTCGGGAACTGGGATTCGCATGTGATGGCTCCGTCACCCCTGCAGAATGAGCATACGGATGAGCAGATCAATCAAACAGAGCTTCCAATTGAAGACGGCGATATTACAAAATCACTCACGGCACAAATAAGCAACAATACGTGATCAAAACACAATATCACAAAATACAGTGCTGGTGCACTGGAGCTGAAAGTCCACACCGCAAATGCAATCGCGATGTCTAGATGGGACAAATATCGGTCAAGGTCACAATTCACACTGATAAGACGAAGGTTAGGAAATATATGGATGGGAATTTGGATGCGAAAATGTGTCAATAACATGGGTCGTGACCGATTCGAAAAGACGCACCAAAACGCCGCAAGATTTGTAGAAAAGAGCAGTTAAGAGTTTTTTGTGGAATAATGTATGATGTGTGGGTATGAATGTATGTGAATCAGAAGGGTCTGCTTATGTGTGAGTTGTGGTTGTCTCAATAATCACCCATCGCTCACGTCTTCATATATTGTGCATATGTGCGCGTGGCCAGATCAGGTTAAGATACGAAAAGTACTTACTACTTAAGTTACTTGATTTATTGTTGAGCAGTTAATAATTTAGAGAAATTATTAAGCTGTTCAATGAATAGACGGCTACTGGCGTATTAGAATTGGTTCCCAACGTCAGTATTGGGTACATTTTTGCGGCTATTAGGAGCTCTGTTTCACGCACCGGTATATCGGCATTCTGGGTCATGGTACAGGCGATAGATTTCCACAAGCATGTAGACTTCGTAGGAATATATTGTTAACATGCATATTATATATCGCGTCGGAATTTTTCCGTGTAATTATAATTATTAATCTTGAATCTGTAAAAATAGATATTTATTTTTTATTAGAAGATATGCATTTTTAAACATAATCAATAATTATATATATATATATTTATTTTTACATTTTTTCTTCTCCATGAGAGTCGAGATTCGTGTATAGAAAAGAGAGTACATAAATTTATGTGTCTGGTAGTGTGTATGCATATTTTTTGATTTCAGATACAAACTTATAATATAGTCTATAATTTTTTTAATTGTAAGGAGGAGATTAATAAAGAATTTTATGCCTTGATAAATAAAGTGGTTTTGAGTTGCGGTATATTAAAATTTTGGAATATCAATTTGATCTCTAAATCTTATAGATCGAAAATCGATTCTAATATTTAATTCATTTTAAATAGTTCTAGTTGCAAACAATAACAAAAATCGCACCTATTTTAATTTTTGTAAATCAAGCGAGACGACCTGTAAAATAAAAGTCGAAAATTTGATTAAAATAGTGTAATTGGTAACAATTTTTTCACGTAAGTGGAAGTTACAGGCTCATACCCCGGTAGTAACTGTGTATACGTATTTTCCGCTCTCTCTCTAAATAATTCTAAGTGATTCACCTTGTTTATTGTTCATTACAAAAACAACAGTTCATATAATCTGACAGTCGCACAGTTGGTCTTTGGCCGTGAAATGGTATGTTCAACAGCACGTTTAATTGATTAATACGTTTGTGAATCGCGTTGAATGCGTGTTGTTGTAATGTAGCCGCACGCTGAGAGTACAAATAGTAAAAAGCAATCTTGACAGAAAAAAAATTACTTTTAATGGTAACAATGAAAATAACTACTGTATATCTAGATATACCTAAAAGCAAAATTAATTAATTAATTGTATAAATTGCAAAAAAAATATTTGTATTTTAAAATATTTATTCATTATTAAGTAGAACACATTCTAATTGTGGAGTTGCAATTATTCAGAACATAGGTTTGTGATATTTTAAATACAGATTAAATGTAATAATCAGAAAGATGCACATGTAAAATCAATTTTATCGTAAAATATTGTTGTTGCTACCGGGATTCGAACCTGGGCCACTTCGAATCCGGGGAAAGTATATTAATCTATTTTCTACGTTCTGAATAATTAAAATTTCATAATAAGAATGTGTTCTCTTTAATAATATATAAGTTGAACCAATGTGTCCAAAATTTAATAAAAATAAAGTAGATGGGTTTCAAATAATGGAACGATAGATGTATAAATTTGAAAAGGTAACATGTAGGTTCAAAAATTTGTCGTTAATCCACTGTATCGGTGTAATATAATCGATTGATGGGTTCGAATTCCGGTGGCAGCAACAATATTTTTCGCTAAAATTGATATTAAAATATTTATTTTCTAAGATTAATACTTTTTTTTTTGACTCGTACCATAATATTTCAAATAAAAATGAAAAATCTAGTTTATTCACATTTTCGTAAGTATTACATAAACTATTATAAATTGTGAAAAAAAAATATTTTGACGATTTTGGATGAAAATAAGCCCCCCCAACTTGCGTTGGTAGAGCAATATAAGAATTTAAAGAGAAATAAGTAAACAATATTCCATGAGAATTAATAACCTATGGTTCTCATTTTTCTGTGTATATTTTCTTAACACGAATAACTTTATGTTACGGCCTACTACAAATCTCAATTGTTTAAACATCAAATACCTACAAGGCGTGCTTTTGTTAAAACGCCTTTAAACCTCAGTGTTTCCAAACATTTTCCTAAATGTCTTTAAAGAACATCATTAAGGCATATTTATGACATTTTTCAAATAGACAGATTCATCACCGATGAGATAATTTGTAATAAAGTAAACAGAGAAAGACGTTCTTAAAAAGAACTATAAGAAATGAAAATATTTTAATAAAATACGCTAAGTATTTTTTTCCGATTATTCTATTTAACCCTGTTGTAGCTTACTTATTTGGTCCAGCGATAAAACATTTTATACAAAATGGTAACACTTTTTCCAGCGACAGCCATTTTGACAGCTGGCAGCTGATTTGTGCTCAGTTTGCCATTTAATTATGAATAGACTTCCGCCAGAACAACGCTTGCAAGTTATGCAAATTTATTTCGAAAATCGTGGTTCAGTTTGTAAAAACTTACCATGCGTTACGTCCATTTTACGGTCGACATAATCGTCCATCCGAACAAGTAATTTAAATATTCATGGATTGTTTTTGCACCATACATACTCTGATTGATAATATGCATCATCAGAGACGTCGTAGGGTGTTCACCGAAGATGTTGTTGCTGCAGTGGAGTGTAGCATTGAGGAGGACCCGAATGAGTCGATCCGTCGTTGAGCACAGCAATAGATCCATGATTACTGACTTTTTCATACCCCAATTGAATGGCAATAATGTGGAAGAGCTGTGGTTTCAACAAGACATCGCAATACGCCACACAGCGTGCGCAACAATCAATTTATTGAAGGGAACATTCGAAGAGCGCATAATTTCACGTAATAGACTTTTGATTTAGCCTCCAAGATCGTGTGATTTAATACCTTTAGATTATTTTCTGTGGAGTTATGTGAAGTTGCTAGTCTATGTTGATAAACCATCTGACGATAAACGATCTGAAAAAGCTCCAAAAAGTGGTCGAAAATTAAACTTCCAGATTGCGCTTCATTCGAGCCAGTCGCGGCGCCCATATGCGCGTAATCATATTTAAACATTAATAGTTCAAGGTTATCTTTCCAATGATGCCAATGTCGTGACCATTACGACGATTTTTATTTCATTTTACTTCGTACCTTATTTTTTTTTCTCTATCTATAAAAAAACAACCTCTATAATGCCATTGATACGACATAAAATATATCTCAATTAAAGAAAACTAATTATTATTAAAACAGAAATTGAAGCCACATTGGATGGTGGTGAGAAAATGATGAGGAGAATCTCATTCAGACTTCAAATGATCGTGCACGGGATAGGGATAGGGGTGAAATAATGGATGGAAATAAACAGCAACAGGAATAGGGAACAGGAGGGTTCAATGATCAACCAGACACCAGGGAGAACACAACCAACCTGAAATTCTTCTTTATCTAGATATTACTTCATTGTGACCACAAGTTTTATGGCTTCAGAAATACATACTTCATTGATCCGTGATCCGACAGCGTGAAGTGAGGATGACACAAGCACAACAGCAAGATGTACAGTTTAACTATCAACCCCATTCAGTAGGACGATGATTTCCAAAGCATTTGATAGCAGAACAATAACTCACATCACAGCAGAAAGATTACTAGTAAACTCAATAGCCTAATCTAAAACCATAGACAATATACAGAAAAAGGTTATGCTTTGAATATAGGGGAGGGGAATACAGTTAGGTAGATAGGTAGGACAATAACCATTAACTACATGGATCACGTTTACACGCATACACATGCTTTCACCGATCCATGAATATTTTCATAAAGATCGAACAGGCGTTATAAGGGCAATTTTTGCGGTGACCCTCAAGGCCACAAAGTTTGGATAGACCAAAGCAGATATAGCTTAATGGTTAAGTTGTGAACTGTTATGCTCTGGAAGAAAGATATCATAAATCTCGTAGATAGTTAAGACTCACCTTAAGTTGTAGCACTGCTGTCTTGGTCTATAGATCTCTGCGCTTAACTACTTCTTACCATCTAATTTAGGGACTACTTATTTTTTGTATTCTTTCAGGATTATTACTGAGCACTTCTTTTGGGGCTTGCGCATAGTTTATATACTTTTATGCCCTAACCATCAAAGCCTCTATGATTTTATTCATTTTGTGACCATTTCCATGTGCTGCACTCCGTTTTCTTTGTAAATTCACAAGGATTCTTCATCCAACTACGCGATCTCTTTATGATCCTTGATCTCTTATAACTCAGAAAGTTACACTCAAAGCCTTTACCTTTATTCCTCCCTCTCGATTTGACTAAAATATGTCAAGTAACCCCAAGTAACGGGTAAGGCGTCGGGCCACACAGATTGAGAAGTCATACCTCGCTGAAAATCCACCGGTGGCGTGGAAAATGGCGCAAAAAAGTGATTTAATATTTGATTTGCCCCCAAAACCCGGCGTTACGTAAATTTGCGAACATAAACTTTTATGGAATGAACGCCGCGTACCTACGACAGAAAAAATAAAATTCCTTTTATACATGTACTTTGTTTATGGAGTTTTCGATGGTGAACTTTTGGGGCAACGGTTCGGAGTGGACCACCCCACGCAGCCTTTAAAAACCATTTAAAGGTACATATGAATTCAAAAAAAAAATTCTCAACGTGAAAACCGCCAACAACCGCCTTTTTTCGGATTGTAAACCTTAAATATATTTAGTTTACGCCTAAGAAAAAATATCTTATTTTTACTTCACGGCTCGTCTCGTGTCGACAAAAATACACGTGTATGTCTTGTATTGCGTTTTAGGCGTTTAGAAGATTTTCGGTGAGATGATATGGCTGCCTCTTAGGTCAGTCACCAACCTCATGCCCATATTGATATTTAGGCTATTGTAGGGGGCAGCAGTTCAAATTCACCGCCGTTCCCAGCCGACACCGACACCAGCAACATCTGCATTCAATACCTAGCCGGCGGCAAAGTGCTGCCGCTGGCCCGATCGCTCACCGGCGACACATCTTCCGTTACGCTGCCCCGCCACTGTCGACTCGCTCCTCAAACTCTCCGCATTTCTCGCTTCTCTATATTTCATTTATATTATATATACAGACCTTCTGTACTCTCTGTTCTATCCTCTGTTACAGTAAACGAACCTACACCATTGTCATTAATTAATTCCATTCACATCATTTCACACAAGTAACAGGTGGGAAGATGTTAGGATTGAAATTACTTTTTGTTGACTCTGAATTTATTGAAGAAAATCTATTGCAAAGGTTGAGGTTTAAATCTAAGCGCGCGAACTCGTAAGCTGTTCCTGTGTAGGACGTCAGTATGTGCCGGCCGATGCGGCCCGCTGCCTAGTATGGCTGACGCGTAATGCGTATATGCTAAGTAAATATTATCTTTATAGCATATGTCATGTCCTATCATCACATACCGGGCCGAGTTCAGAAGCGTCTGCCGGTTGATTAGTGAATTAATGAATTAGCCAACCAACAAAAATATTGAATAATAAGAAATTATTATATTTTTTAAAGCATATAATTAAATACATGTTAATTAAAATCGTTTGATTTTACAAATACGAAGCATTTTAAAATCATCAAAAAATTTTATAATGTCATGCAAATTTAACAGTCACTTTTCATTTTCAACATTTTGTTGAATATACAGTTACAATAGTTTTATCTTGTTTTCAATTCATAAGAAAATATATATTGCAAATATATAAATTCCCCACAATCAGTCAATTTAAGACACCTGCAAGCCGAATATGCGACTAATTGTGGGAACACTTTTCTTATGCGCTTGTTTGTTTGTAGATAGAAGGGTTAAATATGAATTAAACATATTAATTAGAAAGATATACATATAAAATCAATTTGATCGAAAAATATTGTCGTTGCACCACGGGGATTCGAATGTGGATTTCTTTCCTAACCGGGGAAGGTGCATTATCCGATTATGCCACAGCGATAATATTTTTAGCGACAAATTTTTGAACCTATATGTTACCTTTCTGATATTAATACATTTAATCGTTCCATTATTTGAAAGAGCCATCTACCTTATTTTTACAAAATCTCAACAACTTACCTATTCCTCTTGGTATCCCGCAGTCCTCAGCGTTGCCACGAAGTGCCCATAGCGGTCTTTACTCATAGATCTAGCTTTTTAACTCCTGTGGTATGGAGACATTCGCGTATCTACCTGATCACAGGCTTATTCATGTATTTATGTATTTTGTATGTGCGAGTAATATAACATGCGTTTGAATCAACCTAGTTACCGTGGTGAATTCGTATTTTATTTAGCATCAATAAACGTAAAACTTACGTTACGACACTTTTAAAAAATTCACAACACTCGCATGTTAGAAAAATTAAACAAGTCTGTTTGGGACATATATTTGTGCTTGAGCGAGGATGATGTACTGTGCCTTCCACCTCCCCCCTCACCCCTTCCTCACCTGCCACCAAGTCAGTCGATCGGCGACCCTGAACCGGTTCGGTTACAAAAGATTTCGCAGTATAACAATGAGTGAGACGTATTTCTACGTGACCATCTTGTGCAATCTGAAGGAGTCAAGACCCTGACCAGGAGATAGTGTCCAAAAACCTTAAGTTACAGTCCACCTTGGAGGTGCCAGGAGAACGGGATTGTGGTGAGTGGAACTTCCTTCCGAATCCAGTTTCTTCCGGCATCTATGCCATTACGCAACAAAGTCCTTTAGCGTCCCGGTAAAAATAGCTTATTTGTTAACTCAGTACGTACCTAAAAATTTTAATAACAAAAAATACATACACAAAGTGTGTCCAGCGGAAAAATTTCAAGATTAAATTGTAATTACTTGAAAACCATCAGGGTGAGGTAAGTGGGAGGGGTATTGTTCGACGCGCGTGATGTTCTGATTTGTCAGTTGCAATGAGTCACTGGTCGGGAGCATACTGCGCGGTCGCGGTTGAGTAATATTTAAAGTGCGGTGATTTATTGGTTCGTGCGCGTCGCGCTTATTGTACTCACTTTAATATTCGACGAGTAAGTGATGAGCAGAGTACGCAACTTATCTGGTGTTGGGTTCAAAAGTTTAGACAAGAAGGGACAATGATTAACCAAATTTCTCTGGGACCATTAACGACAGCAGCGACGCCAGAAGATGTGGCTCAAGTTCGACGTAAAATTATGCGCAATCAAGATTGCAGCCTGTACTGGAATAAAAAAATCAACACAGCACATTATTTAAAAAAATCAACTACCATTTCACCCATACAAACTGCAAATCGTGCAGTTTCTCAACAAAAATGACTATTATTTCCGTAAAACCTTAGCAAGAACGATACTGGAACGTTTTGGAACAGCACGAACGCTTGGAAACATATTGTTTACTCACGAAGCACATTTTCATATCGGTGGCTATGTTAATAAACAGAACATGAGATATTGGTGTTCTGACAACCCAAGGGAACGCCATCAATATGTTTGCATTGTTCAAAAACGATAGTATGGTGTACAATTTCTGCCCGAGAGATAATTGGCCCTTATTTTTTTAACCAGCGAGAGACAGTCACTGCTGACGTGTATTGCCGAATGATCGACGAGTTTTTGGTACCGCAATAGTAGCTATTGTATGGGTTCAACAACAGAACACAATTTTAGCAAGACGGAGCCACTCCACACACAGCTAGAGTTTCAATGGAGAAGCTGAGGGAAATTTTTCCCAATAAATTAATCAGCATGTAGCATACACCCTGGGCACCTTGGTCACCGGACCTTACACCATGTGACTTTTTTTTATAGGAATACCTTAAGTCGAGAGCTTACAGTAACAATTCTTGAATAATTCATGCCTTACAAGAAAATATCCGCCGTGAAGTTGCTGCGATTGAACCGACGCTTTGCTCTCGCGTGTTCGCAAATTTAAGAGTCCGATCGCAAGAGTTTCTTGAGAGAAATGGACGGCATTTAGACGATATTGTTTATAAAACGTAAAATACGCATCGTCAAACTCAATTTTGTATAAATAAAATATAAGAATAACATTATAGTTTTTTATTTTATTTAATATTAAACTTGAAAATTTTCCGCTGAACACCCTTTATTACCTACGTACATTGCTAAGCAACCGTTCTTTAATAAATGATACTTTAAAATATTAAAAATAAATGCAATTACATTTCATTCCTTCCTTCTTTCTCAAAGTACTGTACATGTTATACTCACACACATATACACATACACTTAACGAGTTTTAATTGTACTAGATCGATTTTTATCCTTTATTTAACTCCACTCCATACAAGAAGATGGGAACTATAAATGCCTTAGTGTCATCATTTTGGATAGTATTATTTTCACTAAAACAACGCTTTACAAACATTCACAACGATAATGTTTTCATAAGGCGTTTCTAGAAAACCTTGTTAAAATATTATTTTGTTAAAAATATTCCTCAGATTAAACACATTCGTTTATCGGCTGCAATCTATTACTTTCGCTACAATACGTGACTGAAAAAGCGGAAACGCTCCTGAAAAAAATAAGTAGAGTAAGCTGGGGTGAATAGAGACTTTGAGGGAACAGGGACAATCGGAATAGGGAGAGAAAAAGTCTTATTACGCCACTTTGGCTTCAGTTTTGGACCTCAAATGTTTGATGTTTAAATAATCTGATATTTTTTCACCTGCCGGCAATACTTTTATCATGGTGCTCCATAATCATATTTTGAATGATTTAATTAAATTAAACCATTATTAAATTTTTCAGTTAATCTTAATATTTTACAAAAAATAATTTTATGCTGAATGCTGGTGTTCCGTTTGCAAGTAAATTTTTTCATTTATAAATATTTCAAATACAAATTGAATGTATTAATTTGAAAAATATACATATAAATTCAATTTCATCGAAAAATATTGTTGTTACTACCGGGATTCGATTATACTATACCAACATAGTGGATTGACGACAAATTTTCGAACCTATATTGTTATACTTTTCAAATTGATACATCTATCGTTCCATTATTTGAAAGCCATCTACCGTATCTTTACAGAATCTCAAATATCTTTGAGTAATCCGATAGGAGACGCCAGAATTAGCAATTCATTTTTATTAAATTTTGGATACATTATTACAGCATACATATTATCAAGAAGAATACATTCTTTCTAATAATGGAACGATATATATATATCAATTTGAAAAGTGTTACATATAGGTTTGAAAATTTTTCGTCGTTAACGCACCTTCCCCGGATAGAAAGAGATCCTGGTTCAAATTCCGGTGGCAGCTAAAATATTTTTTCGATAAATTGAGTTAATCTGTATGTAACTTTCTAATTTGTATTAAAATTGGTCTATTTTTATCTTGTAAATAAATAAATTGTGAATAATATTGTTGAACAAAAAGTATCAGAACTGGTTTAGTAAATAATTTGTTTTATTTAATTCCATAAAGTAGTAGTAGACACAAATATAATTGTACAGTCCCTATTGACCCCAGTTGTAAGCTTAATAGGGACAGAGCTCATTCATGGTTTTTTCTCTGTAATAAATGTGTATCGCACAGAATTACGACGTCGTAACAGAGGCACCATATAATTGATATGATAAGACAGGTGTCAGTAATTTAAATGTGTAATCATCGGCGTGGCGCCAAAAAACCCGTGGGATAGATATCAGTAAAACAATGACTATTATTCTTAGTAAAACATCACAGCGGTGGCCTGTTACTGAGTAGGTACTTGCAAATATGACTATATATATTGTTATGAATCTGAATAAAAACAGGGTATTCTGCAGGCGGAAAGCCATTCTCATATATTCTACAGATGTTGAACATCTTTTGTGTTTCATTTTTTTCGACCTCAAAATCATCATCATTGTCGCCAGTTTAGAGAAGCTGAGATCATTTTATGTACGGAACATCATTTTTGAACCAAATTGTGGTGAATACAGACACATGGTGGAACCGTTGACTAAATAAAAAACCTTAGTTTATTATAAATATTTTTTAAAAGTGTATATTTATTGCATCATTACTGAAACCTGCCCATTCACCCCAGATTACGGTACAAAAAAAGTGCCAATTGATAAACTGATCACGTTTTCATTTTTTTGTGTCTCTCGGTGTAAATATGTTGGCCAAATTAAACATAATGAAAAATTTATGGGGTGTTTGGCGGGAAGATGAACGTGTCTTAGATTAGACTGAAGGTTCAGTTCATTTTTATGCCTGCACCGTGAGTACTTAATAAAAATAATTATTCAGATGTTCGTGGGCCGGACCGACCAATTGTAATTTAGAGGTGTCTTCTTTGGCCGATCTTTCGTTACGAGAATAACGTCTGCTATGGTTGAATAGACGGGCACAGTCCAAACAGATTTTTACATTGTATTATATAGTTACAAATAAAATAAATTAATTATTGTGAATCTGAATGCTGATGAGAAGTCCTATTCTCGAACCACAGGGCATCCGCTGGGCAGGGGGCTTTAGAGTGACGGATCTTCTTCCTTTTCTTTTCTCTTTTTTTTTCAGTAATTGCGACAGCTCTCTTTCGTTCGCAAGTTTCTCCTACACCTTGTACTTTTTGACGTTATTATCCTCGGCCCTGGGCCTCGGTTTTTCAGTGTTCGGGATCTATCCCCATCTGCTCAGATTCGCCTCCCGGGTATCTTTGAAACTTTTCCTCGGTCCACTTTGTTTTCTTTTGCTCTGAGATAGTTGTGCAAACATAACTTGATTGGAAAGCCATGTATACGCAACTACCTGGAGGTAAGACTCCGAAGAGCGGAAACTCACGGCAGTCGCCTTTCGGCTAAAACGTGCGATATGCGTAGAGGAACATTTTGATTAGCTGATGATATCCTGAAAAAGAAAATGATATTAAGCAATTAATAAATATAATATATATATTTTATTTTTATTTTTAGAGAACCAAACAGTGTAACAATAATAACATAATATGTAAAAATAACACCAGTAAAGTTTCCGCAGAATTAAATAACTAGTACATAATAAACCAAAAAATAGTATACTCAAACAAACTGATAAACAAAAATACTAACAAATAAACACAGTAAACTAAAAAAATAGTATAAATTTAAAAAAATACTGAAAAAAGAAACAAAAGAGTGTTTTAAAACTGAAGATACAAAGTGGAAAGGGTAAAGAGGGGAGGTAAATAGGATGCAATATATACAATTTATGTTAATAGATATTAGAAAGTTGGCATAGCTTAATTTTAAAGGGAAGCAATTTATCGTTAAAAATGTTATTAGAAGAATTTACGGCATTATATTTTGACGTAGAGCGGATCACAAAGCAATTTTTTATGTAATTAGTTCTACCAAAATTTGGGTAAAAAACAATATTTGATCGTGTATATCATAGAGACGAAGCTATTTTTTTTAATATTTAATGGAAAATATATGGAAGTATGGGTAATTACAGGGCTTACGACCCATCTGGCTGGCATAAGTGATCACTTTATAAAAATCAACGTTCATAAAAATATAATTTTTGGATGTTGTGTATATATTACTATGTGGAAATACTTCGAGTACAACTAAACTGTCGCCATCTATGGACAAAATTTGATATTCAAATTAAAAATTGATTTTTCAGACGTATTCTAATATAACGTGTTACAAATCATTTCACAGATAAAGAATGTTGCTTTAAATAATTTCAAAAATAATTAGATTCTCATTGTGGCATCTATGCTGTTTCAGGGAAACGAATATCAAATTTAGTTTATAGATAGCGATAGTGTTATTGTACTGGAAGTATTTCCACATAGTAACATATGTACAACATCCAAAAAATTGTTAGATATGGAGATCGATCAATGGGTGAGAATGCTGAAGGTTGTATTTGTATAAATTGATCACTTACGCCAGTCGAAGACAGGTCGTACGCCCTGTAATTATCCATACTTTCATAAAAAATAGCTTTGTCTATTATGAGATATCTATTATTTATTTAATAACAGTGCCTTTGTAAGTGATAATCCAGTAATTGTGTGTTCTTGGACATTGGTCAAATATCGTCTAAATGACATTTGTCTAAACCGCTAGATCTATTTAATTCATAAAGTGGTTAATAAAACAAGGTTAATAGTCCAAATGTATCTTTACAGATTGGAGAACATCACGATGATGATAATTTGGAGAATTTGACCATCTTCCTACACCCACATATGCTCATTGTAGTTTGGTGCTTCATCTTCATCTCGATACTGAGAATGTTTGCCTATTTCCGAATACTTAAGTTTGTTCTACGCTCCTCCCATTTTGTATTCAAGTATCTATTGTGATATTTCTCGAAGGAATTTAGGTTGCAATTGAGAGTTGTGTAAGGCTCGGATCGAATTATAATATAAGTTTCATTTCACACTCATTCTTAATTAAGATCTTTGAGTAAAGTATTTAAATGCTATTATGGAATAAATATTTACACTTTTAAAATTAGCAATATTATCTTTGTGGTTAAAATTCATATTTTTATTTATTATATTTGTTTTATTAACCACTAAATTGAGTTTAATTGTCAATTTTGCATATAAACGGTGTTGGTCACAAATTAAATAATTTGGAATCGTTGGTGATAAATAAAGCGTGTAAAACTAATCAAAAAATTATAAACAACCAACTAAATTTAACTACGAGTTCCATTCTTAAATTTTTTCCTAAAAATTATTCGAGTAAATTTGTATTAAGTAATGATTTGGTAAGGAACTAAAAAAATTTTTTTTTTTTAATAGATTCTGGCAAAGATACAATAATATATGTTTTAGTTAGTTATGACATCCTGAAGAAGAAAATGGTATTTTTCGAAACCGGTAGATGTATTTAAACTCAATTTAGTGGTTAATAAAACAAAGATAGTAAATAAAAATATGAATAAATTTTTGTTTCTAAATACTTCCATGTCATCATTGAAACGTTCTCACTCGCTAATGATTTATTTACCTATTGAGAAAGGATGTCTGTATTTACCACTATGCTAGCCATTCCAATGGTAATTGAACTTAACATTATACAAATAAGATAAGTACAAAAAAACCTCCCTTACAATATATAACATATAAATAACATAGCAAAAAACTTTTCAGACCTGCACACATATAAAGTCCTCTACATTTCTCCGGTCAGACCTCAGGTAGAATATAATTCAGTCATATGGTATCCACACTTAATTGTACACTCTACGGCGACTGAAAAAATTCAGAGAAAGTTTCTAAGATTTATTAATTTTAAATTAAATATCAATTATGATTATCTCCTTAGCTGTCTGAAATTGTTAAACTTACCAGTGAGACGTACGATGACCGACCTTATATTTATATACAGGATCATCAATAGTATGATAGACTGCCCCCAGATTGTTGGTTTGCTTGACTTTCACGCACCATTGAGGTTATTCAGGCACAATTCATTGTTTTATTACAGTGGTAATGTCAGAACTCATGCACTAGCTAACTCCGCAGTACCCAGTATACATTATTTGGAGAATAAATTAGCGGAGGTAGTCGACATTTTTGCTGTTAATTTAATTATTTATAGGACTAAATTATTACAATTTATTGTGTCTCAACTCAATGGTAACGGATAAATTTCTTCTTCACATTTTAAATTATGGTTATGTAAAAACATGCTATTTACTATGAATTTTTTTTCTTTGTGTATTGCACTTCTGTTGTAATTTTCTATTAATGCCAGAATAAGACGTGTATAATAGCAAATAAATAAATAAATTCACTGCTTTTTGACAGCCTTTACATCTTTAAATGTCGACAAAGGTGCCCGATGATAATATCAAGTTACCAAAAATAAAGTATTTACTCTTACTTAACAAAGTAGGTTGTGCTGGGGTACCACGAGGGTGCAATCAAGATGTACACTTTCCATAGAAAGAAACGCCTTTCAAAATGTACTTCGGCAAATTTTCTTTTATTCCCTTTCACCCTTAAAAATCACGTTCCGGGGAAATTTCAAAACCACTCCACCCTCCAGTGTCCTTGAAAAATAATCGAGAAAGCGCACCCGCATTTTTCAGATCCTTTCATATATCCGGACGCCCTGTCAAAAGAGAATAACCGACAAAGGGTACGTCAAAAATAGTTATTCAAAGGGAAAGGCTCACGAGGAAACCTCACATAATGTCCGTTTATTTCTAAATATCTCTTAAGACATGTAAAAAAAAAAAAATTCTTTGATAAACATGTTGTTTTATTGACTAGTAAAACTTGTGCCTGAAAATATAATATTTTACCAGTTTCCGAAAGAAACGTCAAGCACGGGAATGTCCTTTGTCAAAGCTGTTATCAATATTTATTTGTAGTACACATACTAAACAGAGGTAAGTAATATTAGACATAGGATATTAAATTTAAGAAGTAAAAAACATGGGCAAAAAAATGTCTCGGGCAACATCCGGGGCATTTTCTTACCGTTCTTTTAGAAGATATAAAAGGCTCAATCCATCATATCTAACCTTAGGGTACGCGCACATACATAAATCTCTCTTTTATCTATTCAATGTATCATTTTAAATCAAGTATTTTATTCAGCTTTTAAGTGTATTTTGTATGCAAAGAAAGCGACCTTAATATTAATGTTGACAAGTCGAATTCAAGAAAAGATAAGATAATTCAATAAGACAATGTGCAAAATATTCATTGCTGATGAATGTTTGAAATAAGTAGATGGGTTTGTGTATTTGGGAAGTATATTTAATAGGAGCAGAGACGCTGAGAAAGATATCGAACTGAGGCAAGACTAGCGATGCACAATGGAGTGTCGGTACCGATACTGATATATGGAAATGAAACCTGGAGCTGGTAACGAAAGTAAAAACTAAATGGAGTGGATATGAGATCACTTAAACTTGCACTGTAGGGTAAAATACCTACATCCTTCCCTTTCACCGGCTAGTCAGTGTAGAACACGACGAGGTCCGCGGGTTTTTTAACTTGAGCTACAAATACCCACCTCACTTTTGTGGTCAAATTTATGGTGATACCTGAAGCTGATAAATTAAAGATGTTAGTCATTAGTTAAAAAAGAACATCTAATCAAGAAAAACACAAGACTACAAGAAATAAAATAAAATCCACGCGTCAAATTTATAACGTCACAATATGTGGCAAATTCATTTAAGACAGAGAAAAATGAACAAATAAGGATATAATGTAAAACTGGTCATAGCATAGTGAATAGGATTAAGAAAGAATAAGTGTCAGAGGAAATGGTAAAGAAGAGGATGTCCGTTGAAGATTTAGTGTGATCAGGTAAACAAACAAGATTAAAATATGAATTAATCATATTAATTATAAAGATATACATATAAAATCAATTTTATCGAAAAATATTGTTGTTGCGCCACCGGGATTCGAACCTGGATCTCTTTCCTAACCGGGGAAGGTGCTTTATCCAACTAAGCTACAGCGACATTATTTTTAGCGACAATTTTTCGACCCTATATGTTACCTTTTTGATATTAATACATTTAATCGTTCCATCATTTGACAGAGCCATCTACCTTATTTTTACAGAATCTCAAATACCTTTGAGTAAACTGATAGCAGACGCCAGAATTATCAATTCATTTTTATTAAATTTTGGACACATTGATACAACTTTATTATTTAGTAGAACACATTCTTATTGTGAAGTTATAAATAAGTTAAAGTTAATATAACTTCACAATAAGAATGTGTTCTACTAAAAAACAAGATTACATTAAAAGATGTGTGAATTTGGATGAAATATGAATTTAGTATCGGGACAGAAGAGTGCGGCGCTCCGTCGTATCTGCCTGCTCCTGCGAAAAACAGCATGATGGTAAGTAAGTAAGTAAAGTTTATTAAAAAAAAATTACCTCTGAAACAATAGAAAACAGCTTACAGTTGGAATAATATTAATTTCATCGAAATTTTATTTACGTGCGGTTTGTTTCCGGGAAAGCTCTATCACTGAAATATAGATAATATTAACCCTTCTCAAACCATGCAGTAACACAAGTCTACCATCATAATTAAACCTGTAATATTTCGGTAAATATATGCAACATAAAATCCATAGTTTAGATAATTCTGAAGAAAATAATAGCGCTTAGGAATGACTAGTGAAAAAACAATTATGAAAAGGGAATCGTACAAAAACAATTATTTTTTCCATTCAATCCATTGTAAAATTAATACGTTGGTGAAAATACAATTTGTGATATGAAAGACAGATATCACACTATTTTCACAGTGAAAAGATCAAAAAACATACAAATATAATTGTCTCTTTCTCACTAATTAAATGAAGAGATATAAGAAGGAAGGACATATTGAATACGACTTAATGAAACCTCTTAATTATGATTTTAATCATTTTTTCAAAATTAAATGTTCAATATTTAGAGTAAATTCGTGCCATCAAAGCGATTTAACCTAATGAAACTATTTTTTCTAACAGTTATTTACGGTAGCACGAGTTGACAGCATGGCTGCGTTCGGGTATTTTATGTCATGGTATGGTAAAGGTTAAGACTCTACCGCGTAGCGACCACAATAGTCACTCCCAGGGTTTATCAGCAAGCAACTATTGGCCGTGAAGTAGCCACAGTATCCGCCCGCAGGGCCTAGCAATAAGCGGAGCCGATTGCTTATCTGCTAGTAATATATTAATTTTATGTAATATTTTTAGTATTGCCTGCATATATTTTAATAAATTATTTTTTACTATAAGTGAAAGACAGATTTTTTTTTTGCTTAAAGGCAAGTAAGAAATACTGACGTTGAGAATCCATTTTTTTCTCATGTTCTAGGCTTAAGCGGTCGGTGATGGTCTGAGACTTATATCTCACCCCTTACACAAAACGCTGAAGAGGAAATAAATAAATATGCCGAGAAGCATTCGGGATGTGGTGTTGGCGTCGCCCCTAAGAAAGGCTCTCTACAACATGCAGGAAAATAATTCTTTCATAACCTGAAGAAATTTGTAATCACGAGCTAGGAGTTACCAGACCCTCGCTGCATGTCATTGCTCAAGGCCCAAGATCACAAAGAATGGAGGCAAACGGTTCACGCTGAGGATGTAGAATAGAGGACCCATTAGCACATCCACTTAGAGTGAGAAATATTTCAAAAAGTTATTTGTTAGCTTTTACCATAGTGTGATATACAATACCCGAATGCAGCTGTCAATTCGTATTATCGTATGAAATTTGAGTTTTGAGAAAAATGTTCTTATTAGCTTAAATGGCAATAATGTTACAAATTTACTCTAAATATGTCAAATTAAATGTAAAAAAAGAATTAACATAATTATATAGTTTGGAGCTTTGAACTTCCTTATTTTCTCTCTTCATCTTAAGATTATATCTTATATATTGAACAATGCATTTAAGTAAAGTTCTATAAAGTGTGTATCTAATTTAATGACATCTTGTTTAACCCTTATATATATAATTTTTTTTTGTACATTGATCATTGCACTTTATTTACTACTATACTAGAAGAACACTGTTTGCTATACTACAGTCAAATACTAGTGTAGCAGGCGGAAATCCAAGTATATTTCTTACTTTGCTGAAATGTACTAAAAATCAAATAAATAATTTTTTATTATTATTATTTAATTAGTGAGAAAGATACATAATTATATTCGTATGTTTGTTATTCTTTTCACTGTTAAATTAATGTATGATCTCATCCTGTCATACCTCAAATGTGTGATCTCATACTGTCATACCACAAATGTGTGATCTCATACTGTCATACCACACATGTGTGATCTCATACTGTCATACCACAAATGTGTGATCTCATACTGTCATACCACAAATGTGTGATCTCATACTGCCATACCACAAATGTGTGATCTCATACTGCCATACCACAAATGTGTGATCTCATACTGCCATACCACAAATGTGTGATCTCATACTGCCATACCACAAATGTGTGATCTCATACTGTCATACCACAAATCATATTTATACCAACGCATTAATTTTACAATGGATTGAATTTAAAATATTTATTTTTTTAGAATTCCCTTTTCAAAATTGATTTGTCTCTAGTCACAAGCGCAAATGTTTTCTTTATGGTTTACTGAAATATTAATTTTATATTGCGTGTATTTACAAAAGTTTAATTGGGATGGTAGACCTGTGTTATTGCATGCCACCCGGGTGTCTTTCAAAATTTTACAGTGCCATATTTCAAAAGCCTGAATATTTTTTGTGATGGCTTGGTTTAACGTAAGACAGGTTTCCTATTTTAAACTAAAAAATTGAATGAATAATTTAATATATATTTGTTGGGAGAATACATTCTTATTGTGAAGTTGTAATTATTCAGAACATAGATCTGTGATATTATAAATATGAATTAAATATATTAATTAGAATGATATACGTATAAAATCAATTTTATGGAAAAATATAGGATCGAAAATTTTTCGTTAAAAATATCGTCGCTGTAGCATAGTTGAATAATGCACCTTTCTCGGTTTAAAAAGAGATTCATGTTCGAATCCCGGTGGCGCAACAATAATATTTTTCGATAAAATTTATTTTATATGTATATCTTTCTAATTAATATATATTTAAAATATCACAGACCTATGTTCTGAATAATTACAACTTCACAATAAGAATGTATTCTCCTAATATTAAAGTTGTATCAATGTGTCCAAAAATTTAATAAAAATTAATTAATGAGTCTGGCGTCTGCTATCAGATTACTCAAAGGTATTTGATATTCCGTAAAAATAAGGTAGATGACTCTTTCAAATAATGGAAAAATTAAATGTATTAATATCAAAAAGGTAACATAGGTTCGAAAATTTGTCGCTAAAAATATAGTCGCTGTAGCATAGTTGGATAATGCACCTTCCCCGGTTTAAAAAGAGATTCAGGTTCGAATCCCGGTGGCGCAACAACAATATTTTTCGATAAAATTAATTTTATACGTATATCTTTCTAATTAATATATTTAATATATATTTGAGCTTTGCACATTTATTTTTGTACATATTATTTTATATATCAAATTATTATCAGTCTAATAATTAATTTTATTTGGGTCAGGTTAAGTTAGATAAGGTGACGCTTTTGTAGTTTGCTAGATTATATTGGATTAGGTTAGACAAAGAAAGCAATTAAGTTTGGCTAATTGAGATTCCACATATTGGGGCATTTTCAATAATAGATACAAAAATTAATTAATTAGTATTAAGGACGTTCCAAAAAAATCATTTTTCTTACAATCTTTTTGAAACTTTGAATACACATACTTATGAGTGTTTTTTATTCGTAGAAATTTTTTTTAATAGTTCTTGCGGTAGTAAATTTGTAAATGTTGACTATTAAAATGAGCATATTTAATATACGAACCATACCCCGATCATCCCCGATCGATGTTGTAGCGCACGTTTAATTGAATAGCAATAGTAATTTTCTTACGATTGTTTTGGAAAACTGAGAATCATTAGTTGAAAATGTAACAAATGTTTTTCTGTAAAAATAACTAAAACAAGCGGTATTCGTTTTGTTATAAAAAATGTTAAAAGTCAGCTCCTTTTGAATGGTTTTAATGTTTCCTTTCATAATTTGAATAGTGAAAGATTTTTGAACTTCTGCGCATGTGAACGGAAGCGAAAAAGTACACTGTACCTCAACTGTTTTTTATTCTATTCATAGTAGTTCATAGTAATTTACATACGGAGGATTCTTCTTGAAGATTGAGTACGACCGCTCTTTGGGAACATCCTTAAGGAGAACACATTCTTATTGTGAAGTTGTAATTATTCAGAACAGACGGTCTGTAATATTTGTAATACTAATTAAATGTATTAATTAGAAAGATATACATGTAAAATCAATTTTATCTAAAAATATTGTTACTGCTACCGGGATTCGAACCTGGATCTTTTCCAATCTGGGGAACATGCATTAACCGATTATCCTTTGTCAACACAGTGGATTAACGACAAATTTTCAATCTTATATGTTACATTTTAAAGCCATATATTTTATTTTTTACGGAATCTCAAATATCTTTGAGTAGTCCAATAGGAGATGCCAGCAGTAATATTTCATTTTTATTAAATCATTGATTCAATTTATATATTAGGAGAACACATTCTTATTGTGAAGTTGTAATTAATTGTTGTTAATGCACATTTCCCGGATTAGAAGAGATCCAGGTTCGAATCAACATCAATATTTTTCGATAAAATTGATTTTATATGTATATATTTCTAATTAATACATTTAATTAGTATAACACGATTCAATACTTAAATATTTTTTTATAGTTATAATTCACCTCAATTAGATATTTGTCATAGCGTCTAGAAGGTGTCTCTATATTAATATAAAATATACGACAAATTAATTTTAAAGTGAAATTCACAATGATTTCTTAGTAAGGTTCAATTTAATTGTTGAAAAAATCTTGGTATTCTTAAAATATCGTACAGGTATTTGTTTTGCTTTGATGAAATCTAAAATAAGAAAGATGTTATTCTCGTGTTCTTTGTCTATTTGAAAGGTTTTATGTTTACAAGGGCATTAGGACGGAACCTTCATTAAATCGGTAAGGTGTGCGATGTTAAATAAACAATAGGGTAATACGTCATGACACTTGTGAGAGAAATGTTGATTGTGCAGTTATGAATAGTATAATGAACATGTGTGGATTAAAGGATTAATAAGTATGTCACACAGACAAAGATCTCATAGGGCCGCGACGATCGCGGTCCTGAAAAAGGCCTTTTGCGGGCGCACGATCTTTCCCGTGTGCCGACGATTTTGACGTCTGCTACACTGGACGACGATTTGGACTCCCCTGGACCCCTGCATGCCGCTGCAGATATCGTTGCATCCGATCCACAAGATTTGAACATCTGCAAAGGCTGTTCTTGTTTCCTGTACGGAACAATGTGTATCGATGTATTTTGAGGTCATGTTATGCATAATAATTACATCCACCACTATCGTGTCCATTTGAAAGTCGCAAAGTGTATTGTGTGTATGTTTATGAGAAAAAAACTAGCTACAGTTTTCACTGAGTTTATTGTAGTCACTAAATTTACAAAAACAGAAGTTAACTCTTACAATGTAGTTACTATTGCTGTTGACGGGAAGGTGGCCATAGGAGATACGTAATGCAACACCCTTCCCGACTGTCGCTGGCCGCAATAGTATTGTTGCATGAGCATACTGAGTATCTTTACGGCTGATGGGAGCATCGTTTCGCCCGCCGGTATATGCTGGGTGTGTTCAACTTTGCCGAGCGGTGATGATGGGTGTGTGACGGTGTGTCACTGAAAAAATTCAAAAAACAAACAATTATTTTGAAAATAAAAACAGAACTGTCACAATACTCTCGCAGATGATGAGTCCGAGTGTAAGAAAAATATTGAAATTAATACGAAACCTTGGACGCCATGAGGAAATGGCCTCTGCACCATAAATCTACAGTGTGTTGAAATTTTGATAAAATGGAAAAGGGTTAAAAACACCCGGTTGTAATAAAACTTGACTTCATAATTATTTCGCCCGCGGAAGGTTAAACACTGGGTGTTCCGAAAAGTTTAACGGCAGCCAAATTATTTAAACAAGCGCAAGATGAGCCGTTCTAATTGCCTTTTGTGGCTTGGGACAGAGCCTGTACACTGCTCACTGTACACCGGGCTCGTGCGTATATTTTGTGTAAAATGTTAGATGATTATTTTCAGTGTGGTGACATAATTAAAACCAACCCCTTGAGGTCCCTCATTAAATAAAACATACAATTTTCATTTTCACGAGGATTTTTCTGATTTAAATAACACAATAGATGTTCAGATTTTTTCAAATGTTAAAAAGGGATGCAACATATATTGCGAAGTGTACTCATTTATTATGTTATACATTATTTATTTTTAAAACAACTGTTGATTTCAATACAAATTAAGTGTATGAATGATCTTGAATTATGGGGGTGGCTGTAGACATTTATATAAAACAAAATCAAAATCTATAATAATACTAATTAAGTAATTAACTTACCATCACGCCGTTTCCCCGCGGGGGTAGGCAGAGAGGATAGAGCGCCACAATCCTCTATCCTGACACACAATTCTCGCCTCATCCACATTCATACATTTTCTCATATTGAGGCTTCTAACAGAACCATCCTCCAGTATCTGGTTTACCTGTTCGTGCTAAGTCTTCCACGGACGCCCTCCATTTTTGATACCATCAACACTTGCGTCATATATCTTTTCTTACCATTCTCTTATCATTCATCCGTTCCATATGATCGGACCACCTAAGTGATCCTTTCTTAAACTTACTCACTATACTAACATCACCTTTACATTCTTTTCTTATTTCTTCATTCTTTACTCTATCATAAATAGATCTGCCACATATACGCATAAGTGATCTCATTTCCACTACATTCAGACTACTTTCATTTCTCTTCTGCCACCAGCTACAGGCCTCACTTCCAAACATAAGTGTCGGTACCAGGTCTCCATTGTGCATTGCTAGTCTGCCTCAGTTGACAATTCATCTCATTATCTATAATTCCATCCAAAGCGCCGCACATGATAACATATTAACAACATTAGAGTTATGCACCCCCAAATAAGAAAGATCTTGAATTATGGGGGTGGCTATCGACATTTATATAAAACAAGATCAAAATCTATAATCATACAATGTGAAATAATACGTATGTATTTAAATGTTAGGAAATTGATCAGATTGTAGCTTGTGAATAAGATAGATGTCGGAAAACATAATTATTTTAAATATGAATTAAATATATTAATTAGAAAGATAAACATATAAAATCAATTTTATCGAAAAATATTGTTGTTGCGCCATCGGGATTCGAACCTGGATCTCTTTCCTAACCGGGGAAGGTGCAGCGACAATTTTCGAACCTATATGTTACACCTTTTTAATATTAATACATTTAATATCATTTATCGAAAAATATTGTTGTTGCGCCATCGGGATTCGAACCTGGATCTCTTTCCTAACCGGGGAAGGTGCAGCGACAATTTTCGAACCTATATGTTACACCTTTTTAATATTAATACATTTAATCGTTCCATTATTTGAAAGAGCCATCTACCTTATTTTTACAGAATCTTAAATACCTTTGAGTAAACTAATAGCAGACGGCAGAATTATCAATTAATTTTTATTAAATTTTGGACACGTTGATACAACTTTATTATTAGGAGAACACATTCTTATTGTGAAGTTGTAATTATTCAGAACAGACGGTCTGTGATATTTAATTCATATTTAAAATATCACAAAGCTATGTTCTGTATAATTACAACTTCATTATAAGAATATGTTCCCCTAGCATAATTATTTAATTATTTTGAATACCCATTTTAGAATTTTTTTTTTTTTCACATTTATATTTTCTGGTAATTTAATTGATTTTGGCAGTTGGTTATACAATTATACTTTTCTTAAAAACTGACTATCTACGCGCGCTCCTCTTCTCTCCATCTACTTTTATTTATAATGGAGCGTGTACACGGATGAGATTTGTCTCGGAGAGTCGAAAATGTATGAAGGACAGTAGTACCCACAGAATTGAGAGCGAAACTTAGTTGCTGAATATGTTTTGTTTGCAGGGTAGAATAAGATATCAGGTGAAGGGAAAAAAAAGTTTATTGTTTATTAATAACTGTTGTAAAAAGAAATGTGATAGTTTAATAACAAAAAACATTTGTTTACATCATTTTAGGATATTGGTAACAAGATTCAACAAGACACGTATCATTTGGGATGTATATAGAGAAAGACAAAAAAAAGTTAAATTTTGAAGGAAACTGCGAACCATAAAGTCAACCAATGGATGTGAAAAGTGTTAAAAAAAAATATTTTCAAAAAAATAACATTTCTTCAAGTTTTTAATTTTAATTTTTCTAAATTGTACACTACTCTCTTTCATTTTAATAAAACAATATTATTACTAATACTTAAACACTGTTTTTACTTACAACATCGTTAAATTTGTTCGATGGGTGGAAAAAGGGCGCAGTACCCATGTACAAAAAAATACAATTTGTGAATATTTAGTACAGATTTAAAATTTTGAATGCGATGATTATCTCATAGCCCAATTTTAGCGATTACGCCTCTTTTCCACCCAACGCTTCAATTAATGGATACACCCTTCTAGCATAGCACACCACTCGTGTCACATCCACTTCTATAAGATGACTTCTTGACCAGAAACTTACGCAATTACTCGACTTCAAATATCTGAAGGGATTTTAGATGAAACTAACATCACGTATGCGTAACAGAAAATATTCATATCTCGGGTCTTATCTTGTTTATTGAGTTACACCCGAATGTAGAAAATAAGACAGGTAGGTTGCAAGTACAATGTAAGTAAGTACAGAACAACACAATTGCACTTGTTAAGAAATGTTGCCAAGCTGCAGAGGTTGGCCACCGGTCAGCGCGAGCTGATCTCTTCACTCCGCGACGTTCCCTCTCTATTCTTCTAAATTTGTCTCGGTGGGCGACCTCTATGACCCGCTCGTCACAAACTGCTTTTGGCTCTCTAAGTTCACCGTGCAGGACACATATGTCGTTGTCTACCCGCCACAAAGCTTTAGACAGATCTGTTTTCCAATATTCGTTCTATATATTATGAGGGTGTAGGACGGCGTTCATCCCTCTCACAGTTTGTAATGTCACAGTATATATATATATATATAAATATATCTATGTTGTTTAAATGAGAAGTAGTAAAGGTATGAAAGTAGAAACGTCTTTTTTAATTTCCTATAATTCTATGGACCAAGAGATCCTCCTCCTTCATCAATCGGATTCAGACCAGATCTAACGGTGATCAAACACCTCGTATACTGCAGGGAATAAAGTGAACGGTATTTTGAATGGAATTATATCTAAGGGGAATTTTTCAACTGAGGCATGACTAGCGGTGTACAATGGAGTCCTGGTACCGACACTGATGTATGGAAATGAGGCCTGGAGCTGGCAAAAGAGAAACGAAAGTAGACTGAATGTAGTGGAAATGAGATCACTTAGGCGTATATGTGGCAAATCTATTATAACAGAGAAAATAATGAATAAATAAGGAAATAATATAAGATTAAGAAAGCATCACTTAGGTGATTTGGTCATATGGAACGGATGAATGAGGAGATAATAGTAAGAGAATATGACGCATGGCAAGATGCACAGAACAATCAGCGAGCTTGTATAAGAAGATGTATGAATGTGGATGATGCGAGAATTGTATGTCAGGACAGAGGAGTGTGGCGCTCTATCATCTCTGCCTACCCCAGCAGAAAAACGTGACCAAGCAGTCTCAGCGACATTTTATTCTATCGATTATACCACAAGTAGCCCCTCATTCGTTCTTAATTTGTTAACCCTTTACCTTAATAATTCAAACAATTTCTTACTTATACTACTTACTGATACTTTCTACATTTTCTAAAGTGCCTACGCGTTCGTATTGTTAAAATGCCTGAATAACCTTCTTAATTATAAAGCATTTTCGTCGTAATTAAAGATTTCTCCGTAAAGTTCCACGTGTCGAAAGTTTCGTTTGCCTTGGCAGAGAATTTGCCATGGGCTTCTTAATAGCGAATGATTGGCGCTTCCATAGAATGCTTTGTAAGTCCCCAAAAAGTTGCGCGCTATGGAAAATTTAATATTATTAAATTATGTGTTTGCTTATGTTAATTTATAATTTAAATAATTTAATCTCAAAGCATAATATTCGATCACCGTGTGAACGACAGAAAATTATTTTATGTGGAATTTTGCGTGTTATTTCAATAAACTTTTCCTTAGTTAGAACATCAAAAGAACCATTTTTGACTTGTTACGCTAAAGAAATAATGGGAGGTTTTCAATCTTTCCGTTTATGTAAAATTATTTATTGTCAAAAAAAAGTATTCGCGAGTTATATTCTTTAACTTTTAAAATTAGCAATATTAACTTTGTGGTTAAAATTCATATTTTTATTTATTATCTCTGTTTTATTAACCACTTAATTGAGTTTAAATACATCTACCGGTTTCTAAAAATACCATTTTTGCTTCAGGATGTCATAACTAACTATAACATATATTATTGTTTCTTTACCAGAATCCATTTTTAAAAAATCTATTAAAAAAAAAAAAAAATTATTTAAAAAAACTGTGATTGTCAATTTTCCATATAAATGGTGTTGGTCACAAATTAAATAATTTGGAATCGTTGGAGATAAATAAAGCGTGTAAAACTCATCAAAATATTATAAACAACCAACTAAATTTAACTACGAGTCCCATTCTAAAATTTTTTCCAAAAAATTATTCGATTAAATTTGTATAAGTAACAATTTGAGTTAGGTACTAAATTTTTTTTTTAAATAATTGTTTTTTTTTTAAATAGATTCTGGTAAAGAAACAATAATATATGTTTTAGTTAGTTATGAAATCCTGAAGAAGAAAATGGTATTTTTCGAAACCGGTAGATGTATTTAAACTCAATTAAGTGGTTAATAAAACAAGGATAATAAATAAAAATATTATATTCTTTTGATAATAAAAACCGTAATAACTCTAATTATAAATAAATGTAGAAATAAATCTATCCAGCGCAGGTAGGGAACCAAACCCAGGTCTCCCGTGTGGGCTTACTTAACTCACACTTACCACTATGGTGAATCAAGCTTTACTATGAGAAGTCAGTGCACCATGAATGCAGAAATTTCTGAAATTATTACAATAGCCTCCAACCATCCATAGTAATTTAACGTGAATTATGAGCATTTGTTTCTGTTCTACCTTTTCTGCCATTACTACCTGTCATGCTCTTATACAATATTCAGTTTAGACTCAGAGATATATACATGAACATTAAAAAATTATTCATTCCCCATATTGACTCAATAACTAATAAAGGTCTCAAAATATTGGGATAAACTTTTTAGACCTGCACACTTATAAAGTCCTCTACACTTCTCTAGTCAGACCTCAGGTAGAATATAATTCGGCCATATGGTCGCCACACTTTATTGTTCACTCGACAGCGGTTGAAAGAATCTAGAGAAAGTTTTTAAGATTTATTAATTTTAAATGAAATATAAAAAATATGGATATTAATGTTGATAATCTCCTTAGCCCTCTGAAATTGTTAAAATTATCAGTGAGACGTGCGATGACCGACCTTATATTTCTATACTGGATCATCAATTGCCCCCAAGATCGTCGGTCTGCTTAACTATTACGCACCATTGAGGTCACCGAGATACAATGCATTGTTCTATTACAGTGGTAATGTCAGAACTAATGCATTAGTTTACTCCGCAGTCTTCAGAATGCATTTCTTGGGGAATGAATATGCTCAATGCTGACGAATAAATTGCTTTACTTCACATTTAATATTTATTTTTAATTTTGATTACGAAAAAACATACTGAGATTATGTAATATTTTTCTCTGTGTGTTGTACTTGTGATGAAATTTTCTGTTATTTTACAAAATATGTTAAATGCCTGAATAGGGCGTGTATAATAATAATAAATGAATAAATAAATAAATTGTAAGTCGACATTGAAGGCGGTAGTATAATTACTAGACGTAAAAACAGCAATTAAAAAATATAATATTAAGCTCTTTATCAAAACTGGCTTGTAATTAGATTACCAAATTAATTTTTTTCACTCGAAATTAAATATTAGTATTAAAATTCTAAATTAATAACATACATATAACAATCAATAATAAAAATCAAATTACTATACTCTAGTACCTACCTACAAACGTGAAAAAATATTAATAAATTTCTCTTTCGGAATTCGATCATATATTCTGATTCTGATATTTTTTTAAAAATAAGCGTGAGAAACTAAAAAATATATAAGATTTATTATTTCTAAAGCAGTTTTTGAGCCAAATTTTGCCGAGGAGCTTCAAAAAATAAAAGTATTAGGTAAATGCTTAAATTCTGTCTCGTCCAGAACTTAAGTGAGACCCGGACCTTAGGTGAAACCGGGCTTTTGAGCCCGCTTAGCGAATACCTGAGGTACCTAGAGCATAATCCGTTTCTGTTCAGAAGATGAGTGTCTAGGGTCCTCAAATACAGGAGAAGAAGCCTCTGCAGGTAGATCTTAACAATCTTGATGACGCACATGTAGGTACTTACCTAAAATGGTAACTTGAATATTACAAGATTTTCTTAAATTTGCAAATGCTGAAATAAGTTAATTCTATCAGATCAGTTATAATGGAAAATGCTAGCTAGTTAAAATGATAATAGGGTTGATGTGAAGAGGATGTTAATGTGCGATCTCAATAACATAAAAATACGAAAACTTTGTATTTATAATATGTCCGAAGTATCATCGAATATGCCTCCAAAGTCTGGAATCGAAGATATACCACAAACATTAATAGAATCGAAAAAAATACAGAACAGCTTTCTCAAATATCTTCATTTTCGTAGTATATCGAACCTTAATTACCACTGCTGAGTCATCTATCATTTTTAAAGTTCCATCACTACAAACTCGAAGAAACATGCCCGATATCATTTTCCTACACAAAATAGCCAACTCTAAAGTAGACTGTCCTGATTTACTCAGACGCATATCCATTCGATTGCCAGCCAGAACAACCAGAACTAATCTTACATTTAATCTTCCACATTGCAACACCAATGCCAAACAAAACTCATTTTTCTACCGAGCACCCCTTTATTTCAATTCACACCTAAATGAACTAGACATTTTCATTACTTTAGTTACCTCAATTAAAACTAAATTCAATACATACACTTTAAAGGCCTTTATTTCTCATTTTATTTTTATTTTTCTCAACTTTTTCTCTCACATTTTTCAGCAATATAGTCCTTCTTAAATTTTAAATTATACTCACTGTATAAAGTATTTTGTGTCTTTTGAGAAAATATGTAACTAGTTTAATTTTTTTATTTATTTATTATCTTTGTTTTATTAACCACTAAATTGAGTTTAAATACATCTACCGGTTTCGAAAAATACCATTTTCTTCTTCAGGATGTCATAACTAACTAAAACATATATTATTGTTTCTTTGCCAGAATCTATTTTAAAATTTTTTTTTATTATAAAATAGATGTATTAACCACTTAATATGTAAAGCACAGTTAACAAATTAAGTGATTTAGGAAGGCTGCGTCGAGAAAATTGAAGACAACCTTCCAGATGGCTGCTGGTTGCTTGGTTATTGTTGAATGGCGTCGGTACCGGGTGTGATTATGGCTGTTAGGAGTTCTGTTTCACACACCGATATATGCAAGGTGCATTGAGGGTCATCGGCGATGATAATGAGAGTGTTAATTAATATTTAAAAGTCAATCACCGCCGTAAATTGGCACGAAGCTACTGTAAGAAATGCGTCTGCTGTGAGCGTCAGCCAAAAAGGTAATTTATGCTCTGTTAGACGCTGTCTCGCGATTGCGTGTTTCGTGTGATAAGTGATAGCTACACATTATAGAAAGATAAATTCTCCATATTTTTGCATAGTACTGACAAGAAGATTTTTAACCTTTATCATACCGTGATATAAAATACTCGTACGCAGCCATGCTGTCAACTCGTGTTACCATATTAAACAAAAGTTCTCTATTAGCCTTTAAAATGTGGAAAAATGGTTAATGTCATAAATTTACTTTAAGTATTGAGCATTAAGTATATAAAAAATATGTAATATTATAATTCGGAAAATTTATCAAGTTCTGTATAGGAGGTTGCATTGTATATTACAACCTTCCTTTTTATCTATGTTCATTTAATTAGTGAGAAAGAGACACCAATATGTTTGTTATTGTTTTCACTCTGAAATTAATCTGTGATTTCTTTCTGCCTTGCCACAAATGGTATTTTTGTCAATGTATTAATTTTACAACGGAATGAATTAGTCATTTCTAGGCGTAAATATTTCCCTTAAAATTAATTAATATATGAAGTATATATTGCGTGTATTTACCGAAATTGTACAGATTTAATTAGAGCGGTAGATCTGTGTTACTGCATGGTTTTGGAAAGGTTAGTGTGAAAGAAGAGAGAGAGTTTTTTATACTGATAAAATAATAAAATGTACGTACCGTATCAGATCAATATCATATCATCGTACCGTAATGAGAATCAACCGATATTAATGATTTGTTTATTTTCTGCTGCAGGACCATTATTAAAGCATCAATATGATAAGCTCCAAACTAATCCATGTTTATTCAAGCTCGACAACCAGATCAAAATGCAGTACAAATACATTTTCATAAATATATAATAAAAACGTGTTTTTAAAGGGAAAATATTTAGATTAAAGGATTTAAAGTAATCTACTTGTACGATTTTTTTTTATTTTATCCAAAAAAATGAAATATGTCTATTTATCCTTTACCGTACCATGATATAAAATACCCGAACGCAGCCATGCTGTCAGCTCGTGTTACCGTAAATAACAGTTAGAAAAAGTATTTTTATTAGCTTAAATAGCTTTATTGGCACGAATTTACTCTAAATATTGAGCATTCAATTTTGAAAAAATGATTAATAACATAATTTAGAGCATTCATTAAGTTCTATGGAATGTATCCTTCCTTCTTATCTCTCTTCCTTTAATTAGTAAGAAAGAGACAATTATTTTTGTATGTTTGTTATTCTTTTCACTGTGAAAATAGTGTGTGATCTCTGTCTTTCATATCACAAATGGTATTTTTACCAACGTATTAATTTTACAACGGATTGAATGGGAAAAATAATTGTTTTTGTACGATTTCCTTTTGTTTTTTCACTAGTCATTCCTAAGCGCTAATATTTTCTCTACGATTATCTAAAATGTGAATTTCATGTTGCATGTATTTATCGAAATATTACAGGTTTAATTATAATGATAGACCTGTGTTACTGCATGGTTTGGGAAGGGTTAAGGCGCGACTTTCAATAATAATTCAAATTTTCGCTTTTTTTATGAAAATGTAGGTTTCTATTATTCATTTATATTACTTTATAATTATTACTTAGATACATAAATATATATATTTTAATAGCTTTTGGAGTACCGGGTCACTTCGAACCTCTTGCTCCTTCATCATCTTGTATGCCAGATGGCCTGAAAATTTTTATTATTAGTTTTTATTCTTATTTTGCAAACATGGGGCATGATACTGCTAAAGTGACGCAGTGATTTAAGCCCTCTGGGGGCTGTTAGGGTGTTTATGATAAGTTATGAAAATATGTTATGCTAATGATTCTAGGAATTTAATTTTAGTAGGTTTTGTTAGGTTATGGTTTGGAGTTAATTAGTTATCGTAGTAGATACATAAATATAAATTGAATATTATTTGTCATATTTAAAACGATACAAGTGTTATAAGAGAGACCGCGATCATTATATACATTTTACGCATCCCACAAAATTGTCTTAATATGTAATTTTTTTACGTATGCGAAATATATTTCCTTATATTCTTGAAACCAATATTATGGAGACAAATCTCGATTGAGACGAATTAACAAAATGTTAAAAAATAATAGAGTTATAACAATTCAATTTGCAGGACATATTATCAACTTTCGACATTTTTAAATAATATATTATATTTACTCACATGTTTTGAGGCTACTGTACTATACTATTTTATTTAAAGCCAGGTTTTATATAATATATTTTAGTCGTATAAAATATGATATTTATAAGAGTCCATCGAAGTTCAATACGCTGGTCCATCCGGCCATGACGGACGTCGAATCCTCGCTGTCATTATTTTCGTTAATAATTCCGAAAATATATGTTTTCACCCATATTTTATCCACAATATGAATTATTATTGAACTCATTCACAAAATTAGTACCAAATTTCATAAATTAGATATTTTTCTACTATTTTTAAGGAAAAACAACGTTCTCTTAAACAAAGTAAACATTTTATGTGCGTTATTTTTATGTAAGTCGCAATTAAATATTTCGTTTATATATAATACTGTTATATTTTAAACACTAGCTATCTATATCATAAATAGTATATAATTATAAAACAGACATCACTAAATCGGCAGTGTATCGTTTTAAATCGATAATATTAAACAAAATAGTAAATTGAAGCTGTCATAAAATGTTTAATTTAGAACTATGTAAGTGCTTTGTCTAATTTCAAATCATATTAATTGTATAAAATAAAATAACAATAACTTTTTATGAAACCACGACATTTATTATACTTCAACCGGTTTCGCTTATCTCAAGCTTCACCAGGACGTATTTAAAACGTTATTAGTACGCCATAAGGACGTATTTAAAGACATTTTAAATATGTCCTATAAAGCTTGAGATAAGCGAAACCGGTTGACGTGTAACGAATTTCGTGGTTTCATCCAAAGTTATTGTTATTTTATTTAATATGTTATTGTTATTTTATTCAATGTCAAACCACAAAGTGATTGCTTTCTACGAAAATACATATTATTTGGTACACCAATAAATTATTTAATTTTCTATATATCAATATGAAATATATTTTATATCAGTATATGTATCAAAATGAAAAACCGTGGAAAATACTCCAGATACGAGTTATTTTTGACAGTTGTAAAATATTTATATTTTAATTAAATTCTGAAATGTCTAAATTCAAGGAAGTGAAACAATTATTATATCTAAAATGAAACGGCAGTTGAAGGGTTAAATTATTTTTTAATGAACAATCACAAGGTTGGTGCCGAATCGTAAAAATATTTATAACACAGCCATGAACCGTATAACACATTTATTGGTATTTAAATTTAGCAAGAAACATGTAAGCTGTCTAAAGTTTTAACGGATGAAAATAAAAGTATTAACGTGCTCCGTTCGCTTTTGTCTTTAAGTGTTCGACAAAACGTAAACGTTAAAAGTGAAACGTGAAAATTTTACTGCAAAACGTTATGTTGAAGCTGCTACAAACTCGTATTATAAGCCACATTTATCTGATTAAATATTCGTCGACATCTGCAAAGACGAAGAAAGTTTCGGCATAAAAAAGTTTCTCGGCAGACAGCCACTTCGAAGTGTTGCGAAATTGTTGGTTAAAACGCCGTAAACTAGGATTTTTTTTCAAAGAATTGAGTCCATTAAGAAATATTGTAAATCCCAAATATTGTTACATGTATATTTTCAAATCGTTATGGACTAATTCAGCATTTTTGATAGTCTGATTAATTTATTTTAGCTGTGTATAAGTTCAAGCAGTCCGTATCTGGCGTTATTTGAGATCAGGAAAAGGATTTAAGGGTGACGGACGTGATAATGTCATTGTTTTGTGCAGGCCCAATTGAATAGTGATGTATGCAAAATGCAGGGGGAGGATAATACGTTTGCAAAGTGGCGCGGGGTGAATATTTTCCTCAGGGGCTTAGAGTGCAACTGAGCAAAATTTGGATTCGATTAAATATAATTCACATATGTATTGGGTGGTGGGTGTCTGTGTTTTGCGCAGTGGCATAAAAAGTAACCGTGAAAAAATTGTAATGAATGGCTTTCATATATTTAGGAGGTAGTGGGGTAGCTAGGAGGAGGAGGGATGGTTGTTTGTGACGTCTATTTATTTGATGTATAAATATTAATTATTGAGTGGAAATAATGTACTGTACCTCCCCCCTCATCACTTCCCCGCCGGGCCTTGCCGCCGATCAGTCAATTGGTGACCTTGAGCCAGTATGGTTATACGTGTATAAAAAGAATTACAATATTATACTAATTCGAGACTTCGCGCCTATACTGTATCGAAACTTTTTACGAAATAGTGAGTTAAAATATACAGTCCACATTTTGGAGATGTATGCAGAATCCGGATAATGGTGAGTGCCTATTCCTTCCATATCCTCAATTCTTCTGGCATCAATTTGGATAGGTTGTAATTTGATATAATATACATTTACATTTATCGGTGGAGGCTCTATATTGCGCTGGGTTCTAAAAAGTAATTATGCAAAATTTGGCTTAGCCCAAACATATATGAATATAAAAGAGCACACAGTTATATTTAAATTGATTTATACGAAACACTTTGTTTATTATGAGTATGCAATTGAATTATTTATTATTTAAGTACAGTATTATTTAGAAAAACAATCTATATTTAAATATTTACAATGTAAATTTTTCTGAAAAATTTGATTGAAATCTGATAAAAAATATTGGTTTTACCGTGTTCATAAAAACCATTATATAACTATATATATTGTAGACAAACTTTTTAACAGAGGGTGGTTTTGGAATATTCTGGTTATTATCGAAGAAAGTTTATTGAATTTTTCCGAAAGTTACGTCTTGAGAGCGGTAGACGGTATTTTTATCGAAATCTACATAATTATTGAGAAATACATTCCATAGAATCACAACTTCACTAATAAAAATAAAATTGAATATTATCAAATTACTTTGGAATGGTAGAGAATGATATCCAGTCTCAAGTACGCGGACGATACAACTTCGTTACATCAGAAGAAGAAATGGCTACACTACTCTATTGTATTGAAGAAGAAAGTAGACTATTAATAGAATCGACGTTAACTTTGTAGTTTAATCATAATTAATGGATATAAATTAAAGTTCCATCGCTACAAACTCGAAGAAAAATGGCCGATGTCATTTTCCTATACAAAATAGCCAACTCTAAAGTAAACTGTCCTGATGTACTCAGACGCATATCCATTCGAGTGCCAACCAGGTCAACCAGAACTAATCTCACATTTAATCTTCCACATTGCATCATCAATGCCAAACAAAACTCATTTTTCTACCGAGCACCCCTCTATTTCAAATCACACCTAAACCTAAGTTCAATACATAATATTTATTTTTATCACTCAGATCTTATTCCATATCTCGTTTTCCTTTTCTTTTCCTCTTAAATATTTCCTTACTTTCTTTTTTATAACTTTTTTCTCACATTTATCTGCTTTATAGTCCTTAAATTTTAAATTGTACTCACTGTATAAAGTATTTTGTATCATAAAAGAAAATATGTAATTGGTTTAATTATTGTTTAGCTTTCACTCCTCTCCTCTCCTCTCAATTTTCCCGTTACAACCACCCCTCCACCGTCCACCAGTAACTCCATCTCCTCCCTCTCCATCTGTCAACACCTAATTGCTTGTATGCCTACCACCTAAGCCTTGTCTCCTATATTTATGTGTAGTCAGTTTAATACTTCACCTGTCGACAAGAGTTTCTGTTACTCTCAAAACTCGAGTAGTGCTAATAAACTCAAGTAGAACAATAACATTGTTTCATTTATATCCATCAAAGAAAGTAGATATTTGGGCTTTGAGATAAACTAAGAAAAAATAAAGCTAACGATCATTTATCGACATAATCAGCTTTCAGAGACAGATGCCCTTCCAGACCTTGAAATTTTCTAGGAGTTTAATTATCTCGATGCCATGATTACTGACAACGGAAGCTGCATGCATGAAATTAAACGTCGCATAGATATGACAAAATATCAAAAGACCGCGGTATTTCTAAGACAACAAAGGTCAGGATTATTATAGGTCAGGATGTAGTGCATTTTATATTTTTATATGGTGTGAATTCATGGACCCTGAAAGTAAACATGTCGCGTATACCATGAATAGTTAATAGACACCTCGAATGTCTTCATTTTGCTGGAACCAGACATCAAAAACAGGCCTGAGACGAATCCTTAAATTTTTTGGGTATTTTGCAAGAAAGGAAGACATCTTCGAGAAGCTTGTTGTGGTGGTCCACGTCGAAGGATGAAGGAAAGGATATCCCACACATGTTGGACCAACCGACTGGAAAAGGAACAGGCACTTATCTGGTAACATCCCTAAGATATGCAAGTACAAGAGGGTGGAAATTTGTGGATATTACGATCCTCAGTCATGAGGGACCGACGTAAATGATAATGATGAACATAAAATGGCCATAATTTTATATAAAACAATTTGTTCGGCATTTATCGTGTGGATGTTCCATTATGTTTACTATACCTATCTGCGTGCAGAAGATTTACAGTCACTATTTGGTGACTGTAATCGAAGAAGTTTCTTAAAGTTCAGGAGACCTGTGAGTACAGTAAAAAAATCCAGGCAAGTCGTGTTTCCTGGTTGGTCATTGAGCCTTTATTGTCCCGGCCCTATATCATCCCATTTCCTCACCCCCTTGTGTAAAACAATTATAATTGGGTATCAAAGCGGCGCAAGATAAGGAATGATGGAAGTGTGTAGTGAAGTGACCGACATTCGTAGGATAAGGGGATGAAAATGATGATGATGATGACGATAATTTGAAAAATGATTACGTACAACCAAAATGTGTGACGCAGTGTGTAATGTTGGCAATTTATTAAATATGTTCTACTGAGTTACGGTTACGCTGCACACTAAAGAGGTTTAAGTATGGTCATTAATCTGTTTACTTGTTTACAGAAGCTGTATCTAAGCCATTCTAAAATCTTTGGCAATTCATCTAATGCCGGAAAATAGGTATACAGAATAATATGTAAGCGTAGATGTAAATTACTTTCATCACTTATATTATTAATTAGATAATTAATAATAAATTATTATTATCCCAGAGTGTTCGGCGTGTCCGGTACGTATTAAGATCTCTTATCTAATGGAACTCCCTCAAGTACCTACCGCTTTCTAACGTTCTGAAGTTATTCACCCAAAATGCGTAATCTGCTCCGTATTGTTCCTACTTATGAAACTATTTGTACGGTCAATGTTAATTTGAAAAAACGCGTTATATTTTAAGTGAGCAGAGGATAAAACGCGTACAAACATTTTTGGATGTTCCTCTGATCTTTTGTGAGAGATGCAAGTGTGTACTGCTGCAGCAGCATTTTGTTTTTGGCTAACGAAGAAAAAATACATGAAATTCAACAATTGCCAGTGTTGCAAAATAAAGCTATGAGAATAATACTCAGAAAAAATAGATATATTCGGATCAGTGCAATGCTGAAAGATCTGAATATGAAATAACCGAACGCAGCCATGTAAATAACAGTTAGAAAAAATATTTTTATTAGCTTAAATGACTTTAATGACACGAATTTATTCTAAATACTGAGCATTCAAATTTGAAATAATGATTAATAACATAATTTAGAGCAATCATTAAGTCCTATACAATGTGTCCTTCCTTCTTATCTCTCTTCATTTAATTAGTGAGAATGAGATTATTATATTTGTATGTTTGTTGTTCTTTTCACTGTGAAAATAGTGGGTGATCTCTGTATTTGATATCACAAATGGTATTTTTACCAACGTATTAATTTTATTACGGATTGAATGGAAAAAATAATTGTTTTTGTACGATTCCTTTATCATAATTGGTTTTTCACTAGTCATTCCTAAGCGCTAATATTTTCTTTAGGATTATCTAAAATATGACTTTTATATTGCATGTATTTAGTGAAATATTACAGGTTTAATTATGATGGTAGACCCATGTTACTGCATGGTTTGGGAAGGGTTAAGCAGAAAATATATTTTAATATAATGGTATTTATTTACAAAATCCTCAATAAGAAAATATATAAATCAACATGACCACGAGCATCGTACAAGAGGAAGAGACAGACTGAGACTGCAATTCAGCAAGAAGGACAAATCTCAGAAATCGATGATGTATAGTGCGATGAAATTTTTTAATGAAATGCCAGAAAACCTAAGGAAGGAGGAGAAATTGAATAAATTAAAAATGAAACTATAAGTTTTAGTAGTATGTAAACATAATTGTTAGTAAAAGAAAATACTTTAATCTTAATTGTTCAAAGGTCTGTTTTATTCTACTACACTTTTCATTGTGTCACATATAATTTAACATATATCATTTAACACAATGAAAAGTGTAGTGGTATAAAACAGAGTTTAACTCAATTTACAAAATACTTAATAACCTTGTTCATATTAGAGCATATATAGGAGTGTTTATGTATGCACTATATTAAAAATGAAATAAATTGATGGATTTAGCTTAGCTCCAACGCTAGACATTAGACTGCTACTATTGTATTTTAAAACTCAAGTTTTAAATCTTACCTAATCAGACCTAACTAATAGGTCACTGGTTACTGAATCGTTTATTGCACTGAGTTTAATTAAAAGTAAAATACAAAGATAAATACGTTACAAGTATTGAATGGATACAATTCGTTAGTTTAAAATTTGTGTAGAATGCCGAGAAACACTTCTGATGCTCAGGAGTTGTGACAAGACTGAATTCTGCCTTGATTGACAGCAGCTGTTTCTCTGGCATCGTGGGTTGGTCCGATGTATTGGTCTTCTTATCCCTGGGTATTATTCAGACCGATCGAAATGTGCACTCTCAAAACTACTTAGAAGATGATGTTTTTCTGATAAGGTGCCAACCGTAATAGTGCTCCAACCGTGGTTTGACAGCAATCCTTCGGTCTCCGAAAGCGGCAACATTCACACTACATTAATGATTCATACCAATCAACAAGAAATACCGGGGGTGTCAGTCGAAAGAGCAAAAGGTGCTAAAATACTAAACTTTGATTATAGAAAAGATCTGAATTTGTTGTCGAAAGAAATAAGACATTTCGTATAGAAATATCCTTAAAAAAAAATAGTTTGAAAAAATGGTATATTTTATGAAATCCCCTGAAACTGTGACACGTTGAAGGCTTTGTTATTGTAAGTGAGTGAAGTAATATTCCGGTAGAACCAATATCCGCTGCATTTTGCATAAAACGATCGTTGAGTGCTACACGGGGAACCTTTGTCGTTACGTTCGCGGCGTTACACCGTAACGGCGTTATAACGGAGTTATGACAGACCGTTTAACTCTACCCTGAAACAACACCTTCAGCTCTTGGTTTATTCTTTCTAAAGAATTCTACAATCACAAAACATAACAATTTTATTGGATTATTTTTTTGTGCAGAAAATTAATAAAAATTATCCTTTTATGACAATAAATTTTCAAGATCAAATATTGATCATATTTTGTTTCTTACTATTTTTATTTTTTATTCTAAATTTATAGTTAATAGACTAATTACGTATAATATGATTGTTGATTAAAAATGCAAAATGTTTGCCTCAATACAGACGAAGCTCAGTGAGGCAGATATTAAAATACTAAATGTACTTACAACATATTATAAGAAATAAATAAATGGTTCAGCACCATCGAGAAAGATTAGAGAGACAAGGATTACGAATAATTTTTGTTTTCCTAGTTAAATCATTTTCAACATTATCCACAGCTAACTGGAATCATAATATTTCTCATTTTATTTCTGCCTTGCAGGAAAATTTCGTTGGTAAAATTTATTCGAAGATGCAGGTGTTAGCAATAGATGTCCGAGATGGTTCCGTTAGAATGAGGTTTATTCAAAACAAGGCTTCAGCTGTGATTTTATCGATAAGCCTCCTCTTTTAGAATGGCCCGTAACATGGGGATGAATATTGATAAGGATGAAAACTATCCCTTCATGACATTTCAGAGATGAAATACAACTTTGTTGTTGACTTTTTTTATATATTTTACAAACTTGTATAAAATCCTTGTATTTATTGTTTAATAATTGTGGCATAGTCGCGCGCATACAATAAGTGTAATTTTTGTAGTTTAGATGGTAAACATCTAATCAATTACGCGTGGTTGGTGTCAGTTCGGCAGAATGAAGAAGTGCTGTTAGCGAGTTAGCGAGTTTAGCTGGCGGCTTAAGCCCGGATTCTGAATATAGATATCGCTCGCGTCTTTGGTCTTTGATGGGGACGGCGATTCAAATTCACTGCTATCGTCGCCGGCCTCACACCATATATAACTTGTTCATTCCTAAGCAAGCCTCTCCTTATTAGGCGACAATATTTGTCAGATAAATTCTTTCTAAAAATGTGCGATTTTATTTCCCACCCACTATCACAAAAGGTTTCCGCCCTTACCTTTCTGATAAACTCACAGAGATACTTATTAAATAAATCTCGCCCGAACTTATGCAATAGCTTTTCCTATATAAAAACAAAATATCCCAATTCGCCTCGTTATTCTACTCTTCCAGTCTATTCTACCCCTTTTCGTGCTATATTTTTCTCTCCTGACATCGATGTAATCTCAGGAATAGACAAATCATCCCAGCTAAATTAAAATCATGTAAACAAGTTGTTTAATAGGGTACTTGATTCGAAATGGCTTAACTATCTCCACATCTATACCGACTTGCCCTGAGGGCTATTGCAGTGCTGCAGTTTCCATACCTCAATTAGGAATAAATGTGAAGCTTCAACTTCCTGCGGATTCATCGATTTTCTCAGCAGAATATTGGGCAATTAAAGAGGCCTTGGACATCTGCTTTCTCCGGAACGTCGATAAGGCTGTTATATTCTCCGACTCTCAAGCAGCTCGGTAATCCCTCTCTGCTAATATGAAAGTTTGGCTAGACAATGAGATAATATGTTCCATCAGAATATACCTATTTGATTTGTACAGCAACAATAAACGGGTGTCATTCGTTTGGATTCCTGCACATAAGAGAATATAGGAAAATGAATGTACTGATAAACTAGCCAAGAAGACTACTCTTTCCGGAGTTTTTCCCCATCAATTCCATATCCCGATGTATGACAGACTTAATATGCTAAAAAAACATACGAATTCTATCTGGTCTGCACAATGGATGGATCCAAACAATCACAAGGGTATTGGCTTAAAATAATCCAAAGATCTATTCCCCGCACTCCTTGGTTCTCCAACAGGAAAGTCTAAAAGAACAGTAGCAAATATCTCTAGAATGAGAATTGGCCATTGCCAGGTGGCCTCACATTTGTTCAGAATGAACATAATAGACTCCCCAATGTGTGAATGTGGTGCCGAGGAGGAAGCCCTTGATCATGTATTTTTTGCCTGTCCATTGCGGATCACAGGTTTTTTTTACAATAATCTTGTCAATTGTAATTTTTAACTCCCGGTTAACTTGTATCATCTTCTTCAATAATCTTGTCAATGGTATTAACTTGTAACGCAATATTTCCTATTCTATAATATTGTTGTACTGCTTTCTATGAAATAATGTTTAAACTTGTTTAATGGCACAAATCACTCTTGAAGGGTAGATTGTCTATTTGAAAGAAGAAGAAGTTTCTGAGCAAGGTATTATTCAATCCCTTGTGTACTATTTTGTGCATTAACGGAAAGGTTTAAAATTGTAATCAAATCATAAAACAGTCTGAAACATGTCTTTCACATTAGCAATTAATAATATTTTGTTTATTAGTACGTATGAATAAAATATTAATAATTCCTTCATTTTAACCACATTTAAGGTTTATAAAGAACAGATAACGAGGCAAGTGCAAACCCAGCGTAGTTTAAAAAATACAAATATTATTTGTGGAGGTACCTAAATTATGTATTTTTACAGACACGGTGTATTTGCAACGCGCCACTGTGTAAAATGTAAAACAAGAGCGTTAACGCCCTCAATGCAACTTTGTCACCTGGCCGACCTAGACACACTGCACTAACGAGTACGAGTACCCGTTCCACGATGTTATTTTAGAATATCCTTATATAATGCGATTTAAATAATTTGTTTGTACTGAGTAAGTATTATTTTTTATTTCCGTGCTCTAATATAATATAATAAATATGTGATTAACCCTTCCCTAGCCACGCAGTAACTGAGCCAATTAAATCGTATTTCAATAAACATAGACAATGTAAAACTTATATTTTACCTAGTCCTAAAAAATCATTTGCACTTAGAAATGACTAGTGGAAAACCAATTATGTAAAGCGAATAATAATATTTTTATTTTTTTTGTAATTCAATACTATATATAATTCATGCGTTGCATGCTATCTACGTTAAAAATACCACTTGTTCCACGTGACAAAGATCACACATTAATTTAAATGAAGACATAAAAATGAAGCTCATGTTAGATGAATTTTTTTACGAATGCGTTATAAGAATAACGTTCGAGAATATAATGGACGTATTCAATTATTGTATTTATTATTTTTATAGTAACTATGACATTAACTATTTTAAAGTCATTTAAGCTTGTAAAAGTATCGTCTCCCATTTAAAGTACTTAAAAAACTCAAATTTCTCGAAGTAACACGAGTTGACAGCATGGCTGCGTAGGGTATTTTTAGCATGGTATGGTAAAAAGGATATAAACGATAAAGGAATAAAATCGATCTAGTACAATTAAAACTCGTTATGTGTGTGTGTTGTGTGTATGTGTATTATGTGTATTATTTAAAGTCATTTAATCTTGCAAAATATTTTTTTTCCCATTTAAAGTGCTTAAAAAACCCAAATTTCTTGCAGTAACACGAGTTGACAGCACGGCTGCGTAAGATATTTTTAACATGGTATGGTAAAGGTTAAACAAGTCTAAAAAAATCAAATAATAAACGCTACGGATACTATTTGTACCAATAATACGACTTTTCAAACCATAATTATGATGTGACTGAAATACGAATAGATGCAAACGACAAAATGCTTTTTAGAAAAAGAAAATACAGCCATTGCGACTTAAACCCGTATTTTTAATGTTAATGGCTTTCAAAAGGGTATCATGGACGACGCGTGCACTGTAGCGTGTAGGTGGCGTACAGAGGCGTAACGTGCACATAGCGAAGGGCAGTGCAGAGAAAAATACATATTTGCTCATTAAAACATGTTTAGTCATGGTACATAGTACAGTCGCAGACGAGGGATGTGCGAATCGCCAAAGTAGTTCTGCTAAGTTCATGAAATAATAATTATAATACTATGATGTTGCGCTTTCGTTCTTGCGCAATTAATATATTATTGCAGCGTTGGTCACTGAGAGTGTGGCGGGGATTTAAATTAATAGGCACACATTTACAGTTTATTGTACATTACTAAAATAATTCTTAGGCATATACAATTCATAATCTAACTTATAGTCTACTTATTATGCTGCGGACATCGCTATAGATGATCCGGTCCAGGCTTGACAGAACGATGTCTGCTGCCGTTGTCTGCTCCTCGGATGGCGACCGACTACGCGATCTGGGAGGGACTGAGACCTCAAGTCCGCCAACAACTTCCGTTCGTCCATCAGCTTCTCCTGACCGTTTCCTTCCGGCCATCGCTCCAGATACGACTCTTGACATCGCTCATTGCACTTCCGCTGCTTCTTCGGTTCCATGCCGTATTTCCGCTTCCACATGGTGCTTCCGATTTTCATTGCAAAAATTTACCTTTGTTTCTAACTGTTTGTAACTCTCCCTGCGAGATTTTCAACTGTCTAGATTTTAAGTGTCGTGCAAGATTTTTACTCCTTAGAATTCAATTGTTCGATCTATCCGCGAGATTTTAGTTGTCGTGCGAGATTCTTAACTGTGTTTGCGAGGTTTTCTAACTGATTCGTTCTCCTTCCTTAACTCAGATGTTTATCCTGATGCTGGTCGATCTCGACCACTAGTCGCCAGCCATCCGATGACTGACGGTGACTTCTCGCTTCGAATTTCGACTCCACTCCACTCAACTTCCGATTTTCACCCCTGCGAGATTTTTCTGTTACTGACTGTCTTCAACTGCTTACGTACAATACGTTCCTCGGTCCATCCCTTAGACGGTGATTGGGTGCTCTGTGGATATCAGACGCTGGTAGCGACCCTACATCTCCGCCCTCGGTCACGCCTCCAGCTGTGTCATTTGTTAATGCCTCTAAGCACGGCGGGCTCGCAAGTATCCTCAGACGGGGCATTTTACTCGGATTACCTAGACCCTGAGAACAATGTCTTTTGTCAGCACGTCTTCCGCTCGACCAGATGTGCAATTAATTTTCAGCACAGCGCTCGGTCGCATCTACATATTCTAAATGAAGTTGGTCAGAAATAGATCCCGTGGTGGACTGTATAAAATTTAGTTATTATTTGTTTGACGTAACCCGATTTGGATGAAGAAAGGTATCAGGACGGAAAGACTCTGGCCTTATCTTGATCTAAATTTCATGAACTGAACGCCACTTTGCACTTTCCTAGACTTGCACTAAAGGAATAAAGTCTCGCTGCACCACGCGCGTGTTGACCCTTTGATACTCGAATATACATTCCCGCCACCATACATCATGACGAAAGTATCAGAACGAAGGACGTCACAGGTAACATTCGATTTGCGTCAACAGAAGTGATGCTAGTACTTTTCTAAAACTATCAAGCTGTGTAATAAGTTCATTCAATCTACAAATATTTTTTTTCATTCTACAATGTTCTAAAACTACCAAATTGTGTTTCTTAGACCGGCTGCTATCATTATTGTGTAATATAATATATAGAACACAGGATAATTTATGAGATTTTGCGTCGAGTGTGGTTGTGAAGATATGTGGTCAATAGTAACGTGGATTACAGGAAGAGACCTATGCCACAAGGGATACTTGACTTTGGTTAGAATCTGTGGTCGTCCTGCTCATACCCCACAGACATGGACGCGTTAGGAATCACCTGACACCCACCTTGGAACGCTACTACTTTTACGCAGGCCTTTCTGTTTTATTTAATACATACTCTATGGTAGTGAGTCAGATCTGACCCGGCTGTTTGTAAAAATATGAACCACGCTACACATATTCATTTAATGCTGTTTTTCTTCTAGCTAATCTTTTTTAAATATGTTCATATAATTTGAGGCACAAATAAATATTATCGGACGAGTTTCAAATAAGTTATTGATAAAAATGTGAAAAAATGCTCAAAAACTGACCTAAGACAGTTGCTTTTACGGGATTGAATCTCAGCACTTACGCCGAAATATATATTGTAAACATTTTGAGCATATTCTTTACAGGGGGTAGACAAAGGATATCAGGTATGTGTCCATGTATTTGTTTTGATTTATTTTCATAAAACGGCGTTGCGCGTTTATGACATTACCTGGTCAGGCTTTCAATATTGTTGTTACTAATTATAAATGACAAAAGGCAGTTCTGACACAATTTAGAAGCGGGTCAACCATGGAGCAATTGTTATTTATATTTTTAACAATTACATACAATAATAATAACAAACAATTTACTAACCGGAATTTACAGAACACATTCAATAGTATATCTATTTTGAATATAAGTTGTCTATTGTTATATTTATTTTTTTAAATTATGTAAATTACATTTGCTACTGCTTATAATATTGTTGATTGCGTTTCGTATAAAACGGATGTAATTTTTATAATATATTTATTTTACTTCTATAAATATTTTGTTTAAATTATTTTCATCCGGTTTACGTGTAAAAAATATTAATATATAAAAAATAAATAATATATTTTAATTGTTTATAACCACTGTTACACACCAGCAGGTAGAAATGATAAATCTAACTCGACCAGCGCACGCTCTGCCATTAAAGTGACGATCAGCATCCGGCACCCCCGCATGTACACATACACGTATTAACAAATTCACGTCAGGTTTTTCGAGAAAACATTTTTATTTTTGCGTATGGTAAATACTTATATACTGTAATTATTTTATCCAATACATAAGTATATTACGGAGAAACACATAAAATATGAACTCTGTATTTAGTATATTTACAGAGATATTGGCATAATTAGAAGCAATGTCAACTCAGTTTACATCATCGGAGAGCAACGGTTAAAATGTCATCTTCAAATTCCTGTAAAACTCACTGTGTCTAACAGTGGAGCTAAAGTTATAATTAGTGATTGGTTGATTGAAGAAAACCTACAAGCTAGTGACTATGATGACTTTATACTGCAAAGTGAAGACTACACCAACTTTATTTGTTCCGGATTCGTAAAACATATTTTTACCGCGTCTTGCGAATCGGCTGCGACCCATGTTATTGACAACTTTTCCCAGTCAAATTCCCCGACCTTTTCTCATGCTCGTCTCTCCAGTGTGAATAGTGACCTTGACGTCAGCAGACGTTAGCTAAAACGAAATTTGTTCGATCTAGACATCGCGAGAGCATTATTGGTGTGGATTTGTTGAACTCCGGTGCACCAGCACTGTATTGTTTTGGATACTCTGTGAATTATGTGCACAGTGATATGGATTGATGTTTTGTGTGCCGCGGGTGAAGTTTGTGATATCGCCGTCTTCGATTGGAAGCGGAGATCCGCCCACATGCTGTCTGTGTGATCTCAGCTGCGACTGTGGGATGACGGAGACATGTCGTACACGAGGTGAGTCCTTCGACTGGAATCCTATCCCATCATCGACCCTTATCCGTTATATCTAAGTCTCTTACTTCCTTTCTTTCTTTACCCACCCCCCTTCGACGATTCCGATTTACGACCGGAATCGTCGTAATCCGATCCACGGGACGCGAAACTCAAAGATCGCCCAATTCGTTCGATAGATCCTTTTCGGCGCAGGTTTACGTCTTCTTTTCATCATTATTTTCCAAGAGAAGTAATAAGAATTTGATTTGAATTTTAATTAAGAGGATATATCTTTAGTTAATTATTTTTATTAGAGGTTAGGTGAGGTTTTAAGACATAGGGTACATAAAAACATTGAATCAAGTGTTTGATAGAGTGATGAGATGAAGGACTGTATGATAATTTTCCAACTAGTTTTATGTATTTTGGTAAAACCTAAGTTTAAGTATGTAAAAAATATCAAGGGAATTTTAAAAAATTACTATTTTTAATACCATGTAGTTTTTACTGAAAAACCTAGTATTGTTTAAAAAAATATTTAAAGATATGTACTAAATTAATTTTAATATTACACCTAAATATAGTCTAAAAATATATAAGAATTATATGCCTTCTAAATATGACAATACTTATAGACGTCGCATAAGTAGTTAAAGAGCTTGTGGTAGACCCAACGATAGACCAGTCTAAATTTCCAGGAATCTATAAAGCACTACAAACCGCAGCTACCACGAGAGCCACTCCTAGAGTTTAAATATGTCATACCTGTATAATTTAAGAGTTCTTCAATCAATGGAACGTTTTTTGGATACTCACTTTAATATTAGAAGAAACAAAATATTATCAGTGCGAAATATTTTTAAAATTCAAAATCAGTTACTAAATATTTTCATACAAGATCGTTGAACAACATCAATGTGAGATATTTGACATCTGTCAAAGTTATATGTTTGTGTGTGTGGCAGATTAGCGACAGATAGGAATATATATGAGAAAGCAGTGCCAAGTGCCGGAGTGGGAAACCGAGAGGCGTTAAAAGATGCTGGAAGCACAGTTGCGCTCTCTTTCAATACTCTTCGGTTCTCAAGATAACATATCTTATTGTGTATATATTATATTATTATACGCTGCACATTAATTATTAATTGTTAACTAATGTAGACGTTGGACACATATTTCTACTAACGACATCTCACTGAACCTTCAGGAAATCTGTAATATTATTACCACGGTGTTAAAGACAATTTAAATACGTAACAATTAATATTCTCTCGCATTGAGTACGTTCTTACACTTAATTCCAAGATCTTATTTTTCCACAACCTCAAGTTTAAAATGCATCTCTCCCGTGGGGTCCAACCCTTGGGTTTAAAGTCAGGTGGATTTTTACAAAACGCAAGAACGGACACTCAATGTTAAAATGTGTATCATAAATGAGCATAATTCAAGTTACTTTATCCCTGTGGTGCTAGCCACGAAGGCTATGAGTACTTGTGCAAAACCTTTAAGGTAAGATAGGAAGAAGCTTTTAGGAAACACAGTAAATCGTGACTGAATTACAAAAATTCACCACAAATTTTGAAATATTGCAGGATCAGTAACAACTTTATTTTGAATTTTTCAGCGATGTGTTCGCATCATTTTTAAGTATAAATTATTAGGCGGATGTATTTTGGTCACGATCATCATAGACAAAAGAGTAAAGAGTAATCTACGTTATATCTTATATTTATTTAATAAAATAAAAATAAAAGTTACAGCTAGTTTTAAACCGAAACATTTTCACCCCCTGACGTCACGAAAACCTTGGAAATTCTTGTCACATGCGGCATTATTGTTTCGTCATCAACGAGCTGTATTTATTCTGCGTATTATTTCTAGCGTATTCAGCTATATCAAATTTGTTCTGCAAACTGTGGTTCCGTGTTGGACAAATACAAATGTTTGTATTGTGTTAGTATTAATCGCTCTTCAAACAGAAAAATAAAAGTTGTCAATACGCAACTGCGGCTAAACAAACTCCCCTCAGCACAACGTCAACACTCAACAGGTGTACGGACGGTCCTCATACGTGACCATCTAATAAATACAAAAAAAAATGCTTTAATTAAGTGAGATTTTGACTTTAGTTCATTAAAACCACTATTTCATATCGGTCGTCCCTTTAGATATCCATCAGATCTAATATTTAAAGAGTGCATAAGACAAATCTTTATGTTGAGACTCGTCCAATATTTCCATGCTAACAGCAGCTCACCCCAGGCAATGAATCATGGACACGACACAAGACAGACAACGAACATTTTCACGCCAGTTCCGAGAGCAACAACGACATTTTATCAAAGATTCTACATGTTCTTAGGTCCAAAACTGTCCAACACACTCAGTGCCAACTGGAAATCGTTCAACTCCAACACAAATATGGACCCAACATATGTACCCAACAATCAGAAGCATGGCTATCCAACATCTTAACATAATCATTATACAGTGCCAACACTTATAATTCACTAGTTTTTTTTTATTTTTATGTCTATGTTTATTCTTGTAGAATCTTAAATAACAGCACAAAAAAAACTGTCTACTTTTTAATACAGACTTCAGTGTAGCAACGTAGCCAAGACAACGCTGTATATTATCAGAGGCTTAGTCTACTCCACCCCACACAATAAACATGTTTCGGTCGCATCTCACGTGTGACGTTCACGTATTATGAATATTATTTTCAGTGCGAATTTTAAATTATTATTTAACATTATTTAAATATTGCTGTGCGGGCCGCGCACCGGGCAATGCAAGCCCCTCGTCATCACGCTTCTAACATGTATCCACAGTGGACGAAGGGTCGCTACCCCCTCCCCCGCGCGTTGCCGGGTGGGTTTTGCTTAGCCGAAACGACTCTCCCTCGCTCCACGCCTGTCGAACACACTGGACCTGCTTCGGGGTGCCGCCGGCCGCCAGGTAGCTCCATCCCAACCGCCATTTTGCCTTGAAACGAAGCCGCCAGGAAGCTGCGATGTGGCTCCAGGAAGGCATCCGAGGACCCCGCCTATACACGAGGCAAGTTGCGGATTTTCCTGACGCTCATAACGGAGGACCGGATGCCACCCACTACGAGACGACCGGACGCGGACACGGAGACCACATGGCGAGCGAAGCTGCAAAGCCCGCGTCCGTGAACTGGACCAGCGGCGGGCCACACGTGGCCACGAAATTGGCCACAAATGTAAAGAGACAAAAGTGAGTGGGAAAAACAATTGAACAATTAGTGCGTCCGCGTTAATTAAGGTTAGATAAATAGGTGTTGTAAATAAATGTGTGAATTTGTATATAAAAACACGTGTTAATTTAATTTAGCCTCCCGCCATCTCCTTGTGATCACTACAAATGTTGATTGCGCAACGACCACAACATTGCGTTCATATCAAACATATAACCATGTTATAATAATTTATTCACCTCTATTATAACAAAAATATATATGTCAATAAATAAATAATAAAACATATCAATTCTGCATATCCTGGTCAAATACCCAGCTAAAGTGGATAAATAATAGTCCAACGGCCTAACCGAAGAAATTTTTCTTTTGAATCAATACATCAAAACTATAACATCCATTGTAGTTTTAATGTATTATTAGATTAATTTTCTCTCCTGTCATCATTTTTGGGTTCGGCACCATTAGCCGCTTTTGTCACTCACTCCGTTTCTATCACGTAATAGGTATTGACGCAAGTCGAGACTCCCTGTGTATTCCGTCTTTCCAGTAATTAGGAATTTCGGCCGACGTGGAACAGATTGAATTTCGACGCGGACCTGTCAAGACGCTTTTTTCGTGGATCAAAATTGTCGCCGTGTATCCAAACCACGGAGAAGCGGTGTTCTACATCATCCGGGAGTGCAGTGGTATCTCCGTTCTTCACTACAAAAGTGCGAGTCAAGCGGAGGTGAAAATTGACGTCTAACCCAGAACTGAGTCTAGGCTAGATCCATCTGCCCATCCCTCAAACGCGCTAAAGTGTGTTTTACAAATACGGAATAGATTTGTATTTGTATTTTATTATTTCATTAGTGACAATGTTTTTTGTTCATATAAGTTTTTTTTTCAATATTTTTTATTTATGTTTACTTCTTTATTAATGTATTATTGGGTTTTGTAAGTCATGTCTGATTATGTCCTTTTTTAATTCTTCTTCTTTTTCTTGGCCATGACGTGTTGCGTCACAGCAAATCTGGACTGCAAAAAAATAAATTCCAACCTGGCGGTGAATGATTAGAAACGATATGAGGGGAGCATTAGCTCATAAAATCTGCTATCGGTTTACTCAAAGGTATTTGAGATTCCGCAAAAACAAAGTAAACGGCTTTCAAATAATGAAACGATAGATGTATTAAAGTTCGTCAAAAGTATTGTCGCTGTAGCATAGATGGATAATGAACCTTCCTCGGTTTGGAAAGAGATCCAGGTTTGAATCCCGACAGCGCAACAACTAATTGATTTTATATGTATATCTTTAAATTAGTATTTAAAATATCATTGATCTATGTTCTGAATAATTACAACTTCACAATAAGAATATGTTCTCATTAATGATAAATTTATAGTAGAAATGATTATACGCTTTGAAAGTATTGTACGTGTTCATCGGATTAATTAACTAATGGGGTTGATAAAATTCTACTAAATAAAATATTATTTTCCTACCAACGACACGCGCCCCCGTTGCCAATTAGCCTTCAATGTTGTAATTAACTTGGTATTTAAACAAGAATTCAATTCGAATATTTGCAGTAGCTCGAATAAAATTAACGATTTTCACAATTTTAATTTAATTTGATTGTTCACTAATGCTCTAGAAGATGTACTTAAACTTTTAAACTGGAAGTCATGCGGTCTGAACATAAATGAAGAATGAATAACATTCCTTAGATTTAAAGATCGTTTGGGTAAAATACTTCGATGGACAGTTTTGTCCTGAGTTTTCTAATGCCAACATACAAAGTATATAATTTCATATTGTGCAAGTAAAGCCGATAACTTGGTTTGTCTGGCCCATGATCTCCTGGGCATCACCCTTAAAATATCCATCACCATGGTCGTCTTGATACATCTCGGAGAGACATTGTCACGTTTGGATGCATGCGTCCCCGTGTGTGGGCCCATCAAAACAATAAGATGATGATGTCACGCTATGTGTGGGGCCCATTGTACTGCGAATGATCTATGGCAAATCAATATAGCGAAGTGTCACTTTTTTTGTGGGAACGGATCGAGACTAGCTCTAAGAGGAGAGTGCTGGCCAAAATGCGTAAAAAAAATTAATAAAAGAAAGGCAAGGAATTCTTGACCATACTTTGGCTATTATATCGCCGGCAATTTTGAGGATTGCGGTGTTCTTTTGTTGGGAAAAATTCTGGATGGCGGTTTCGAGTTTGGTGAGCTGATCCTCACTGGTTCTTGTTAGCCCAGATCCCCTGGGATAGGACTGAGATCAAGAACCGAAGTTAACAGATGTTGCCAAAAATATATGCGATATGTACGATGATGAAAAAATGGTAGGGAAGGAAAGTCCTAGAATGGAGGTCTCTTGCACTGGTAGAAAAAGTGTTGCTCGTACTAAGATCGATAGAGGGATGAGATTAGAAGAGATAAATACAACAAATATACAAAAAAGGCTGAAGAGAGAATTTTTAATCCTTGGGCGAGGCCTTCATCTAGTAGTAGAGAATTACTATGATATTGGGCTAGAGACAACTGTGAAAATGACCCAGACTTGTGAAGGTGCATTACGAGCCGTGTCTCACCTGATTAAGACCGCTATAAATCAACACTGACATAAAGGCCAGACTGCGAGATTCAAAATCTTTTTCATTTTACTACAAACATTTTTTTAATATATAGATGTTTTCAAAAATACTCAGTTTTCCACTAGAAAATATTTAAAAAAATACTAATTAAATGTATTAATTAGAAAGATATAATCAATTTTATCGAAAAATATATTGTTACATAAATAAATAAATTAATTTGAAAAATGTATCATATGGTATCGAAAATTTATCGACAAAGGTTCTGTCTGCTATAGCATAGTTGGATAATGCATCTTTCCTGGATTTAAAAGCGATCTAGGTTCGAATCCCGGTAGCAATACCAATATTTTTTTCAATTAAATTGATTATATATGTATATCTTTCTATTAGTATTTTAAAAATATCACAGACCTATATTCTGAATAATTACAACTTCACAATACGGATGTGATCTCCTTAATAATAATACATTTTAGTTATTTATTTGATATTAAGGATCCATTAAAATGGTAATTGAAGGATATAAATGTGGAACAAACTTTGAGAAGCTTTTTAGTCTAGTGGTTAAGACGCTGGCCTAGTGATCTAGTGGTCGTTCCAGGAGACTAGAGAGTTAGTCCAATTTACATTACAAGCGTTTAGTTTAGTTTGAAGAATATTGTTGTTGTAATGTACGCATCTCTATTTAACTATGGGGTGGGTAGCACAGTAACGGAAGGGTTAAGTGCAAAAACAAGTTTAAAAAAAAAACTTCGTTATTTTCCTAGTTCGTTTCATTACATATTTAAAGCGAAGAATGCCACAGGAATCTTTTTGTTTCCAAGAAACATCACATACCTTACATATTTGGCTGCTTCCTGCGTCTCTGTTCTTATCTACGCAGGGCTGAACCTGAAAGTTTTCAAATATTGCTTGCATACCATAATACGCTACAACAGCGAGTTGATTACAAAACAGTGGTGGCTTTTTAAATTTGCGAGGTGGGGTAACTCAGTTATCCCACCTATAAATAATATCATTAGGAGAACACATTCTTATTGTGAAGTTGTAATTATTCAGAACAGATGGTCTGTGATGTTTTAAATATGAATTAAATATATTAATTATAAAGATATACATATAAAATCAATTTTATTGAAAAATATTGTTGTTGCGCCACCGGGATTCGAACCTGGATCTCTTTCCTAACCGGGGAAGGTGCATTATCTAACTATACTACAGCGACAATATTTTTAGCGACAATTTTCGAACTTATATGTTACCTTTTTGATATTAATACATTTAATCGTTCCATTATTTGAAAGAACCATATACCTTATTTTGAATTGAATTTAAATGAATTGATAATTCTAGCGTCTGCTATCAGTTTACTTAAAGGTATTTGAGATTCTGTAAAAATAAGGTAGATGGCTTTTTCAAATAATGGAACGATTAAATGTATTAATATCTATAAGGTAACATATAGGTTCGAAAATTGTCGCTGTAGTATAGTTGGATAATGCACCTTCCCCGGTTAGGAAAGAGATCCAGGTTCGAATCCCGGTGGCACAACAGCAATATTTTTCGATAAAATTGATTTTATATGTATATCTTTCTAATTAATATATTCAATTCATATTTTAAATAATATCAATACATATTTTTAATTTCTGTAGACGAGACCATATTCATTTATATATTTTTTTTATGGTTTAAGCTTAAGTAAAAGGTAATAATGTATTCTACATATTGTCACAAATAAGATCATTATTTTATTTCTTTTTTTTAACTTGTATTTAATACATATACAATGAGTACAAAAATATTACTTTTACATATTAATTTTGAATCTAGAATATTTATTGCTGATCGACATCTCACTATGTAAATTAGCATTTCTTGTAAATTTCATTAATTGTAAAAAAAACATGTGATTCATAAAGAAATGGATTAACAATTTTTTTTATTAGCTATGCTTTGTAAAGGGTGTTCAGCGGAAAATATTAAATTGTAATTATTAATAGTAATATTAATAATGCGGTGATTTATTGCTTTGTGCGCATCGCCCTTTATGTCCTCACTTTAATGTTCGAAGAGCAAGTGATGGATCGAGCACGCCACTTATCTGATGATGGCTTCAAAAGTTCAGATAAAAAGGGATAATGGTTAACCAAACTCCTGCGGGACCATCAACACCAAAACATGTGACTCAAGTTCGACGTGAAATTATGCGCCTCCGCGTAAATCGATAAGGAAGACTGCAGCCTGTACTGGAATGAAAAATTCAACAGTGCACGTTATTTTGAAAAAGAAACAGCAGTTTCACCCTGTTGCCGTAAATACTTCGATAGCTAGTTCTGGGTTTTCTGTAGGTAATGTAATTCAATCTATGTAAATCCAAAATACACAAACCTTTGTGAACCTGTGCCGATAGACGCCGACGTCGCTCTCCTTGTAGTCTGATGGTCCTTAAATCTGCTGGTCAGCCACCGAAAATCTTCTTACAACCGATAATCCGAAAATATATAATATAAAATGTGTTCATGTCGCCGCCGTAAAAATCCGTCCGAATCGCAAAAACTGTCTCTTCCCAGTAGCAGATTCGATTTTTTTTTCTGTTAAATCCACACAAAAACAACACACATATTAAAAAATTTATACCAGACCTACCTATCAAAGTATAAAAGCGCGTAAACACACCCATTAACACTGCAAATCTTGCAGTTTCTCAACGAAAATGACTATTTTTACAATAAACCTTAGCGAGAACGATGCTGGAACGTTTTGGAACAGCACGAGCACTTGGAAACATATTGTTTACTGACGAAGCACATTTTTATATCAATGGCTATGTTAATAAATAGAGCATGAGATACTGGTGCCCCGACAACCCAAGGGAACGCCATCAAAAATGTTTGCATTGTCCAAAAACGACACAGTGTGGTGTGCAATTTCTGTCCGAGAGATAATTGTCTCTTTTTTTTTCACCAGGAAGAGACAGTCACTGCTGACATATATTGCTGAATGATCGACAAGTTTTAGGTACCGACAAGTACGGCAGCTGTTTCCGGGGTTCAACGACAGAACATAATTTCAGTAAGACGGGGCCACTCCGCACACAGCTAAAGTATTAATGGAGAAGCTGACGGAAATTTTTCCCAATAAATTAATTAGCAAGTACAGAGACACACCCTGGACACCTCGGTCACCGGACCTTACACCGTGTGACTTTTTTCTGTGGGGTTACTTTAAGCCTAGAGTTCACAGCAACAATCCTCGAATAATTCTGGCCATATAAGAAAATATTTGCAGTGAAGTTGCTGCCATTGAACCATCATGCACTCGCGTGTTTGCAAATTTAAGAGTTCGATTAAGAGTGTCTTGAGAGAAATGGATGGCATTTAGACGATATTGTTTATAAAACATAAAATCCGCATCATTAAACTCCATTCTGTATAAATAAAATATGAGAACAACATTGTAGTTTTTTATATAAATAATTAATTTTCCATCATTGCTTACGTGCCGTAAACAATATGAAATAGATCAAAGCCTACATGAAATTAAAAATATTGTGTTAAATATTTTAACTTTTTGTTTATTTTTTGTTTATAGTAAGAATTCTTCTGTGACTTTTCTTTAATTTATTTTAATGTAATCGCATGACTTTAAGGTATACCTTTGTGTGATGAGACATCGGCAGGTGCGCCAGAATCTGAGGTCAACTCAGCCAGCTGCAAAGAGCCTGGCGGAAATAACAGGTGCTATAGGGTGAAACCACCCGTAGTAATGATCGATCTACGATCGAGTATTCTGAGTGAATGTCCAATGAGGAAGAATAAACCGATTTCACCCATCAAGTGACGTGGATTTTTACTTAACTGTAATTGATTTTGTTTACGCGCCTTAATTCGTTCAATTGGTACACCTGGGATTTCTTGTTGTATTGGTCACATATGTATATGAATATTGCCGCCCTTTTTTGAAGATTGGAGAGCGTGCAAATGACAAGGCAGTTGCATCCTAATAATCGAAGCGACAGGTGTGCGCTCTTCCGGTCAGTCTGAAATTTACCCAGAAGAAGAAGAAGAACAACAACCCGAAAACCACACCTGCCGAATAAAATTACGGGAACAGATATTAAAACGTATTTTTTAAATTAATTTGATGTCTGCGTGAACGTACTTATTGTAAATGAATCAGAAGGATATGTTGTATTGTGAGTGAGTAATGCGTGACCTAATAACCATCCATCGCTCACGTGTTCGTTGTGGAAGATCGCGAAGTGTATTGAATAAATGTGTGTGTGACCAGAGCAGGTTGGAGAGACAAGAAACAACATACGGTTGACACAAGTTTATTGTTACAGATTATAGATTGTATTGTCTGTGGATGCATGATCGAGTGACAGGCGCATACGCGTTCGAATCAAATGTATGCATGAAGACGCCTATCAGGAGAGCATGTTTAAGAAGGACCGACAACCGAGCTCAGCCTCTTTCACTCTTAGAATATAAATCTACAGTATTGTGCGAATTAATGTGAACGTAGGGAGATTTATGTTAAATATAGTTTATTGAGAGATAAAATATATACAGTAAGTGTTATTCAATCGGGAATATGTCCCCCTCTAGCTTGTATTACGGTTTCAACTCGTTTTGGCATTGTTAATTAATTTTTTACAATTTTGTCATCTCGGTATCACCTGAATCATATTAGCTTCAATCATATTAGCCATTGTTGTACAATCCATTTTTAGCAATCTGGCCTTGCATATAGACCACAAGTTCTAAATGGGATTATTATCTGGTGAGTTTCCAGGCTAATCTAGTAAGTCACTCTTTTGTCTTTGAAATATTTCCACACGACACATAATTATTTCTTCTTTTTTCCTTGGCGTAATATCCATTATACAAATACAAAAACCAACCAAAATGTAATATTTCTTATAAATCCACAAAAACACTTGGAACTCAGTGAAATTAATCGGGAAAAACGACTGACTGACAATAAATTAATGCAGAAACACAGGTAATGTGATTTATCTTTAATGTTATGGCAGTGTTGCCATCTAGAAAATGCTCAATGTTCACACTAATTCGCACAGTGCTGTAAGATAATTTGTAATATTATCAGTCAGAAATAGATTGTTACATTGAACAGTTATATAATAAAAAGTATATACAGAGAAGCGTTTCCTATAAAATGTTATATGGAAGGCGGCAGCGAGAGTAGTGACGCTCGGAAGCTGGCCTCCGGACGGTTGCTGATCGCATTGGTTATTATCTCACGGTTATTGTGACATCGGTATCGCACGTGTTTTTGTGGCTGTTAGGAGCTCTGGTTTTACGCACCAATAAATGTAAGACTATTGTAATAATAATAATAGCTGTGGACATCCACAATTCCAATAATTTCGGATCATTAAGTGCTACGTACAGAACAAACACTGTATTTCCGAATATCGTGTGGGGGTAGGCGGTGAGAATGAATGGAAACGCGCGGTTGGAATTAATGCGTTCTGTACGACAGAGGATAGAACAGAGAGTACATAAGGTATGCGTGTAAAAATGAAGTATAGAGAAGTGAGAAGTGGCGGTGTTCGGTGTCGGCCGTGGCGGAGCAGCGGAACGGAAGATGCATCGTCGGTGAGCGATCGGGCCAGACTGTGGCGGAAGCACTCTGCCGCCGGCTAGGTATTGAATGCAGATGTTGCTGGTGTCTTACACTCGTAATGTTTTTCAAGTGCTGGTTTAGTCAATTATCATATGATTTTGTAAAATTTAATGACAATAAGCGTAGTAGAATGTATCAGGTAGAAAAGATTCAAGATGTACCCGGTTAATGAATAAAAACAGATTTATCGAAGATAACTGATATTACAAATACATAGCGTGCTTTTTTATACGCAGATTTACAATATACATGTTATCCATGGATTATTTACTTAGCTCTTGTGGTAACTTCCTGCTAAAAACAGAACCTTATGCGCTGTTGATAACTGTTCAAAGGTTTTTGGTGAAACTTTGTGGAATTCCATGATTATTTTGTAAATTGAGTCAAACTCTGTTTTATTCCACTACACTTAAACCTTATACAAAAATAAATTTAATTAAATGATCCACTTGGACTGCGTAGAAACTTGTGCATTTAAAACCTTTACGTATTCTCTTTAAGATGGCGTGAGATCGAATAGATAACAAGCTTCCATCTGATACTAACACAGTTTTGAGATAATGAGTTCAAAAGTGTTGATTGAATTTCAACATATATTCATGTATATTTCGTTTTGAGTATGCAAATACGATCAGTTTTAAGGTCTTAACTTATTTTCAGTATTACCAATGACCACTGTGAGATAAAAAAAAAAAAACATTAAAAAAACATTGTAAATTAACTATAGTGATCCATAGATTGAAATAAATAACTGATGCAGTTGGAAATTTTAGCTCTTGCTATTTTCTTTAATATCCATTAAATGGAGTTGGTGTGTATGCAAGAAATAAAGAATAATGTATTTGGAACCCTTTTCACGGAATAATTCAAATCAGCCCAAAATGTTAGTTGGAGCGTTGTTATTCTAAGTAGTCGATATATAACAACATATTATTTACTTCATCCACGTTTATTTGACTGTTAGTGCGGTAAACATATGGCATATGTGCAAAGTGTATAATGTTTTAGAACTTTATTAACAAAAGTTAATTCAATAATTTTAATATATATACACATAATAGATTATACTTTTAAAATTGACTATATTATCTTTGTGGTTAAAATTCATGTTTTTATTTATTATCTTTATTTTATTAACCACTAAATTGAGTTTAAATACATCTCTACCGGTTTCGAAAAATACCATTTTCTTCTTCAGGATGTCATAACTAACTAAAACATATATTATTGTTTCTTTGTCAGAATCTATTTTTAAAAATCTATTTTTTAAATATTTTTTTTTTAGCACCTAACTCAAATCATTACTACAAATTTACTCGATTTACTTAATTTAGGAAAATTTTTTAGAATGGGACTCGTAGTTAAATTTAGTTGGTTGTTTATAATTTTTTGATTAGTTTTACACGCTTTATTTATCTCCAACTATTCCAAATTATTTAATTTGTGACCAACACCGTTTATATGCAAAATTAACAATCCCAATTTTTTATCATAACCATGACCATTTTCTATCAAATGATTAGAAATTCTGAAAACCCACTATTGTTCAAACATCTCAAATGCTCCCTTACTCTTATATTAAAATTTCTACCCGTTTTACCAATATAAAATGCAGCACAATCCTTGCAACTAAGTTTGTAGACACCAGAATTGTTAAATTTATCATCTTTGTCTTTAGAATTTATGAGTAAATTTCCTATACTAATATTTGTATAAAATGCCGGTCTAATGTTTCATGGTAGGTGTTTAGATATTTAATTCGAAAAGTTATTTATGTATAAAATCCTACGCCAATAAATATTATTATCATTATGTTTTATCTGTGATTTATATAAAAATTGATTATTAATTAATTTATTTTTTTAAATAGTGTATCAAACCTGTATTATGCCCGTTATTAACTGCTATTTTTTTAATTGTATTTAATTCAATATTGAAATTGGATGTTGACGAATAAAAAAGTTAATAAAACAAAGATAATAAATAAAAATACTTAATAGATTGTTTATTTTGAAATATTCAAATATAACACTGTACTACTGTAAACATCCTCAATTTGTTTTTGAGTGTTAATAATTAATAATAATAATCACTTTCGTAATAATTTAAATCAAGTTATTCTGTATTTTTACTCACTTTTAAGTATTATAGGAGTCTTGTGTCAAAGTTTTGTAATACATTTTTTGTAAAATATCTCCGTCTACTCGCAGGAGGTAATTGAAAATCTGAGTACCTGAAGGGTTAAGAGAGTGCCTTCATTAAAAAGAATTTACAGCGTCAAGGATCTCCTCCGGACCACCTATTAATTCTCCCGTACTTGTGCAGACTCACCATAATAGCGTAGTCCTGGTGGCATAATGTGCTCTCCTGAATATTGCTATCGGCAGCAGGAATTGAGAGGAACTGCTTGAATATTCAAGATACTCCAAGGAGCAAAAGCGATGAACGTTAGTAGTCTAGTGGTATATAATATGTTATAACAGGTATCTATTTTTTTTTTAAATAACACATTTTTGTTGTGAATTTGCATAATCGGAATATAGTTCTGTCGTAGTTAATACAAATTAAATTAATCAACTCGTAAGATATACAGAAAAAATATATAAAAAGTCTATAAATCTTGTAGATCGGTATTCGCTTCTAATATGTAATTTATTTTTAATTTTAAAAATTTGGATATATACCAAATTTTATATCAAATTTTATATCAAAAGGCATCAGATTTACAAACGGATCTTAGCTAGCAAAAGTATCCGGTGTTAAACGAATCATGTTTATTGTTCAATATACTATATTATAATATCACATACTCTGCGGTGGTGGGTCAGATTTGACCCGGGTGTTTGTAAAAATATGAAATACGCTATAAATATTTGTTTAGTGCTGTTTTCCTTCTGGCTAGTTTTTTATTAATTATTTTTAAATACTTTGAGATAAAAATAAATGTCAATAAATAAGATTCAAATGAGTCATTGATAAAAATGTGAAAAAACGCTCAAAAACTGACCTGATTCAGTCTGATTGAATCTTAGCGCTTATGCCGAAACATATATTGTCAACATTTTGAGTGAGTAGACAGAGGATACCAGGTATGCGTCAATGTATTTGTTTTGACTTATTTTCGTCCAGCGGCCCCTAGACAATTCAGTAATAAAATTATTTGAGGGGCGTTTCGCCTATCTGTAAGTTTTATGACACCACCTGCTCGGGTTTCGACGAGAAGATCACATGCTCAGTGGATGTTTATATTTTGGCTGTGGTCAAACTTTATTTTTTTAGCAGAAACATTACGGCACATCATTCCATTTAATAAAATCATATTTAAAATGAAATATCTATAAAAAATCTCCCACAAATCGGTTGAAAAATCTAAAACTCACCCCTGCCGGACGTGTTTTGTTTTGATCCTTCAGGATAACCGGGCGATAATCTATCTCGGTAAAAAACTACGCCTGTTGATCTTTGACACTCGAGTTTGCGCTCCACTGCCATCCCTGTCCACCCAATGCGCCCAGGTAAATGGTCAGTCAAACAAGGACCGATATGTATAATGATGGAAGTATCGGAATGAATGATATCACAGGTTAACAGGGTCTTAGGTCATAACATTCAACTTGCGTCAACAATTACCTTTTCTGACACCAAAAGACAGTCTCAGTGATATATTCACACGAACACAGAGCGGTAAACCGACTATAGAAGCGGAATACCCTCAAAGCACAACTCATTAAACCTTCAACACCTGAAGAGCCTGCAAGATAAGATTAATGAAACGAACAAAACAATAGTGGAATGTTAGGACATAAGAATGTGGCGTTCTCTTCTCTCTGTCTACCCTTTCAGTAAAGCGGCATTGGTTCTATATCATAAATTATAAAAAATATATTATATATACACTGATCGATGATCATCTTAACTGGAAAGAACATACATCAAAACTAGCTAAACGTTTAAGAAAACTAATTTACTTTTTTAAAGAAATTCGATGTAAACTCTTAAGGTTGGTGTACTTTGCACTCTGTTACTCCTTAATTGATTACGCTACTTTAGTTTGGGGAGGAGCAGCAAAAACAATATTAGCGTTGGCTAAAAGAGCGCAAAATTCTCATGATATCCATCAGATCTTATATTTAAAGAGTACAATTCCCTGGACATACAAATCTTTATGTTGAGACTCGTCCAATTTTTCCATGCTAACAACAACTCACCCCGAGCAATAAATCATGGACACAACACAAGACATACAATGAACATCTACGCGCCAGTTCCGAGAGCAACAACGACTTTTTATCAAAGATTCTAGATGTTTTTAGGTCCAAAACTGTACAACACACTCAGTACCAACTGGAAATCGTACAACTCCAATAAGATTACACAAATATGGACCCAACATATGATCCAATCGGATAGAGAGCAATCAGAAGCATGGCTATCCAACATTCTAACATAATCATTATACAGTGCCTACACTAATAAACCACTAGTTCTACAACACTCCCACTATGTATATTTTTTTATCTCTATTTTTATTCCTGTCGAATCTTAAATAACAGCACAAAAAAAACTCGCTACTTTAACACAGGCTTTGGTCTAGCAAAGTAGCCAGGAAAACGCTGTATGTATCACAGGTGGAGTCTACTCTATCCCACACAATATACATATTACAATGTTATATTATAATATATTCACCTCTGTTATGTGTAAATATGTATGTCAATAAATAAATAAATTTAATTCATTCAGTTTTTTGCGGATCATGTGTCATTATTTAAAGAGAGAATAATTTCAAGAAGTGTCTGATGCACAAGAGTAGGTCGAGTAGGCGGAGTTCCTTCCGAGAGTGCATTTAAAAAGGTTTTAACTCCTGATATGACAGAAATTAATGATGTGCATAAATTAACAAGTCTTTTATAACGTAAGTTGAAACTTTGCACGCAAAGAATCTACATAAAAGGCTCAGAATAATAAAAAAAATGGCTAAACTGTTATTCAACAAACTGAACCGCGATAACAGAGAGCATGGATCTTATACTTTTACACATAGAAAAATCTTAGTAGTATGGCCACGGTTTGCAAATGCTAAATTATTTTAATATTAGCAGAACACATTCTTATTGTGAGGTTGTAATTATTCAGAACATAGTTCTGTGATATTTTAAATATGAATTAAATATATTAATTAGAAAGATATACATATAAAATCAATTTTATCGAAAAATATTGTTGTTGCGCCACCGTGATTCGAATTATCTATCTAATCAATATATTTAATTCATATTTAAAATATCACAGACCTATCAATGTGTCCAAAATTTAATAAAAACGAATTAATAATTCTGGCATCTGCTATCAGAGAACTCACTAATGGCTCTTTCAAATAATGGAACGATTAAATGTATTAATATCAAAAACGTAACATATAGATTTGAAAATTTGTCGCTAAAAATATCATCACAGTAGCATAGTTGGATAAATTGGAGATCCATTGTTCGAATCCCGGTGGCGCAACAACAATATTTTTCGATAAAATTGATCTAATATGTATATCTTTCTAATTAATATATTTAATTCATATTTATTTTAATATTCTTTTGCAAATCAACAAAGAAACCTTCTCTACCTGTCGGTTGATTGGTCCAAACTAGGGCTTCCAATTAACTGCCTAATCCAACTAATTGGTTTTCGGTTATTTTTACATCCAAGAAATAGATTAATTGGTTTTAACCGGTTATGAAAAAATATATGTAGGTACTTATAATATTTTTTAAAAGCAAAACAAATTTGTGATATAAAAGCATATAGCCTCCATAGGACAGCTGTTTAAATATTATATAAATAAGTTTGTCCTAAAATGGTTAATTATATATACATCATGCTAGTTGTTGCACACACCTTGAATCTTTTCACTTTTAATCTTCTTCTTCTTCTACTGATCTGCATCCATTGTTGAATACAACATTTTCTTGTGTCTAATGGCGCGACGATCAAATATCAGATAGGCTCAGGTTAAAAAATAAAGCTTAAGATTCCACTATGTTTATTTAATTCAATTAAGATAAAGTGATTTTCATAAAGCCTAATAGAATTGTGTTTAATGTAAAAATAAAATCATTTTACATATTATAATTTTATCCCGTCGAGAATTTTGAAGTCTGCAAATCTTCTTTCAGATAAAGTTAGTGCATCGAGCTGAGTAGACTTGCTCCGCTGTTATTCTGACCCCCTTATAAAATATGCGGAGGAGAGACTTGCACCGTGCAAATGGTCTCGATAGTTCGTCGGTAGAGTTTTATGTCGACATTTTAAAAATAGTCGTGATAAACTGAAAATGTTTCCAAGAGCTAAAGCACATTTTGAATTCTTATTGAGGAATATTTTTGGATGATAAATTTGTATCTAACAATAAGTTTTTGGATTAATTAGACGTGTTCCAATTAATTCCTTCAACAGCTTGTTATTCCCGAGTTTCCTATTGATAATATGATCACGTATGCAGAATGAAAAATCACCACTAACCTGGATTGATTGTAGCTATTTCTCTCCCCGTCCGAGGTTGGTCCGATGTATTGTTCTTCTAGTGCCCTGATTTCCGGGTATTATTCCGACCGATCGAAATAACGCACTTCCGGAGCTACTGATTGGGAGATGTTTATCTGGCGATGTACCAACCGCAATTGTGCTCCGGCCGTGGTTTGATAGCGATTCTTCGGTCGCAGAAAGCGGGGATAATCACAATACATAAATCAATTATACCAACAATACGAAAATCAGGGCTGCCAGTCGAAGGAATAAAAATGTACGAAAACAAGATGCATACTAAAAAACACACAATTTTTAGGCAATATTCTAAGTAAGGTAAAGTAATAAAGGTAAGATTAGGTAAGTATTTACTAGCTCACTCCCTTAAGACAGAATATTCATAATGGTACCTATGAGACAGAACACCTAAAGGACCCCAAAGTCTCGTTTATAATAAAAAGTAGTAGGAGTGATACGGAAAAAAATGTCGGAGAACTGAAAAGAGCAGCAGAGTCATGGGCATTGTAGATTTGATTTGACTGATAATTCTAAGATATGTGTATATAAAAAAAAAATATTAATATGAACTTAATAATTTTATCACAAATTTCAGTCTATTCTCAAATTTTGAAAATTTTTAATCCGAATAAATAATATCTAGTTAAATTATATAATAAAACTACCTAAAAAAGTAATGATGAATTATGATAGTGAAACGACTAGAAAATGCAAAATAATCAACAGGAAAAAAGAAGTCACATAATTAGACACAGTATCTGCAAAATAATTTTAAAAAGATAGACAGAGACAGGCGTACTCAGAGAACAGTATTTAGAACACGCAGTGTCTATTGTCCACGGAAGAGATTTCTCTCAGAAATTCGACTAAAATGGGCGTTAAATATAGTATAGACATGAGTGCGAAGCAATATATCACTCATATATACTCAGATATAATTAATAATAATTATAATATCAAATAAATATGGGTTGAAGATGCGAAGCGCCTAGTATCGAACCCCCAAAACGGATTTGCGATAATTAGAGTATAATATGCAAATAGCAAAATTCTCACAAAAGCCACTTAAACCCATTGATATTGCATATTCAAAATCAAGGTTAGTTCCAAAATACTCCAAAGCAGACAGACTATAAGTTGCTATTGCCCATAAAATGAAATCAGCCAATCACAACACTTGTTTATAATAATAATAATAATAATGTGTTTATTCTAGCGTGATCAGGTTTTTTTTAAACCCGATTCGCCATAAATATAATACATTAAAGGTTATGAAATCAATATAATGCTATGAAAAATAAAACCAAGGAAAATATTAATAAATATTTTTTTTTTTTTGAAAGTTAATAAAAAGTAAAAAAGTTCACACATATATACACACGAAATATTAATATTACATATATAACTACTTCAGTCACGGCCATTGTTGTATATGTAGTTATTTTGTAGGCGCTGCCATGTGATCTAAAATCAAGTATGGCTGCCAGAACGATATATGTATAAAAAAAAACATTTTGTACATTTGGCTTCAAAATATACGTTTTCATCCATAACACATAATGTCTTTTTTGGGGGTTTGAAATTAGGTGCTACATGAGAGAACAATATCAAAAAAATAAAATTAGGGGTTGTTGGCTATCTGCCTTGGCAGAAGTATTGTTATCATATATTATAAGGGCGTATACGAGGGTGAGTCAAAAATTATTTACACTTTCACCATAACATATTTTCAAGGTTGTCATTAATGATGAGCTAAAAATCACGAACCGTGAGTCGATCACTGATATCTTTGAGTTACACTCACTATTAGTGATTGAACATCTGGAAATATCGTGATTCGTGATTAATTTTATATTTGATTTACATTTGGTTGTGAACCGTGATACGGCGCAAGAGCATATGAAACAAAAATATTAATGAAGGAATGACGTTATAAAGCGCCATCTAGTAGATTCCGCCAAAACATTTTACGCATTTGACCCGAAAAATAAAATCACATTTTGTTAAAAGGTTTTCATTCTCTTTGTGATCATATTAAATTAGATATATATTAATTATATACGCTAGAATGTTTTTTACGTTTGCGTTGAAGTTTGAAAAATATAAGTAAATACGCTCAGAATTATGTTTAATTTATTTATTTTGTGTATCGTGATATTGTACGGCCGTCGCGTATTAGTAAGGAAACTGTGATCACAGTCACAGTTTTCAATCACTGTTATTATCGAATACCAATCACACCAGTGAGTCAAGAGTAGCATTTTTTAGCATCACTAGTTGTCACACTATATTCTGCGCACACGTGCTTAGAGTCGGTACAACTGCGGTCTCGTGATTTGCCTTCCGACCATAACAGTGTAAACATGTCCACCCCGCCAGTAGCTTACACCAAAGAGGAACAACAAGCAGTGATCCGATTTCACTGGTCTCATCGTAGATTGAGTGCAGTGACATAAGAGTGGTTTTTTTTTGTGGATCGAGAAGTTCAAAGGTGGCCGGACGAGTGTGACACACGAAGGGGTAGCAAGACGCCCACCGTGGACGATAAGATTCAGTATGCTCGAGAGATGGTTCTAGCAAATAAGCGAGTGAAATAGCGTCTTGTTTGAACATCAGCCATGGTAAAAAAATTGTAGAACGAAAAATCTAAACAATTTTTGACTTGCCCTCATACAATCAAGACAGGCAAATAAAATAAAACACGGACCTACTGTTGACGTTGTGCATTCCGTCGTTCCAACAATTCTTTAATATACCTGACCCGTTCTGGCTAACCAATACCTAAGGATTTCGGCCGACGTACGACAGATTACTTTTCGATTGCCGATGTGTCAACACGTTTTTTTGTCGGTCGAGAGTGTGGTCGTTCTTTGAATCTGGTCCACAAAAAAACGGCCTTCGACAGCATCCTGAAGTGCAGCGATATCTCCTTTCTTCACCAAAATAGTGCGAGTCAACGGGAGGTGTAATTTTCCATCCGATCCAGTACTGAGATTAAGGTAGGCCAGATAATAGTTTAAATCGAAGCATTCCACGGGATCTATAGTTTTATCTCGCGTTTATTGTCTCCTTAGTTACACTTGATCTTAACGCTACACCGAACGCGCTATGGGTAGATGTCGTTCCCTATCTGCTTCTAAGTGTTTACATAGATATATCAGAAATGGTATTTTGCAACCTTTGTTATAATAAAACGATTGTGGTATAATTTTACGAATTTCATTTTTGAATTTAATTTTGGAAAATTCTGCAACCGCGTTATTAAAAATAATGTTTTTATTAATCGATCGACTAAAGGTTTTCAAATGGTTTCAACTGTCCAATTATTGTATTTCCAACAATTTGTGAAAAGCATTTGATTGGTTTTCAATAATATTTTCTATGAAAATAATATTTCCAAAAAGGTTTCCCATTCTGTCGATTAAATTTTATTAAACGTGGTAAAAATTGTAAAAAAAGTATATTTTTAAAACTGTATCGTCTTATTAACCCTTCTAAAACCATGCAGTAACACAGGTCTACCATCATAATTAAACCTATAATGTTTCGGTAAATACATGCAACATAAAATTCATATTTTAGAAAATCTTAAAGAAAATATTAGTGCTTAGGAATAACTAGTGAAAAACCAATTATGAAAAGGGAATCGTACAAAAACAATTATTTATACGTTGGTAAAAATACCATTTGTGATATGAAAGACAGAAATCACACACTATTTTTACAGTGAAAAGAACAACGAACATACAAATATAATTGTCTCTTTCACACTAATTAAATGAAGTGAGATAAAAAGGAAGAACACATCGTATAGAACTTAATGAATGCTTTAAATTATGTTACTAATCATTTTTTCAAACTTCAATGCTCAATATTTAGAGTAAATTCGTGCCATTAAAGCCATTTAACCTAAAAATAACATTTTTTCAAAATATTTGTAGTTCCTTTGGCCATACGTTGTATGTACTCTTGGGGCTTGTATTAACCATTCCCAAACCATGCAGTAACACGGGTCTACCATCATAATTAAATCTGTAATATTTCAGTAAATACATGTAACATAAAATTCATATTTTAGATAATCCTTAAGAAAATATTAGCGCTCAAGAATGATTAGTGAAAAACCAATTATGAAAAGGGACTAGTACAAAAACAATTATTTTTCCATTCAATCCGTTGTAAAATTAATATGTTGGTAAAAATACAATTTGTCATATAAAAGACAGAGATCACACACTATTTTCACAGTGAAAAAAACAACAAACATACAAATATAATTGTCTCTTTCACACTAATTAAATGAAGTGAGATAAAAAGGAAGAACACATTGTATAGAACTTAATGAATGCTTTAAATTATGTTACTAATCATTTTTTCAAAATTCAATGCTCAATATTTAGAGTAAATTAATGCCATTAAAGCCATTTAAACTAATAAAAACATTTTTTCTAACTGTTATTTACGGTAACACGAGTTGATAGCATGGCTGCGTTCGGGTATTTTGCATCATGGTATGGTAAAGGTTAAAATCTTTATCACAACTATCTTAATTTCCAAATCAAAAAATGGATAAGTACATTTTTTTAATTCCACGCGAGAAAAAATAAACACCCTTTTATGAATTTGGCCAATAATTATCTAAAATAGGACCTCCCATCGTTTCATTTTCGTACTGATTCAAAAATTTAATAAAATTCGCGATCCCGTACTAGGATTTATAAATGATTAAAATAATCGGGTCAATTCGATTTAAATACAAACTAAATGTATTTATTAGAAATATATATTGATCGGAAAATATTCCTGTTGCTACCGGGATTCGAACATGGATCTCTTCCAATCCGGGGAACGTGCATTAAATACGTAAACATAAAGGAAATGGCTATCAAATAATTAACTGATAAATATATCAATTTTAAAAGTTTGTTGTGTTGCTGTAGCATAATCGGTTAATGCACGTTTTCCGGATTGGAAGAGATCCAGATTCAAATCCCGGTAGCAACAATAATATTTTTCGATAAAATTGATTTTATATGTACATCTTTCTAATTAATACATGTAATTAGTATTTAAAATATCACAGACCTATGTTTTGAATAATTACAACTTCGCAATAGGAATGTGCTCTTTTTAATGATTCATTCGAAAACATACAAATATTTAGAGAACTAAACAGAGGTATACACTAAAGCCTTCTAAATTAAATACCTAGAATTCATTATTTGTACGAATTAATAGCAAACAAATGTTTTAATACCATATAAACGATTTTTAATATGAAACAAATAAAATATTGAATATATTTGATGCAACAATGGCCTAAATTACTCGAGTCTGATGGGTTCAGTGGGTTTTAGGGTGGGCTGTCGTCCTTGTGATTCCTCTCGGGAATTACTGGATCACTGCATTTGTCCAACGATTTCCTTTCTCCGAGTGACGTGGGCTATCCATTGCTTGCAACTTTTCTTGGCGTTTTCTATTATATTATCTAGTCTTGTCTATGTTATGGAAGCTATTTTCTGATTATAGGGTGAATAGCAAACTTATACACGCAATCGCATCTCTATATGAAGGAAGTTCTGCGTGTGTAAGGATCAATGGATCATTCACACCATGGTTTAACATTACAAAAGGCACAATCTGCGCCTGTTCAATTTGTATATGGATAATTGTGTGAAAGAAGCGGAATATATGAATGTAGGAGCGAAAATGGACGATTTGATTGTATGCTGTTTATTGTACGCCGATAATGCAGTATTAATGGAGAATAATGAACAAGAACTACAGAGTCTAGTGAGTAGAATGTACGATGGGTGCAAAGAAATTGACCTTGTTATGAATGTCAACAAGTCGAAAGTAATGGGTAGGTAATGAATATTTGGAACAAGTAGATGAGTTTGTGTATTTGGGAAGTATGTTTGATAGAAACGGAAAGACAGAGAAAGATATCGTGACTGCAAGGAAAAAGTGAACGGCGCCTTGAATGGAATTATAGCTAATGGGAACATATCAACTGAGGCAATACTAGTGGTTCTCAATGAAGTCCTGATCCCGACACTGATGTATGGAAGTGAGGCCCGGAGCTGGCAGAAGAGGAACGAAAGTAGACTGAATGCAGTGGAAATGGGATCACTTAGGTATATATGTGGCAAATCTATTTATGTTGGATTAAATAATGAAAATAAAACGAAAGAATGTAAGGCTGATCTTAGTATAGTGAGTAAGATTAAAAAAGGATCACTAAGGTGGTTTGGACATATGGAACGGATGACTGATGAGAGAATGGTAAGAAAGATATATGACACAAGTGTTGATGGCAGCAGAAGTAGAAGACTTGGCACGACCAGGTAAATCAGACACTGGATGATGGTCCTATTAAAAACCTCAATATTTATCGACCTTGTATGAGATGTATGAATGTGGATATTGACAGAAGAGTGTGGCGCTCTATTCTATCTGCCTACTATAAATAAGTATGTCTTGTCTGTTCTCTTCTACACGTTTCTTTATTTTCCTGTCTCTTCGTGTGATGCCCAATATATGTCTTTCTATGGTATTTTGTGTTGTTTTTGTAACATTAATTTATTGAGATTTTTCAACCAATTTCCCAGAGAATTCTTTCCTTAATACTTAATACTTTGCTTAAGCACAGGGGAGAATCGTCCTTCAAACTTATGCAACTGGAAGAACATCTCGTGCACCCGCACGGTGGTGTACATTTGTATTTATAATTACTGAATTATCAGCGCATGATGGTAATAATATGTCTTCCACCAAGAGGACACATGTCCTCAATAGCGCCACATGTTCGGTGATATGCGCTTTGAATGTCGGTCCCACTCATCAAAGCTAATAAAAATACGCGACCTTAATCTAGAACATATTCAAGTTTAAGAAATTCAATGTGGTTATTAGCATTTTTCGCAAAAAAACAAAATTTAGACCCTACAGCGTCTCTTGCTGTGAGAAAACATGTAAAATAAATCCGTAGAACATAGTTTTACAAGATGTAAAATTGATGGAAAATTAAGGTGCAGTAATTCAAGGCAGACACTTCCGAAAGAGGGACAGTGGACGAGACACAAAATGAATTGAATCACACTTACACGAAGAGACTAATGGAGTTTGAGCCTAACTACCTACCTAAGGAGCTCCAACGTATCACCCACACCCGAATTTATCCTTTATTTAATTAGGTCTGCATTCCTGGGCGAGCGGTGTCTAAATTCACACTCGAAGTATTCTAGACTGAAATAAATGAAGAAATTATACAATGAATTAATAAAAGTCAGAAAATTATGCGCCAGTCGAAAAAAGAAAGCTGAAGTATCTCGGACGCGTAATGAGGGGCAATAAATATTCTAATTTATTTGTAATAATTGTACAAGGAACAGTTAGTGGGAAAAGAAAAAATCTTGTGATTAAAGGAATAGAGCTTGAATACATTGAGAAATTAAGATTGCTATGACGATCGTCAGTGCCAGATGTTAGAAGCTTATAGTCTCAACGAGGAGCCTGTATCTTCTCCCTCTTGCATTGTATTACAGTGCATCCTAACAGCCTCAGTCCAGTTGCAGTGCTGAAAGCTTCGTTCGATTGTTTAACACAAAATATATTTTAATTAATTTAAAATTGTACAAAAATTCTGACAATAATGTGACGACCCATTATAAACCTTTAGCGCTCGGCGCGCGTGATTTGCAGATTTGCCAGTTGCAATGAGTCACTGGTCGGGAGCGCACTGCGCGTTCGCGGTTGAGCAATATTCAAAGTGCGGTGATTCATTGGTTCGTGCACGTCGCGCTTTTTGTACTCACTTTAATATTCGGCGAGTAAGTGATGGGCCGAGCACGCAACTTATCTGGTATTGCGTACAAAAGTTCAGACAAGACGAGACAATGGTTGACCGAACTCCTCCGGAACCATCAACTTCAGCAGCGACGTCAGAATATGTGGAACATGTACGTAGTGACAAATTCGAATATAGTAGTGAACGCTGGCGTATCACTGACGTAGAGTATTTCTCCTGATATGCTCTCACTAACATCCTATTCAAACGGTTTGCCTCCTTCTTAGTTCGATTCGGAGTCACTTGACATGATTCACAATTACACTGATTCATTACTTTGCTATGGTCATATAGGCCGTCCTTTCGTCCAGAATTTCCATCTCTTGAAATGCGGCTCTAAACTGGATCACGCTGGCAATACCGGGAATCACCTTCCTATCCCAACCAGGCAATATCGGGGAATCGGGGTCCAAAATCTTCCGATTCACCGCGGCCAAAGTGCCTTAAAGACAACCTTTTAGTCCGCCATTTGGTGAGCCGTCGACCGCTGCTGCTCCACACCTACGGCCGGCCCACTCGGAAGTGTATGTTCTTACCTTCCCCACTAAGGGACCGCCACTTACGCTCAGAGGACAGAGGACTTCAAAACAACATTCACACATATAACTTTGTTTTGCTGTTTATCTCATATTAATCTGGGAGGACCCACGATCGCCTTCCCTCTGGAGGAGTACATATCAATGCCATCTTAATTAAAAAATGATATATTATATATATAAAAAATGATATTGGACATCACTTCATGAATCTACCTCATTGTAATAATTCTTACATAAGCTATTAATTATAAGTTATTCCAACTAATCCTCTAGGATATTTCTTTTCGGAAGCTTTGATTATTGGTCTCAAATCCGTGAAAATCTATATACTGTAAACGGCTTTTAAACCAGTCAATAGTCTAATGCGATGTTAATAGTTTGTATTTTCATATTTTTCTTCTTTAACCTGTTTGCGTCCATAGCTGAACAAGGCCCCACTCTTGAACCGTATGATCGTTGGTTCTGCGTAGCCCTCCTCCAGCTCAAGTTTTCTTAATATTATCAGTTTGTACGATGTTCCTTGAATTTTTTTTACACCCACTCGTAAATTTTCCTCACTCAAGGGATTCCTGTGATGTTCTTTCCATGGCTGTCAGGATTGACAAAGTTGTGTCAGAAACTGTGGTTTCATTGTTGTTCATTGTATTCCAAATCGCGTTCTATAATGTAACTTTAATGTATAAACCTTTTGAAAAAATGTAAGTACACTTTTACTCACACAATACCATATTTGATCACTTTATTCCTCTTGTCCGCAGTGTGGGCATTTTTGGGGCAAGCTATCAAGCCATCACATCACATATCCTCGTACACTTTGCGTTTTTGCCCCGTTAGAACAAGAAATGATTAAATATAGAAATATTACATTTGCACCCGTTATCATTACAATCTACAGCAAACTTAACCCTTCCCTTGTATCCAGTCAGCGCAGAGTTAAACATTATTATATGTCGTGTCTTCCGATAAATATTATCGTCCATAATAAATTAAATTGTACATGTGTCAGTTTGTTACGCCATTATCGCATAGTGCTTTACCTGTGTATACCCAGCGAGTGATGCTCAATTTGCGCAATTAATTGTGTTGAACTTGGCTATCCGCGTTTCCTGGGGTAAGTTTAGGTAATCCAAAAGTACCCGTGATAAAGGTAATAACACTTTGTTAACCGAGATAAGTGAAGCGAGCAAAATAGTATTAAACCTGAGTTAAAATTCTAGACGCTGAATAATATTGAATAAATTACCTAATTACGTGAACATTTGGTGATCTTTCAAAGTTATGCGCACTTCACATTTATTTGTGGCACCAATTTAAATAAAATTATTTAAATTGGTTCAACAAATTATTTAAACTGTATTAATAGTAATAATCCAATAAAAACGATAATCCAGTACAATGATTGTATTTCCTGAATATCGTTATCTTTTCATATGCTAGTTTTTTCAATCTTAACATGATTTTAATTGATTGATAATGATAGTAGACTAACATTTCAGGATGTACTCTATCAATAAAAACTCAGGTTATTACACGTTATATTTATTCCAGAGAACTGTTTACCATATAGGCAGATTAGCGTGTTATTTATTATTGTGGCGGACGTGACATAAAAATACCGTTATACAGTACCTAAGAACACGTTGTTAGGTATGGTATAACGTGGTAATTCAATCCCAAGCATTATAATGCTATAGAATGGACGTGTTATTTTAGCCATTTAAATCCGTCACACGATGTGTATTTTATATATGGTCCACCTTGTATTAGTTCGTTTGTAGGCAGATGCAGCAGGTAGATGAATTTTGACATTTCTTCTAGATGCGAGATTTTATGTTTCCTGGGGATAAATGCGGTGTGTCCTAACTTTTTGAGGCAACGTCTTAACAATGGCACATGCTATCGTGTCTAAATATCTGGCTAGGTTTCCTCAAGAAAACCATCTAAAAAAAACATTAACTAACCTACAAGACATGCCAGTTCTATATATACACAAGTGTTTGCAAAAATCTTAAATTAACCGTATATATACATATATTGTGACGTTATAAATTTGTATCACATACAAAATTACCACGTCACTTATTTTTTTTTAGAACTTTGCAGTTCACAAATAGTTACTCTTAAGTTAGTATCACATTCAGTTTCTGAGGTTATAAAAACGATTGTATCTATGGTTCATTTTCAAAACCATCGACGTAGCTATCAGACTAAAATGTAGCTGTGTGCGATTCACTATAACCAGAAAGTAAGTATTTTTTATTGTTCAATCACTAGAGCACAATCTATTCTTATCTTGTTAATCTAATCGCACGGTAAAAATCTTTACAGGAAACAAGATACTTTCCTCTAGATTATGCCTCTGGTTTATGCCTTTGGTGCATACCTCTGGATTTGCCTCACTGTAGGCGACATTTTTATTATGATGATCAATCTTTGAGAAATTCCGTTACGAATCCGATCGCGTTGGCCTGGATGCTATGGGCCAAAGATGATGTAGAGCCAAGACATCTGGTTATCAAGGAAGGACGTTGAACTCGCGCCCAACTCGACGAAATTAGGATTCGTCAAGTGGATTTTATTTTATTGTATTTCTTTTATTTATTATGTTTCATTCTGATTTAATAGCAGGTTCAAAATTGACCCGCATTATTGTTAACGCCAAATTTCATTATATTCATGAATAACACCCTGATATTGGTAATGCGAGCGGGTTTGAAAGTTACAAAAACGGTCGGAGTCTATGGTTTAGATTAATTTTTCCCTCGGAGCTGTCAGAATACGCAGCTTAGCTGCTGCGGTCAGCGAAGCTATTTATTATGAATCCAACATGTAACCGAAGGGTAAATACTTTAATAATATTCAATCACTAGTGTACAATTTACTGTAATTTGTTTTAATCTAATCGCACGGTGAACGATCTTTTCAGGGAACGAGATGGTTCCCTTCGGCCTACATTACTTCTCATTACATTATTTGTTTTTACAAACCTTTCTACCCATCTTATTACGTCGGCTCGGGGGGTTGAGAAAGGAAACTACGACTATGGGTCACAGAGCTTTACGATGAAATGTGCACAGATGGGCATAGATTTTGAGGTTACGCCATCTTTTGTTAAAATTTTGAATCTTGTTGTTATCAGCTTGGCCAGAAGATTGTCGAACTCACGCTTATCCCGACGAAATTTTAATTATTTGATTTGAATTGTAATTTGTTCTAATATAACCTGTGTTTTTTAATCAATCTAATCAGATTCCATTTTATAATGTAAAACATCGTTTCATTTATCTTTCCCATATATTAATAATAAATGTTCTCAGTTTAGGGCGAAACCAGATCGTTTCTGAAACACAAGTATTCTCCACTAACTAGTCGGTGAAAAGGATAGAACGTCGTTCTTTACTCTTATAATATCATCCTTTCCAAATTTTGCTCTGTTATACTCTAGGAACTTGATGTAAATGTAATGACCCTGCCTCGTCCTCCCAAGCTTCTCAACTTCCTTTAAGGTAAACCAAATATACTGTAAATATAAGCTTTTTTAAAAAATTGATCTGATATATCAATGATCGAGTAAATTCATTAACCAGTTTGATCTGCTATCTTATTATTAAAATTAATTTTAAAAATCTGTAATTACATATATTAATCTTTACAATTATTTGGCGATCGAAAATTAAAATTATAAAAATTAAAATATATTTTTTTAAATAACAAATACACCATTAATTTTGGACGTAGAGAAAAAAGTAAAAACATTATTTCGCACACGTATGAACTATAATTAATTCTTGATGCCGTCACCTGAAGGGATTTAATTTAATTTTTCATTATAAAATATTGAAAAAAAATAATATCTTGGCGTACCTATATTATACTTAAAATTTAAAGTTTGTTCAACAGGAAATTGCAACTTTCCGGTAGAATTGGTTAAAAGCTTCGATCTGAAAATAGCTTCGGGAAAGAAAATCATATATCGGAAATTGGCATTCCAAAAACCGCTTTTATGGGTAGCTTTTGGTCAAGATCTTTTGTTTAGCTGGTCGATATGATTTTGTGCTTGATGTCACTTTAAAGCTGGTAGTGAACTTCAACTATTACAACTGAAATAACGTGAATTGTTTACATGTTTTATACTTCGATGGATAGGCACGGTAATATAGTTTGAACATGTGCATTATATTTATGTAAATTAAAAACAGCGAACAAAAAAAAACTGCTTCTGTTCAGAGACGGTTTCGGAGTCGGTCATGCATTTTTAACAGCGGTGATATAAAAATTTTTGTGTATTGTATTTTTCGGTTATCGGTTGCTGAGTTTTCAGAAGATTCAAGACAGCAGGGAGAATGGCTATCGGTCGAAGAATCGGTCTGATTTTCCCGGGACCGGTTTATAAGCTAGGACTTCCTTGTCGGTCCCACTCATCAAAGCTAATAATAATACGCAACTTTAATTCAATAACATATTCAAGTTTATGCAGTATATAAAACAAAAAAAAAATTAATGTAGTTATTAGCAATTTTTGCAAAATTTCAAATTTTAACCCTTCTTTCAGTGCTTTCTTTATACTTTAAAAAAAAAATTAACCTAAATCCATAGAATGCATAGGTGCAGTAGTTAAAGGCAGATACTCAGGGATCTATTTATCAAAAAACACTCCCAAAACAAGGACAGTGGACGATACATAAAGTGGTTTGACTCACACTTACACGAACAGACTAACGGAGTTGCAAAATACGAGATATGGAGACGTAGGCGTGTAGGTAGAGATACCCACCCATGCAGCCAGCCCAACTAACTACCTAAGGAGTGCCAACGTGTCACCCATACCCGAATAAATTTCTTAAATAAAACAATATTCGTCCCATTACTAATTAGGTCTGCATTCTTGCGTATATATAGCAGATATATTTATGATAGAGTAAAGAATGAAGAAATAAGTAAAGAATGTAAAGCTGATCTTAGCCACATGTATGCCTTGTAAGTGTCTTTTTTGTCGTTAAATGCGGCACATAGGAAATATTGTAGATGGGGCATTATGTATTCGTTTGTTTGTAGGTAGATGCACGTATATAAATTCTCTGTATAATTCCAGAACGTTACAACATACGTTAAAATATAAAGATAATATTATATGTGATTCATATAATTATATATAGCCTTTTAACACCAAGCTACGCCATTAGAAAATTTAAAACAGATTTAGCAAGACAGTTTACAAAACGGAAATAGAATTACAAAATTATCTAAACCTCAAACAATTTGAAATAATTATATTTTTAGCGTGCGCGCGGGGACTCTCAATTTAAATGACACAAAGCCACCTGCTCTTGAATAACTGAAAAGTTTTCAGCGAAATATCTTCGCGACTTTCACAAAACGAGAATAAATTGCCAAGAATCCAACCGTGACAATGTTTTCGAGGATTCGCTCCTTTCAAATACTTTCAGTAATTATTCCGCGCGGGTTTCGTGTTCCTTCAGAATATGTGCCTGCCTGTAGTAGCCGCCTGAAACAAGGGCTTTGAAAACGACAGGAATAGTCCCCGTCGTTTCTGATTCTCGTGAAAAGCAAGCGTTCCGAATATTTAATGATAGTAGTTATTTAACAGACTTCTGGCGATGCAAAGTTTTCAAGGGAACACAACTTACCTTAATTTAAAATCACTTTTTGTTTACTCGCAATAAATTCAATTTGAGATCTTTCAAAAAACGAACATGTAAAATAAACAAACCTTTGAAATACAGTTATTCGTCAGTAACTATTAGTAAGTTAATTTGGTAGATATTTGTCAGTTTGCATTTAGTAGTCGTAGAGAGTAAACTGGAACCTTTATATTCATCATTAATCCGTTCCTGAAAGCCTGGCGAATATAACAGTTTTTCCCATAATAAATAACTGAAATTCAATGATTTCGTTTTCAGCCCCTAAAAATAGTACACATGAATAAATTTAATGTTAAAACTTTATCTTTGCTATACTGAGGAGACATGATGGTAGAAGCGAAAGAGGAGGAACACCGGGTAATGATGATTTAGTAACACCCGATTTAACAAAGAACTTGCCTAACGTTGCATGTTTCTGTCTGTTTTTTAAAACCTTCATGAAGCAGTCAATCACATTACCATTGAATCCATTTACTACTTTTTGACCATTTTCTGCGTTTTGACCCAGTTAGACAGCATCGCCAGGCTATCAAAATTTGTTATCAAAATGTGACAAATATTGATCCAAACAAATATAAAAGTTCTACTGTAGCTGATTATAATTTATTATGGTGTATCTAACGCCTCAACAAAGTGTTAAGTTATTTAAACATTTTATCTAAATAATAATGGCAATGCTGTAATTAATGGTGATCGATATCGTCACATGTTTGAAAACTTCTCGGTGGCCGAATTGGTCGATTAGAACTGCAACATGTGTTGTTTCAACAGGACAGTGCCACCTCACACAATCCTAGAAACAATGTCAAAAAGTGGTGTTATTGACTGGCCTCATCGATTACCTGAGTTAACGACTTTCGACTATTTTATGCGAGGGTATCTGAAAGGAAAGGTCTACGACAATAAGCCAACAATAATATCGATGCTACAGGTCAAAATTCGAAATGAAATTGTTTAAATAACACGCAAAGTGTGCGAGAATGTTATAAAAAATATGGTTAAAGGAGCACACATTTGTACCGATAACATATTCCATACATTATTGTAATAATCCATGTAATTGATGAATAAAAATCATAGTTGAAAAATGTGTTTCATAATATAATATTCACTCTATATATTTTATTATTTAACTTGGCTAATAGTGAGGAATAAAATAAATCAAATCGATGATGTGACTTGAATACAAGCATAATAACTATACAATAAGAATGAGGTTAAGTAAGCTGCAAGTAAATGTTGTCATTACGGTGGAGTCCAGTAAAGAAGTAACACTTGTAACGAAGCGCTCGGCAAACCAGCCTGCTACTAAAAATAATATACTAAAAAGATGAAAACTGTGTTTTGTGCCAATCCATCTTGAGTACTGATAGCTGGGGGAGTGCATCAGGTGTGTATATATATATATATATATATATAGCAAGTAAGCATTGCTCAGAAGGCTATACTCAGAGTAATACACCGCTGTCACCTTTTAGGAAATTCCAGGTTTTGGATACAAGACAATTATATGTGCTAATAAGCTTTCATAGGGAAATAAGTGATCTATCTGCGAGGATTGAAAGATATTATTCCACAAGAGCGACAAATAGTTGCAAGAATGAAAACTAGTTTTGGTCAAAGATTATTCACCTTTGTGATGATCCACATATAACAAAATGATAAAAAAATACAAATTCTACGAAATTTCTAGAGCGGGTCGGTTAGGGGCGAGAGTAGCGGGGCGGGGGATGAGAGGAGTATGAGCGGGGGTGGCGAACGCTTCTCCAGACAGTCGGTTTCGGGAGGGTTAGGGGGTTGTACGTGTGAGAGTCGCTTTTGAACCGGAAAAAGGGACGTATACATAAACGTTGTTAGGGGTACGAAATCGGATTTTCCTTTTAGAGATTTACGTCGCGAGTGTTTTAGGGGTGATCGCGTGGGTTTCCGGGTTCGCGGGGTCGTGTTCGAATTCAAATCGCGAGTGTAGTGACTCCAGGTTCCGGAGGGCTGACCAGGATCGGTGCAGACGCTGAGGACAAGATCCGCCAAAATACTAAGTTTATCTTTTTGCATGGTTGTATACATAATTAAAACCGCTAACAAATACTGTAGTGTGATTCGGATCATCATGTAATTACCCATTCATAAAAGGGAGCTGGCGTAATCGCTAGACTACTTGATATTTCACTTCATTTACACGCTGCCGGCACCGTGAAACCCACAGCCTCTCTACGAAGGCATTGTAGGGTATATTATATAAATTACATTTGATCCGAAGCAACTGCCAGTAGGTAGAAACGATAGAATATATCCGAGCACCTTTGAGGGTTTATTTACTTTGAAAACACACTATTGCATGCGTATGGAAATCATACTGACCTTATTATTGACATTGTGCTAACAACTCACTGAACGTTTTACTTTACTACACATCTCACAAGTAAGACTCTATATTTATCCCTACATTATGTATATAATTATATTTTCGGATATCTAGCTGAAACCAGATGTTTCACTCTACCACCTTTCAACGCCTATGTGATTTGTAATTTTCCTAAGATGATTTGATTGGAAGGAAAGGTGCTTTTGGAGGCTGAACAGAGTCATTCGGAGGCATGAAGTGTGGACGGGCTAGCTATGGTTACATTGGTTTGGTAGGAATAGCCAAAATGAAAGAGTTATTGAACATCATCGGTCTGCGTAGGGTGCACAAGGCTACAGGCTAACCTTACGTATGTTTACCGTTCATGATCTTTTTCCGATATATAACCTGGCATAAACAGTTTAGTCCGCACTGAGTTGCATCGAGGTGGTTCCTGTGTGGTCGCCGTGGTACTCGTACTTCAGTTGTATGAGGAGGATGATAGTAGGATCTCTAGAGGTTAATACCCAGAGACAGTGTTCCTGAAACGATCTACAATTACACAAACACACACACACCCGCACCAGTATGCAGTGATAACAATCCTAACTATTTGTTCCTGGCTCTATTCGAGATGCATTGTTCGAGACACCGAGGATCATCCTGCAGATTAACTAAACTATCCATCGCACACCGTTGTCACATGACGTATGTTTTCAGACGCACCCAAAGGAACCAAGGGAATTTCCTGAGAATCGTACTGTCATGTCACAATCATCACAATTAATTACCTTCAGTGGTGGACGCGGCCACGGATTGGCCATTTTCCTACCGATACTGAACAGCAGCATATTGGAGATATAAGGACCTCGGCCATGCATCTTGAATGAGTCATAACAAATGATATTGTTCACTGAGACACCGGCCGAATCTAAATTTTGGATCATCATCATCATCATTACCTTTTGAACGTGTTGGGTGAGAGGGCTCGGGGTTAAGCACCCGTCGTCTACCGCGAATAGGCACCAGGCGTACGGGTATCTTAATCTGGGGATAGGGGAGCCGAGCGAGCGCAACAGACCGGTGTCTAGAGAACTTATCATAATCACGGAACATATTTGCCAAGCGAGGCATTTAGCATGTCGCATGTTGTTTCACATGTCCACATAATTTATGAACAGCTAGGCGACGCCGCGAGGCGGCCACAGTCACGAGGATAAATCTACGACAAGGTTGGTGTCCTATATATAATTCCTTCCACACTCTTATATTTCAGAATTAGGGGTAATAAATTGAGGACTAGTAGAATTAATGCCATAACGAGGGCGTCCGGGTATCGTACTGCATGATCAGAGGGTTCCGTTATTTAATCGCGTACTATAAGATAATCGGAATATTTATTTTCACAATTGCTCTATAGGTATTTGAACGGCTATGATATTTGGATATTTGTAAACTTTGGATATTTGATAATTGAAAACGCGGGTTAAAAGAATTAGGATTATTACGGACATGACATGGGGATTCGTAACCGTTAGATGATCATTTGGCCAAATTAATATTAGGGTTTCGTAGGAGACGTCTACGTTAAACGTCGATCTTAGAAGACGAAGTGAGATTTCAGGATCCTCTACACTGGTTCAGAATATGACAACGGAAACAACGGAAAAACGGGATCCCTTACACCTTTCAAGTTCCTAGAATATACAATCAAATTGGAAATAAAATTAGAACTTTAACTGACATTAAAGCTTTTAAAAGGGATGTTTCAAATTGGTTGTTGAAATTAGGAAAAGCAGATACTGAGAGTAAACTGTTTTCTGATCTTGCATATTTCCCTTTACCTTATATGTGCTTACATTCTATATATTATAATGCACATTGATATTTTTTTTCACGTTTACTTGCCTTGTATGTTACGTATTCTATTTGATTGTGTTTTGCCTCCAATGAAATTTCGTTTTGTAAAATGTAATTTGTTGACAAAAGGCTTACCTAGGGTAAGGCTTAGTTGGGCAATGCATTTTTAAATGTGTGTATTTTTTTGTAGCTGCACAAATTTTATATATGTCTAAAAAAATCTAATTTTTCACATCAATATATCTCATTTGAAAGTCCACTCATTATCATCATCGTTAGTCTTATCTACCTAATGCAGAGGATAGGCTTCTCTCATCCTTCGCTGCTCTTTTCGTGGTTTAGTTTCCCCCAAGCGAAATTCCGGATATCGTCTTCCCTGAGACCTCTTCGATGTTCAAGGGTGTCATATGAGAACACGTTATATCCAGCCCATTTCCACTTTAAAGGGGCAATTCAATTCACAATATCGCTAACCCTCATTCGGCACCTTATATTAATGTGATCCCGAGCATTGGGCGCTCCTTTTCCATTATATTTGGCACAATGCTAACGTCACATCAATTTTATTAAATAATTAAAACGTTTTCTTATTTACTTCAGGGTTGAGTTATATATTATTCACCCTGTGTGGTAAAAATATGGTGCAAAAGGAAACATTTCTACGCTTCACGGGAATACAAATATGTGCCGCGTTTTCGCAAATGACTTTCAAAAATTGCTAACGTGTTTAGCAAAACATATTTATTATAAGCTTTGGAATGTGCGTAATATTTTGTATAATAATATGCAATGAATTAAATAAAATTAATTCATATCGTCACGAAAACAAACTGATAATTGACAATTAACAATAAGCGACTATTGCTACGGTTAGAGTCTAGTTGTTGCACAAATTTGGTTATACCATAACAATACCTTGACAATGGCACGTGCCAATAATTCAACCTAAATTTTTTTTTTAAATACCCACCACCTACAAACCTGCTTTATCGACAATATATATAGAAAAGATACTAGTTGAACCTCTTATTTGATGATGCAAATTCAAATATTGTATTTTGATAAAATATCAAAAACTCGTGTTTATAGTGTATGAAGATATATTTATCAATACATTATCATTTTTAGAAATAAATAAAGAAATATGACCAAATAAAGTATAAGTAATAAGGCCTAGCTAAGAGAGATTTGAAATAAAATGAAAAATACTGCAGATAATGAATAGTTTTTATTGTTGAAATGTCAAATTCCAACATATGCAAGAACCAAATTTTAAATCTTTTTAAAAACAATGCACATTAGCCTTATTATACTTTGGAGAGGTAATAAGGCCTGTGGCTGTAACATATATAAACGTCCGAATTACGAACTATGTTTCAATATTTTTCACTGTTAGTTATTTTGGAATACTAGACATTGTTATGAACGCAACTTTCTAGTCGTTGCGCAATCAACATTTGTAGTGGTCACGAGGAGATAATGGGGATGTAAGTTAAATCAACACGCTTTTCTATATACAAATTCACTCACTTATTTACAACAGAAGGAAATATGAATACTACTATGCTACTTATATCTTCACATTTGTGGCCGATGCATGGCCATGTATGGCCCGCCGCTGGCGCGTGCGACACGCGGTATTCGGAGCCCGTGTCTGGCACAGTTCACGGACGCGGGCTTCGCTCGCTATGTGGTCTCCGTGGCCGCGTCCGGTCGTCTCGTAGTGGGTGGCTTCGGGTCCTCCGTTGTGAGCAGCAAGAATATCTGCCGCTTGCCTCGTGTACAAGGCGGGGTCCTCAGATGCAGATCGCAGCTTCCTGGCGGCTTCGTCTTGAGACAAGATGGTGGTCGGTATGGAGCTGCCCGGCAGCTTCGTTGCCGCTTCGCCTTGGCAGAAATCCACCACGGCCAAAGCGCGGGGGAGAGAGTAGCGACCCTTGTCAGCTGTGTATGCATGTTTGGAGCGGGGTGAGGAGGGGATTGCGTTGCCTGGCGCGCCGGCCCGCACAGAAATATTTGAATAAAGCTAAATAATAATTTAAAATTCGCGCCGAAAATAATATTCATAATACGTGACGTCACACGTGAGATGCGACCATACCAAGCTTATAATCAGTTTTTTCTTTACTCCTGCTAAAAATTATTTGTCGAAAGTAAAAAAATTATTACATTCATTACATTTATTTATTTTCCACTATCAATTACATACACTAAGAACTTTGTTTTGCATCGTTTAATTTTCTCACACTTGAATTCTATATTCTTAATGCCTTTTTTGCGTTTAATTGGATTACTATTCTGCAGCGTTCTGCATTTTTACAACTCTTTAAACAAAATGGTCGCTTTCAATAGTTGAGAAACAACACTTGTTTAGGACAAGTGTTGTTTTTCAAATAAACGTAGTTTTGAAGGGTATAGAAAATCCATACTGGATGAATTGTGCAATCTCTAGGTCGCACGTCCCGCGGAATGGAATACGACAATTCCGGTCGTGAATCGGAATCAACGCATGGTAGGGGGGGGAGAGAAGTAGGAAAATGTGTTACAGGGTCGAAGGACCAGTGAATTGCTCGCCCTACCTTGTATATGACGCCTTATTAATCCCTGCAGTCGCCGCCGAAATCACACAAATGGCACGCGGATGAGCAGATACCCGAACCCAATTGAATACGGCGATGTCACAAGTTCACCCACGGCACAAACAAGCAATATCACAGTGCATACAAATCACAGGATCACAAACAATATGTGATGGTGCACTGAAGCTGAAAGGTCCACACCGCGAATACTATCGCAATGCCGAGATCAAACAAATATCGGTCAAGTTGACGTCTGCTGGCGTCAAGGTCACATTTTGCACTGAAAAGACGAACACAAGGATGGATGGAAATTTGGACGCAGAAATGTGTTAATTACAACGGTCGCGGTTGATTCTAAAAGACACGTTAAAATAGTGTTTTACGAATTCGAAACATAGGGCATAGGAAAAAAGTTATTTCACGTACAATTTGTAGCTCTATTTTGATAGAAAAATGTTTCATTCTTGCTAATTGTATGAACAAGATTTGTTTTTCAAGTAAGTGATTCAGTTACATACACAGATGCTCACGGAAAACTGAATACAAGAATATATATTGTGACATCTCGACGGAGTGTCAGCGCGTCTTCCGGTTTCCCTCCTAAGGTAGAACATGAAAATTGGCTATTTTATCTCCCACCTGCCTTCAACAGTCATTCTCCAGGAAATATAAATATAAATTAGAAAGAGATTTTACAACATTATAATTTACACAAAGAGAAAAACGTTGTCAAATTATTTACGAGAAATAATTACGTTAAATTACATTTTAATACACAAAGCAACTTTAATGGAATTTATTCATCAAGTTCAAACACAAATAAATTAATTAACTTTCATTCCTATTTGACAATACCGCCGGCAGGTGAAAGAAAAAAACGATCAGCTGTTAAGGAGCAATGTGGTAAAATTTCACTTTAGCAGGTTGAATTTCACTGGATAAGTTTTACTGCTTGATGAATATCAAAGTTTTAGGGTTACTTGTAAAATGACGCCATTCACGGCGTGATGTTTCCATATGAAGATGATTCGAGCGGATGGAACCTAATCGTGATCGTTATCCTACTCAGGCCATGGGCAATCCTCCATGACTCTCATCCGAGGCATTAAAAAATCAGCTTAAGTGGTACTTCATCCAGATATGACACGACGCACGTAACACAGATGTCTAACATTAGATATTTCTAACCCATCCTGTTAAATATTGAATCGCATTTAGTGCGTTCTACGAGATATCGACAGCGTTCCTGCTCTCCGTCAACGGAAATATTTACACAAAGATCCTTTCGCGCAGTAGTGTTGCCATTGTTATTACGTGGCAACTATAGAGGGCACTATCGGCGGGTAAGTACTATAACGTCATGTTATAATATATATTTGGTCGAATTATAAATAAATTATACACTTTTTGTGAAGTTTTTACAGTTGCTGAACGTTTGCATCAGCAGTAACAGATATATTAGAATTCAATAACTCTTGATCGATAATACCTCAACGATTGAATAAAACAATAATCTAATATTCATGATTTTCACTGAACTATTTAAACAGAGTGAGTACCAAAAGCTTTTGAGGAGTTCGAAGCTGAAGAGAAAGTGAAGAGCCTGGAGAGCCGTTTTTTGAACGAGAATAATGCACTGTGCCTTTCCCTCCTTCCCTCCCCTTTCCGGCCACACCGCGGACCAGTCGATCGGTGACCTTGAACCATAACGGTTATACGTGTATGGTACAGTTTACAATATTATACTAATTTGTGACTTCGCGTCTATACTTTGTGTCGGAACCGTGACGAAATAGTGAGTTAAAATATACAATCGACATCTTTAGAGATGTCAACAGAATCCGGATTATGGTGAGTGTTTGCTTTGTACGCAACAATAACCATAAATATCAAATAGCCTCTAGTAAAAGCCAGCTTAAAATATCAGTTGCATCTAATTTCAACACTGTGCCACTGTCCCATAACCTTTGTTAAGCTCTCTTTAATAATTTTTACTACTCTATAAAATATATTGACTGAGGTACATCAAGTAACAAAATGATTGTAGACTCCTTTTAATTTGGTTGGAATCTCCGATACATATTTGCTGAAATTTGGTAGTAATGAAACACGGCGAAGGGACTTATTCAGCATTAAAAGCATTTGCCCAATACTCTGTTCCCTTTTGAAACATTCCGATTCAATCCGAACACGAAATGATGTTCTTCGCCCCCTCCCAGCGCGCCGATAATTGTTTAATCTTCGCAGATTTTCCCGCAGAATCTGAATATTTTCGATGTCTTTCATCGCTCGGATCCAAATCCGGGTGAGAATTATCTCGGAATTGTATTTTAATGAAAGCGAGACTTGTATTGAATATTTTATATTATTCTGACCCCGTTTGAAACTAGATTAAAATTTAAATATTTTGTTTAGGCGTTCATTTCAACTGGGGAAATGTAACTGTGACGTCATGCTACCACTTAACCAATGAACTACCACTTATCGTACCATTATATTATAAATGCTACATTTTCCTGGATTGCGCGGTTCCAGACTAGTACGGGTCCAGAATAACACACGTTTGTGAACTGTTTGTGTTTCTGTGTAATGTTTGAAAACAATGGACAAATTAATGAAAAACATCAATTGTAACCTATTTATGTAAATACCTTCGATAGCTGGTTCCCAGGTTTTCGATTAACAATAAACACACATACAACATATAAACTGCACTAACCATATTATTTTTGCTGTCTTTCTGGTCTGATGTTGTTGTTCTTTTATCTGGGTTGTCTTCTTTAGATTTCGACCGACCGAAGCGCACACTGGTGGTTTATTTGGACCGCTGGACTGGTCGAAGCACGGGATGTAATTGAATAACGCCCGTCGGTTACCGTATTTTTAGTTTTCCGAAAAAAGGGCGGCAATACTCACACGCACACGTAAGAGATTATTGGCATAGAACCGCTACTTCTAGATGTAAAAAGATATTGATTAAGGTGGCTTGGACAAGTCTTGCAAATGCCAGAAAAACGAATACCTACATACCAATTAGTACCAAGATTGGGTATTGATTGGTATGTGATTAACATGTCCGAAGCGATGCCAGATAGATTCTCAGTGCACTTATTATTGTAATCAAAAAGCGTCCATAAAAATCCACTTATTAACACACTCCGATGAGAAACTATTTTTATGTTCTCATTGCAATTATTCATATAGAACGTACGCTACTTAAAAATGGACAAGTGCATACAAAATATAGGGAAGAAACCGTTTTCATGTTCTCAGTACACTTATTCGTGTAAAGAAACACGCTCTTCAAATACCCATATGCTTGAACACTGGGGAGAAACTGTTTTCATGTTCTCAGTACAACTATACATGTTATGGAAAAGGCAATTTAAAAAGACACGTGCCAATTCACGCTGGTGAGAAACTGTTTTTATGTTATAACTGCACTTATACATGTAATCACGAGGTTTCTTTAAAAATCCACATGCTTAAACACTCTGGGGAGAAACTGTTTTCATGTTATGGAAAAGGCAATTTAAAAAGATACGTGACAATTCACGCTGGTGAGAAAAGAACGTTTTCACGTTATAACTGCACTTATTCATGTAATAACGAGGCTTCTTTAAAAATCCACATCCTAAAACACACTTGTTTAACTTGTATATGGATAGTTGTGTGAAAGAACTGGAATGACTTCAATAACTAACTTCATACAAATGAGCAAAAATAGGCAATTTGATTGTATGCTGTTGATTGTACGCAGATGATGCACTACAGATGACGAAAAATGAACAAGAACTACAGAGTCTAGTGAGTGGAACATGAGCACAAACATTATACAAGAGGAAAAGACAGATTGACACTGTCATTTAGAAGAATCTCAGGAATCGATGATGTACAGTGCGATAAAGATCTTTAATGAAATGCCAGATGATATAAGAATGGAGGAGAAACTACATAGATTCAAAATTAAACTTAACAAGATAAGTTTTAGTGGTGGATATATTAGAAAGAAAGAAAGACACTTACTTGTTCGTCTGTCGGATGCTGGTTCAGTTGATGATTCCTCTCCACCACAAGAACAAGCGTTTGAGCGGGATGTGTAGACTAACACTCGCGAAAATAATTATTTGTACGTATTAGCAGGATTAAAGTAAAGATTGATTAAAAGCGTTAGCGATTAATTATGACGGTGAACTTGCTGCAGTTAGAGAGTGTTAAATTGCTGCAACATATTCTTTATTTCTTGTGCTTAAGGATAGATTAGGAAATAAAGAGACGGAGGTACGCATGTTAAATTTTGGTTAAATCGCGAATAGAAGGTATGCATAAGTGAGGCAACAAGTCAAAATTAATATAATTTAATTAACATTTAGTAAAACTGAACATTTTGTTTTAATTTATATTAGAGCACATATACCAATATTTAAATATGTATGCACTATATTAGGAATAAATAAAATAAATAAATAAAAAAACTCGTGACACAATGTGAGTGGACTTTTTTCTGAATTTACAAAACTGTTGTACATTGGAACGGCATTAAAATTATTCATCAAGGAAAAATCCCCGTAAATCCATTTAAATTAAACAATTTAGCAATTTTAAAATCTGTAACATTATATTAAAGGAAACGTAATGAATAATCAAGAGACAAATAGTCCTATTCTTCATTTCAGTGCCTTTCTCTCCGCTGCTACTGCGATCGCTGGTACATCACAGCCAATAATTCATTTCTTCTTCTTTTGACATAATTTATTAAAGAGATTTGTTTTAAGGAAGATATAGTTGTGTTGAAACCGGTCTAAGCGATACTGAGATGGTTAATACAAAACCGTTCGATTAAATTAACAATATTTAGTGGAAAAAAAAAATCTATATAATATATTAAGATGTCTCACAGAGACGAAGCTAACGAAAGCGAAACGTTCACCTATTTACCCACGCTACCGCCTACCTAGGTAACATTGAGCCAGCCGATGACAGGTCGAAAGCCCTGTAATGCCCAAGACTTCCATACTTCTCATATAAAAATACTAGCTTCGTCTCTGTGAGACATCTTAATCTTGATGACAATCCCCCAGGGGATAAAACTCAGTAATTAGTTCCTACAAAGATTTGGACATACTCAATATATTATATAATATATATTGAAATGTGAAGAAACCTGAAAAAAGTACCTACAAGGACATCGTTATCAAAAGTGGATAAAGGCCTCCCCAGGAGTTATTCACTTTCTCACCATTAACTGACAACTAACTTACCATAACGTTGTTTCTCTCGCTATTTTTGGTACACTAGCATCATATATCTTTCTTACCATTCACTTTTCATTCATCCGTTCGATATGACCAAATCACCTAAGCGATCCTTTTTTAATACTTACTCACTATACTTAGATCATTCTCTCCTAATGTTGTCATTCTTTACTCTGTCATACGTAAATGGTTCAGCTACATTTTTTTATTTTTTATTTATTTGAAATTTTTACAATTAATTATTTATTGTAAGTATTGTACATTATTAAAATTACATGTTTTTTAATCGCTTACCTCTTCTGATTGGAGAGGAAGTTACACTCTAATCATTTTATATAGAGAGTTATACATTTTTAGTCTCTAATTATTTATTGTCTATTTGTATTCTTCTGAAGTGTTTTATAATATTATTCACTTTCTAATTATGTGCTTCTGAAGTGTTCATTTAATTTCTTTCTAAGCTTTTTATCCCTAAGTATAAATAATTTTGCTGATAGTGTTTGGTGATACATTTAGAGATTTTAAAGATATTTTTAATCCTTAATGATGTGCTTGTTTCAAATTTGACAGTGTTATTTTTTTTAAGTTATTGATTAATTGTGATTTTTTCGTAAATGTTTTATATTTTGGGAACTGGGAATTTCGCAAAAAGTATTGAAAAAGTAATTGTTCTCTGTATTATTTTTACCGAGTTCATTATGTTATTGTATGCTCTTCCCCACCCAATTATTCCATACTGGATTAGTGAGTGAACAATAGCAAAATATACCTTTTTCATACATATATACGCCGTATTCAGTATACACTAACTTTACTTTCTCCGTTTATTATTATACGTTGCAGAATTTAGAAAATTTTGTCAGTCGGCCAATGTTTAGCTGTCTTACTAGTGACCTGCTTATTGTAAATTCATTTTCTTGGCGTATTAAATTGCACTTGTCTATTCTCTCATCCATTCGTTTAATTTCCTACCTCTTCGTGCCCAACCTAATAACATGTCTCTTTACAAATTTTTGAACCTCTGTTTTGTTTGATTGGGTCCATATTTCGTAGCCCCACTTGAGCCTGGAAATATGCATTGAAACTTTTCATTTCGCATTGGAAAATTATTTTTGAAAGTTACATTCATTCGTCTGATGCTGCTAATAAGGTTTTCGTCCAAAAAACCCAATGTTTACAGAAAAATATTAGTTCAAATAATAATACCTACACGCCTAGTACCAAATACAAAGCTGAGCAAAAAAAAAAATTTAAGCCAATAATGGATATCTATTTTTTATTATATTTTTAATAGAAATATGGGTAATTACAGGACTTGCGACCTATCTTCAGCTGGCTCAAGTGATCGTTTTAGACAAAGTAACGTTCATCATTCACACCCATTAATCAGTCTCCATGTTCATCAAATTTTTTGAAGACAGGTCGTAAGCCTGTAATCACCTATACTTCTATATATTTCCATTAAAAATATAATAATGTAATTGCTTTGTGATTATGAGATATATATTATTTTTTAGGAGAACACATTCTTATTGTTAAGTTGTAATTATTCAGAACATAGGTCTGTGATATTTTAAATATGAATTAAATATATTAATTATAAAGATATACATATAAAATCAATTTTATCGAAAAATATTGTTGTTGCGCCACCGGGATTCGAACCTGGATCTCTTTCCTAACCGGGGAAGGTGCTTTATCCAACTAAGCTACAGCGACATTATTTTTAGCGACAATTTTCGACCCCATATGTTACCTTTTTGATATTAATACATTTAATCGTTCCATCATTTTGACAGAGCCATCTACCTTATTTAGGTTACGAATCAAGATCCTTTGAGTAAACTGATAGCAGACGCCAGAATTATCAATTCACTTTTATTAAATTAAAATATTAGTTCAAATAATAACACCTACACGCCTAGTACCAAATACAAAGCTGAGCAAAAAAAAAATTTAAACCAATAATGGATATCTATTTTTTATTATATTTTTTATAGAATATGGGTAATTACAGGACTTGCGACCTGTCTTCGGCTGGTTCAAGTGATCGCTTTACACAATGTAACATTCATCATTCTCACCCATTAATCAATCTCCATATTCATCAAATTTTTTGAAGACAGGTCGTAAGCCTGTAATCACATATACTTCCATATATTTCCATTAAAAATGTAATAAAGTAATTGCTTTGCGTTTATGAGATATATATTATTTTGTTTAATAACAGTGCCTTTGTAGGTGAAAATCCAGTAATTGTGTGTTCTTGGAACATATTAAAATATTGCAAATAAAATTGAATTCCTTCCTTCGCAGTGAACTGTAAACAGAGCGCACATATGCAATCTTTACACAGGGTTATATTTGCGAAACAAATATATGTTTTCAATAAAAATTGTGTGTTCAATAAAATAAGTTTACCCGAAGTGTAAAGTTCATAAAATCTTACATCGAAGTTACTCCCGAAACTTGCCCCATAAATTTAATTGTTACACATGTATCGAGGTTATCTAAGAAGCCCTTAGATTACGAGGTAGCTGCGGCCCCCGCCAAGTTCCCGGACCTAAACACCCTGTACACGACTTTTCCTTCCAGTACAAGGTGTAAGTATGGGGGATGCGAAGATACATCGATAAAGGGATGTAATGCCCTCGGGGGTGATATATCGAGGTGTGAAGAATTAACATCAAATTATTACACGAATTAATGTTTTTATTTATTTTTAACCGTATTATTTGAGACCTATAGAAACAACATCATTAAGGAGAACACATTTTTATTGTGAAGTTGTAATTATTCAGAACATAGAACCGTATATTAATTAGAATTTTATCGAAAAATATTGTTATTACTACCGAGATTCAGCAAAATAAAGTAGACGGCTTTCAAATAATGGAACGATAGATGTATTAATTAGATAAGTGTAACATATACAGAGTGGCCCAAAAAAAGTGAAAACATTTCGTAAAATGTGATATAATTAAATCAAAATTAGTTTAACTATATCAACAATACTTTAAATAGTTTACTAACTTATTTACCTATTTACTCATATTACGTTTTATTTCGACAAATTTCAGTCGCCATCTTTGATTATTTCATAAATTTTTGAATAAAGGTCAAAAATTTGCGAATTGATAAACGTTGGGGTGCTAGGAAAATGATCAAAGAGTTTCAAAACAAGGCCTTGAGTGTAGTTAGACATTACAGCAGGACGGAGCTCCATCTCACAAAGCCAGAAATACAATCAACGTTCTTCGTCGTGAGAATGTTAATTTCATCGAGTCAGGCACGTGGCCACCGATCAGCCTAGATTTAAACCCACTAGATTAAGCAATATGGGATGTTTTGACGATTTCTGATTAGCTAAATATTATGCAAAAAAAAATTAGTAGTTACGCAGATGTTAATTTTTAAGCCACCCTGTAGGTTCGAAAATTTGTCGTCAAAAGTACTGTCACTCTAGCATAGTTGGATAACGCACCTTCCTCAGTTTGGAAAGAGATCCAGGTTCGAATCAACAATATTTTTCGATAAAACTGATTTTATATGTAAGTTTTTCCAATTAATACATTTAATTGGTATTTAGAAACAATATCGTTTAAATTTAGATGAGTTACATGCATTTTTGAACGCAGACTTTTTTGTATTTCATAAGAAAAATAATCGTCTTAACTTCCATTTCATTTCGTGAACGTTTCTGTTTATGAAAGAACAAATCACACTTTTAATTTCAAAATGCCACGTGTTCCGGAAGGGATGCAACCGGAATAACAATGGTGTCATTTCACCAAACTGGTAATGTCCAAGTGTGGGAAACAAAAATGGCAGTATTCACAACAGAAAAGATTTTCTGTTGAAACTGAGTCATTTTTACCACGAAACATTAGACCGGCATTTTATACAAATAATAGTATAGGAAATTTACTCATAAATTCTAAAGACAGAGATGATACATTTAACAATTCTGGTGTCTATAAACTTAGTTGTAAGGATTGTGCTGCATTTTATATTGGTAAAACGGGTAGAAATTTTTATGTAAGAGTAAAGGAGCATTTGAGATGTTTGAACAATAGCAGATTTTCAGAATTTCTAATCATTTGATAGAAAATGGTCATGGTTTTGATAACAAATTGGGATTGTCAATTTTGCATATAAACGGTGTTGGTCACAAATAAAATAATTTGGCATCGTTGGAGATAAATAAAGCGTGTGAAACTAATCAAAAAATTATAAACAACCAACTAAATGTAACTACGAGTCCCATTCTAAAATTTTGTACTAAATTAATTGTTGTTTTTTTAAAAAAATTGTTTCTGGTAAAGAAACAATAACATATGTTTTTAGTTAGTATTGACATCGTGAAGAAGAAAATGGTATTTTTCGAAACCGGTAGATGTATTTAAACTCAATAAGTGGTTAATAAAACAAAGTTAACAAATAAAAATATGAGTCATTTAAAGCACATTTATTTCGATTTTTTTTAGTATATATTCAAATGTGAATTTTAAATGTTTTTTCCGATTACCAACAATATTAGTTAGTGGACACTAGATATTCTTAGTATTTTCAACCTAAACTAAATGCTTTTTAATCCTATTGGACTAATTTGTGTTAGTTCACGTGTGTATATTTGGTAGTGTGTAGCAACTTCGCAATATTAATGTATTCTCCTTTTTTTATCCCATAGGTTGAGAACCGCTTATATTCGTATTACACATATGTAAATGAATACTGTGGTGGTCTTCATCCACCCTTACGAAACGCAGATGGTAAGTATGCGTGCACACGCGTGCTCGATTGCGTCGTGTGTCGTAAGATGTAAAAACTTTTCCAAAATTTGTATCTGAAAACACTCGAGTGTTCCGACACTCGGCCGTGCACCGAGAGGATAATGTGATTCAATCTTCTGCGGGCTGTCGGGGCGGCGAGGGTAGCTACAGGGTGTCCCGGAATAATAATATATCTCGGGGCGGCACGCCCGATAGCACCAGTCACGTCCCGTGCGTTGGCATTAATTTCAATTTCCCATCTGGAAATAAACTTCGCAACCCCCGCTGTTTGTGATAAGGGAGGAAAAACTTTCACGCCTTTAGGTCCTAGGAAATAAAAATTAATACCGCAAGTTTTCAACAATAACACGTAGTATTCGGTTAACATCGTTTGTGGTCGATTAGGGTATGTTCGAGATGTGGTGGATTAGAAGAATGGAAAGAACAAGCTGGATCGAAGAAGATGATAAGAAGAAAGCTCAAACAAAAATACATTCATAGCAAATGAAGACACCTACAAACAACTTCTAGATATGGGCAAGGATAGAGACCCATGATAAGAAATGCATCTAAAAGAATAAAGTTCTTCAATATTTTTTTTGTTTTGTGTCATTTCAGTGCCAAAAAATCGACGTTTAATTTTATATTATTTTGAAACAACATAATTTTTATAAATTGCATCCTTAGTAAATACAAATATTATATTAAGTGGAACACATTCTTATTGCTAAGTTGTAATTATTCAGAACATAGCTCTGTGATGTTTTAAATACTAATTTAATGTATTCATTATAAATATATATATAAAATCAATTCTGTCAAAAAATATTGTTTTTGCGCTACCGGGATTTGAACCCGGATCTCTATTTTCAATCCAAAAACAATATTTGCGACAAAATTGATTTAATATGTATATATTTATAATTAATACATTAAATTAGTATTTAAAACATCACAGACCTATGTTCTGAATAATTACAACTTCACAATAAGAATGTGTCCTCCTTAATAATATAAGTTTTGTCCAAAATTTAATAAAAAATTAATTGATAATTTTGGCGTCTGCAGTCGGTTTTCTCAAAAGTATTTGTGATTCCGTGAAAATAATGTAGATGGCTTTCAAAAATAATGGAACGACAGATGTATTAATTTGAAAAAGTGTAACATTTAATTTGTCATGAAAAATACTGGCGTTATAAGACAATTGGTAGTGTACTTCGCCGGATTCGAAATAGAGATCCTGGTTCGAATCCCGGTAGCATAAAAACAAAATTGATTTTATATGTATATATTTATAATTAATAGATTAAATTAGTATTTTATAAATATTACAATTTATTTTATTAACACGCAAGCCTGTTGGCCGCATCCTACTTCGCTAGGTAGATAAGTTAGAACATAAGGTGGAAGTAAGGTAACAAATTAAATTAAGTGGTAATAAACAGAAAAATCTGAGATAAATTAGTAAATTGAATTATAACGAGTAAGTACGAGGTAGGATGTAACGACAAAAAAATTACATAAAATGAGTGGTTTTGATCATTTAAGGAACTCTTCCAGCTGACTTGTTCCAATTTTGAAAAGCCACTCCTTTCTAAGGACGCAGAATTGAGGATACGAAACCGTTGCCATATCTTGTGAAACAATGAGTATCAACTATAAGATAATTAATATTTCTGTCACATACTATTGTTTGAGTTTAACCAAAGAGTTAAGGTATGATTTGAATTGCTTCCAAGAAATATAGCTATAACCATTGAACTAGATACATTGCCTACAACTATGTTACTTTGAAACCACAATTCGATTTCAATATGATAATGGCAGTCCAAATACTATTCAAGAGCTCAGTGGAGATTATTCCACATCCACCCTACTTGTTCGATCAAATTTTCATCCTTTCTACTACTATCTACTCAGATAAGAGCTATCTAATTACCATTAAATAAATAACTAATACATATTAAATGTATCAATTAGAAAGGTATACAGATAAAATCATCACACGAAGCAGGAACTCTTCTTATCCAGGGAAGTGCGCTAACCTATTACACCACGTTAATACAGTAAGTTAACGACAAATTTTCGAACCTATATGTTGCACTTTTAAATTGATAAATCTGTTATTCCATTATTATTATTATTCCAGCCGGCAGCAGAGTGTTGCCGTCACAGTCTGGCCCAATCGCTCACCGACGACATATCTTCCGCAGCTGAACACCGCCATCTCGCTCATCTACTCTTCGCATTTTTTGCTTCTCTACATTTCATTTTTTCACCCATACCTTCTGTACTCTCTGTTCTATCCACTGTCACAATAAACGACTTTACACCAACCGCGCGTTTCTATTCCATTCTAACCACCTACCCCCATAAGCATGACGGCTTATCTTTACAGCCTTTATATACATTATATCTTACGTTTATGTTGTAAAATGAAAATATAATAATTAAATAATTATATATTGAAAAAGATTGAACAAGATTATTAAAATTAAAATATATTTTATTGCTTATCTCCATAAAAATTATAAATGGTTGTAAATTAAATATATTACAAGTCTATACAATACTTTTTTTTTTTTTTAATTTCTAACATACTCGATAAGTTTGAAGCATTTCAATTAAGAATGATTGATTTTTAATCATATACATATATAATGTGTAATAGCCATAATAATATTATGTTTCCCCGTCTATATCTATGACTTTTTGGATGCGGCGGCTTCGGTTAGTAATGTCATTATCCTATCAATGTCGCCAATACTCTTCAATATGTACATGAACGAATTGAGCGAACGACTATCTGATGCAAAAATTGGCTGCCATATGGGCGAGACAAATGTGAACCACGTTAGTTATGCCGATGATATGGTTATACTAGCGCCATCCATAAAAGGGATAAGAATGCTTTTACAGATATGTGAAACATATGCCAGTGAACACAATATTTCATACAATGCCAGCAAATCGTTCAAATATGGAAAAGGGCCAGATAATATCCCTCCTGTGTTGATTGAGCGTTCAAAATAAGGTCAAATAGCTTGGCCATATATTCAATGAAGATGGGCAAGACGATGATGATATAGAACGGCAGAGGAGACAGTTGAGCGTTCGTGTAAATATGCTGTCACGGCGTTTCTACCGATGCAGTAAGGAGGTGAAGAGCATCCTGTTCAAATCGTTCTTCACCAGCATGTATACCTGCGAGCTCTGGTCGAAATACATGAAAGTGACGTATAACCGTCTCCGAATTCAGTACAACAACTCATACAGAATACTGTTGGGATTGGCGCGTTATTGCAGCGCATCTACAATGTTTACTGAAGGCCGTATACATGGATTCGTTCCGCTTCGGAGACATCAAGTTGCTGGCGTAGGGCTGCGGCTGGAGCTCAGCACCAACTCTCTGGTGCAAGCGGCGCTCTCATGGAAAGCTGGTTTCCTGACCAGAGTATGGCAGCGCCTACAGAATAGCTACATATACAACAATCACCGTGACTTAAGTAGTTATACATGTAATATTTATATTTTGTGTGTATATATGTGTGAACTTTTTACTTTTTATTAACTTTTTTATTTTTTTTTTTATTTTTTAATATTTTCTTTGGTTTTCTTTTTCATAGCATTATATTTATTTCATAACCTTTAACGTATAACATAATATGTATTATATTTTTGGCGAATCGGGTTAAAAAAAAACCTGATCACGCTGGAATAAACACATTATTATTATCGGTAGTGTAATTATGTCATTATTATATGTCAGTTTTGTTCATTTTGACAACTTACTTACAAAGGTGGAATAATTTTAATTTCATCGGCATTTTATTTGCGTGTGGTTTATTTTGCGGAAAACTATCATTGAATTGGATTATTATAGTTCTTTACACGTGTAAACCTTTTTATGATTTCCCAAATGTGTATTAAATATTTAAGCTACTTTCAGAGCGTTTTAAATAACAATGGTGATTATTGTAATATATTTTTCTTTAATATATTCAGAACGAGAAAAATATTGGATAATTTTTTCGCAGACTTGCGCCCTAAGGTGTTGAAAAACTTTTCCCAGACCAAACATAAATCATACTGCCAATTTTTTTCTTTCATACTTAAAGTATAATTTACAAGCGTCGCCAGTACATTGGGTTACGCCCGGTAATTAATTTCAAATAATAAGAATAGCAGAAAGAAAAATATTTTCTCAAATTTTTGTGGTTTCTAAGATAAATATTATGCTCAGTCCGTAATATTTTCCTTTCCCGCGAAATAATATCTTAAAACCAGAATAAGCAGTTATAATATAGTATTTGTATCGTAATAATTACCAGTATGTAAGAAATAATTAAGAGTTAATTAATTAATTAATTGGTTAAATGAATAATAAATTCAATTATAAATACAAGAAGCAGCCGAAATGATTCTCAGATATTGTTTACGCACATTTAGTTCCTTCGACTGGCACCCCTAATATCTTGTTGATTGGTATGAGTTATTTGTGTAGTATGAATGTTGCTACTTTCGGAGACCAGGATCGCTATCAAACCGCTATTGGAACACGATTGCGGTTGGTATTTCGTCAGAAAAACATCTCCTACTAAGTAGTTCCGGGAGTGTGCATTTCGGTCGGTCGGAATAATACCCAGGAATAAGAAGTATGATACATCGGACCAACCCACAACGCTAGAGATAGCTACTTTCAAGTTAATGGTGATTTTCTTTTTGAAAACGTGACCATATTATCAATAGGAAACAACGAGCTATCGAAGGCATTCACGGAAACACATTTATTTATTTGTAACTATATAATACAATGTAAAAATATGTTAGGACTGTGCCCGTCTCACTAGAGAAATTCTGTGTCGAGACGGGCATAGTTTAGAAGCAATTGTTCAATTAATTAGAACTGCGTTTTTGACTCTACCTGCTCAGGTTACGACGAGAAGATCACATGCTCAGTGGATGTTTGTATTTTGGCTGTATAGAGCGTCTATTGATGCGTGAGAATATGTACATTATTCGGTATATTTTTTAATTTTAATCTTTAATTTTTTAGCAGAAACATTTCATTAAATCATAATTGAAATGAAATATCTATAAAAAATCTCCCACAAAACGATTGAAAAACTGAAAACTTGAGATGGGTCTAAAATGACCCACCACCGCCGGACGTGTTATGTTTTGACCCACCGGACAGAAAGTGTTATTCAAACGAACCAGTAAACGCCCGGTTTAAATTTATTTGTTGACTCTCGGACTCTCACACATAACCTTTTGACATCTCATAACCTATCTTATGTACATATTAAACACAACATCTTTGCATTCCTCAAATAGAGATGTGTGTGATATGAAAATAATTCATTAGCTCAAGCCGCTTGTGTACATGATGTACAAACATTTTTGGAGAAGTCAGTAATTTTTTTCCAAAGAAGTGGAGAATGCAGAACTGAGAAGAATAATTGATAACCATTCCATCTCATAAAAGATAAAGTTAATAGGGATTGTGGTTATTGAATATTGATTGACTGTAATTTATTAGAAGGTTTTGTGAATGTGAGACTGAAACCCTTAACATCTTTTGGTTTCACGCCTGTTAGTTGTATGTCGCAGTGTATACGATGTACGGGTGTGTGTTTTTATGTTTTGTCTAGATCAAAGCATTAAAATGAAAGAGCACTTACAAAGGTTAAAAGGTTACAGTTAAATTTGCGTATATGGTTGAACGTTGGAGTGGCTCGCTCGATGGTGTGGATGAAAGGAAGTCCTGCGGAGAAGTGGTCGCTGTATCCTAGGACAGTGTCTCTCACGATGTTGGTTGGTTAGTTGGGTTTTGGTCCTATATGGTTTTTAAGTGAGTTGCTACACGGCCATGCTGTAGGGCGCGTGCAGGTTCACTATAAGTTCGACTATTTGAAGCGATGGCATTCATCGTAGTTTTATATGAAGTTAAAACATAAACTCTTAGAAGGATTAGTAATATTGTATACATTAATTTGAGTATTTAAGAAGATCCACAAGAAAGTGAAAAAAAAACCTTGTAAAACTTATTAAAAATACATTATTCACGATAATACAATAAACGTTACCTATAGTTCATAAAAAAAACAACAGCTGGATTCATACAACCCTTTAGAACTCTCCCTTAAAATTTAACCCGTTCAATCGATCTACCCCAGATTGCAGGACATAAGTTGATGGAAAAGGGACGTGGGGTGAGAAAAGGGAAATGGAATAACAAGTTGATTTTAAGGGTAGATAACAAAATATTTCTCCATGTTTTCGAAATTCGATATGATATCATTTCCTGAAATAAATTAAATATAGGTTTTATGTGTGTTTGTGTCATTAATTCTATTTATTACAGGTACGTATATATTAATTTATCTTCAAATATATAATTTATACAAAAAAATAAAGATTTTTCCTGACAAAACATGTCTGCACTACTACAAAGAATTGTGAATTTGACTGAAAAGTTCTGTCAGGTATTATTGTTCCCAATTATCTTTCTACCTTGAGTTTACTGTCATATTAGGATGTTACTTGAGTGTTTAATTGATGGACGGCTATTAGGCGATCAATGTAAGAAACTTTCGATGCGACACTCATCGCTCAATGCAAACCAACAGCTCATAATAGAGTTAGGTATTTAAAAATTAATTAAAAACATTACTCTATTGTTTTCTGATTTTAACAATAAAATTTATAATTATTAATAATTATATCACTATAATTTTACATTAATTTTAATTCATCCGATTGCTTTCTATTTTTTGCACTAACAGAGAAGCAATCGACGATTGTCGATATTACATATCATTCTATATTGCTCTCCTGGAATTGTACGTAAGGCGTTCTTACGTTAATAAAATGCATACTTTGAAATATATACAGGGTGCGCTATTAGAATCAGGACAAATTGTATTTAAAGTTCCCGCTATATTTGAATTCAGGATTAGGTGCTAGTCGACGCTAAAGTTAGCTAAATATGTCAGTGAGACTTTCATAACCTCAAAACGGCCGAGCCTGTCAACCCAAGCATGGAGTGCGATAGAAGAGCGGCGATTATAGAAAGCCTTTGTGCTAGAAGAGCTCCCACCAAAATTATTAAATTCTTCAGATACCCAGATGCCCACAATCGCTAGGACGTCCCTGTGGAGGGCAAGGCCAATATTCACGTCCTGAACGTCGTCTCAAGTGAGGGTGATGTCATGCCGCCACACTTCTTCCAGAGGGCAAAACGATCGTGAATGAGGTTTATTTAGAGGTCCTGAGGACAGTGGTAAAGCCATAAATGGAGTCTGTGGTCTCTGGGAGACCGTATACACGAGCCATTTAATGCAAAATTTGCTGTTTGGTCGAAGAACTTTTGGCCTCCTAACAGTCACGACCTAAACTCTCTAGACTACTAAGTATGGCGCATAGTCGAGAAACAAACCAACAAATCTAGGCACCCTAACGTCAACTCCCTCGAGGCAGAGTTTACGGCCATAAACCGCGATCACTTGAAAATAGCGTGCTCGCGCTTTAGGGCGATGATAGAGGAAGTGATAGAGGCGCAGGGTGGTTATAAAGAATGAAAGTTCCCAGCAATGATTCTTTAAATGAGATATAACAGCATTTTTTGGTAGCTTTGTATATTGGCTTAAATAAACAACTTTTTGCAATGACGTTTTTTTGTCCGGTTTCTAACGGCGCATCCTGTATATCCACTTCAAAACATTATTAACAAATACGAACAAAACATTAAAATGGCATTATTTGACAGTTCTACCATAGCTGTGGCCATAGAGTACGATGCAATATGACTCCCCTTCTTCTCCTTCTTCCAGGGCCCTGACTCCCAGCAATCTATCCCTCCACTATGAGGTGCAAGATCTCATACTTCTACAGGTATCTCATTATATATATATATATATATTTTTTTTAATTAACACAAAACGTCTCAATAGACGTTTGTCTGCAGGTACATTTATATCAATTTCTTACATTTAATAAACTCAAAATCATAACAATTAATAAGTCACCAAATATGAATTAAATATATTAATTATAAAGATATACATATAAAATCAATTTTATCGAAAAATATTATTGTTGCGCTACCGGGATTCGAACCTGGATCTCTTCCCTAACCGGGGGAGGTGCTTTATCCAACTAAGCTACAGCGGCACTATTTTTATCGACAATTTTTCGACCTTATATGTTACCTTTTTGATATCAATACATTTAATCTTTCCATCATTTGACAGAGCCATCTACCTTATTTTTACAGAATCTCAAATACCTTTGAGTGAATCTGATAGTAGAAGCTAGAATTATTAATTCATTTTTATTAAATTTTGGACACATTGATACAACTTTATTATTTTTAGGAGAACACATTTTTATTGTGAAGTTGTAATTATTCAGAACATAGTTCTGTGATATTTTAAATATGAATTAAATATATTAATTATAAAGATATACATATAAAATCAATTTCATCGAAAAATAAAAACATTGTTGTTGCGCTACCGGGATTCGAACCTGGATCTCTTCCCTAACCGGGGGAGGTGCTTTATCCAACTAAGCTACAGCGGCACTATTTTTACAACAATGTTTTTATTTTTCGATGAAATTGATTTTATATGTATATCTTTATAATTAATATATTTAATTCATATTTAAAATATCACAGAACTATGTTCTGAATAATTACAACTTCACAATAAGAATGTGTTCTCCTAAAAATAATAAGTCACCGTTTATGCAATACATATCACTCTTACAGATAAGACAAGTTATTTAATATAAGCCATTTTTTAATAATTACTTCTAAATTAAGAGAAAGCGTGCTGTTTTGTAAAGACCCAGGCAGTTTATTTTTTAAATATGAATTAAATGTATTAATTATAAAAATATACATACAAAATCAATATTATCGAAAAATAAAAACATTGTTGTTGCGCTACCGGGATTCGAACCTGGATCTCTTCCCTAACCGGGGGAGGTGCTTTATCCAACTAAGCTACAGCGGCACTATTTTTATCGACAATTTTTCAAATGATGGAACGATTAAATGTATTGATATCAAAAAAAAGGTAACATATAAGGTCGAAAAATTGTCGATAAAAATAGTGCCGCTGTAGCTTAGTTGGATAAAGCACCTCCCCCGGTTAGGGAAGAGATCCAGGTTCGAATCCCGGTAGCGCAACAACAATGTTTTTATTTTTCGATAATATTGATTTTGTATGTATATCTTTATAATTAATACATTTAATTCATATTTAAAATATCACAGAACTATGTTCTGAATAATTACAACTTCACAATAAGAATGTGTTCTCCTAAAAATAAAAAAATAAAAGTTTATTTTTTATTGCAGGAAAAACAAATTCTATTGTCCTCGATCCATACTTGTTTGGTGATTTTGGGGATCGTTAGAGTCAGATTAGCCACACCTCTTGTATTTTTTCCGCGTGAAGCCACCCTATTTAGAGCATCGTTGCTGTAATTTAATTTTATTAAAAGAAACAGTAACAGCCCGTGTACAGATAGAACGTTCACAAAATAATGTAACAATTTTAGATTATGCCTCAATTTAAATGCTTCCAGGCTTACATTTTCTTTCACTATAGCCATTAGAAGATTTTCATGTCCAAGATTTTGAAGTTTTCGGATATTTATTGTTTTAATTACTAATTTTTCTTCATTCGTACCTCTATCTTATTTCAAGCATTCTTATGTAGATCCACATCTCAAATGCATCAAGTTGCCTTTTCATTTCTTCGGTATGTGTCCATGCTTCCATTCCATAAAATAAAATCGAGAACACGTAGCATCTGACCATTCTCATTCGTAATCTAAGGTTGAGATAATGACTGTAAAACATATTTTTCATGCGGATAAAGGTTGTATGAGCTTGCTCAATGCGGTCCCATATATTATTTATATTGCAACCAAGATATATAAAATTTTGTATCTTTTTCAAAATATTTTTCAGCAACATAAAGACTTTCAAAATGAGCATGACATTAAGAAAGAAATAATATTTTTTAGGAGAACACATTCTTATTGTGAAGTTGTAATTATTCAGAACATATGTCTGTGATATTTAAATATGAATTATTGTGTCCAATGTGTCCAAAATTTAATAAAAATGAATTGATAATTCTGGCGTCTGCTATCAGTTTACTCAAAGGTATTTGAGATTCTGTAAAAATAAGGTAGATGGCTCTGACAAATGATGGAACGATTAAATGTATTAATATCAAAAAGGTAACATATATGGTCGAAAATTGTCGCTAAAAATAATGTCGCTGTAGCTTAGTTGGATAAAGCACCTTCCCCGGTTAGAAAAGAGATCCAGGTTCGAATCCCGGTGGCGCAGCGACAATATTTTTCGATAAAATTGATTTTATATGTATATCTTTATAATTAATTCATACTTAAATAATATTTTTTTTAAATAATGACCTTCGCAATTACAGTTCTTTAGATATTTCAAATAATCCATTAACAAAACATCGTTAACAAACAAATCCCAGTCGCCGAGTTGAAAAATCTCTAAAAAAAAAATATAACGTAAAATGAACAAAGCACGTTTTTTTTACTACACAACTAAATATCGTTAAACTAAGTTGTGCAACCACTAATTAGGGAAAAAAATCCCGATAATTAGCTTTCTTCCTGCGGCACACGGCCCGCATTAACAATGAAGGGGTCTCCGGAGGCTGCGAGCTCATCAAGTATTCTTGTGGCTTGATTGTCGGCCTGCACGTGGAGTGCCGCACTTGACATTAATATTGTCCGGCGACTACATGCTTAGAATGTACTTGTAAAAATACAGATAGTAGATTACATTTTACATCGATAAATCTCATTTTTTTCACGTGTCTTGTGAAATTAAAATAATCCACAGTCAAACTGTGGAAAATAATTTAAATTAGTGACGACCTAATTACAATGTTTAGACTAGAAAAAACGCATTATATATCTCACATACGTATCACCCTTGTGTTGTGCATTATATATTTATTTGGTTCATAAAATCCTTACTGGACTGTATTGCATGTCATGGACTGCAAAGTCATATGTCAAAGTAGCGAAAATGCCTGTTGGGTCATTTTAGACCCACCTCGAGTTTTCGGTTTTTCAACCGTTTTGTGGGAGATTTTTTATAAATATTTCATTATAAATATGATTTAATTAAATGGCATGATGTGCCGTAAAGCTTCTGCTAAAATAATAAGTTTAAAATTAAAAAATATTCCGAATAATGTACATATTCTCACGCATCAACAGATGCCCTACACAGCCAAAATACAAACATCCACTGAGCATGTGATCTTCTCATCAGAACTCGAGCAGGTAGAGTCATAAACGCAGTAGGCACAACGCCCCTCAAATAATTATATTACTGGCATTGTCTAGGGGCCGCCAGACGAAAATAAGTCCAAACAAATACATGGACGCATACCTGGTATCCTTTGTCTACCCGCTCAAAATGTTGACAATATATGTTTCGGCGTAAGCGCTGAGATTCAATCCGACTGTCTTAGGTCAGTTTTTGAGCGTTTTTTCACATTTTTATCAATAACTTATTTGAATCTGGTCCGATAACATTTATTTGTACCTCAAATCATTTGAAAATATTTAATAAAATATTAACTAGAAGGAAAACAGCATTAAACGAATATTTATAGCGTAATTCATATTTTTACAAACACCCAGGTCAAATCTGTGTTAATATCTCTAGGTGAAGATTACTTAAACGTTTTCTCTTTTATATATTCAATAACAGTACGTAAATATATGTATAATCAATTTGAAATGAAGTATACATTTTCTTTATTTCGAGTAAAAAAAACACCATTGACGCAAGTTAAGAACTCCATGAGCATTCTTTCATTCCAATAAACCTTAATATACCTTTCCCGTTCTGGCCAACAAATACTTCGATTTCGGCCGTCGTGGGAGATATTGCATTTCAACGCATACAAGTCAACATGTTTTTTTTGTGGATTGAAAGTGTCGCCGTGCGTAAAATCTGGACCACGAAAAAGCGATTTTATATTATTTGCCATAATTAGTATAATACAAGAATTATTCCCTAACAACTTTCCCCTTCATATTTAATTATCTATAGTTTTGGATAAGTTCAGTAGAGTGCGTTAAAGTTTTACCATCGAAGTGCGTTGACTGCCGCCAAGTTCTTTCTGCCGTGTGGGTACGAATAATTGTCTTGTGAATTATTGTCCTGCTGGGCGGGGTTGATAGCGTACTGTACATCATGCCGTTGTGATTTTTGTGTCCCACTTCGAGCCATCAACGAAGTGTGAGTTCGAGAATACTTAAATGTGCCGAACAACGGAGTACTTATTCTGAAGCCAGAAGCCATGTGGCTCCAGTTGAAGAAGAAATCCAGATACCTAAAGAAGCAACTTAGATGGGTCGTGTTTCTTCCCGGTTCGGATTGGTCCTTTGGGCTTCCCTATTCCTGTTCCACTCCCTAATTCCTTCCATCCATCTCATCTCCCGTTTCTCTTTTCTCGGGCGTGATCATCTTGGCTCCGTCACACAATTAAAATTATTTTATTTTCATAGAAAACATTTGACATATTACATTATTTAACATAAAATTATTTTGATTCACATTCTTGTCTTTCCAATCTTCGTGTATGTAGCAGAGACACGGATAAAATAATTTACAACAGATCCAACCACAGTAGTGTTCATAATATTTTTGATCACTGCTGTGTATTAATATCTAGTACATCGTAATTTAATTAAGTTGTCCAAACCACAAACAGTTTTAAACTCAATTTGGTATAGCGTTGCATTATTGCGAAATAATGACAGCTAAATAATACGCCACAACTGATACAATGCGAATCAACCTGTGAACCCAGAACAGAACGACCGCATTGGTGAATGCTTCAGTATGGTCGTTTTATTTGTGGTTTGTGGTCGTTTTGCGATTTTCGATTTACAATGAAATAGTTCACCGTTTTTTGATTCGCTAAAACATTATAATTTTAGCGTTTTAGATACTCCAATAAATTAGATTAAATTAACTTTTTTTTCGATTTTTGGGTTTCTGTGTTATTTGATTTCAAGTGTACATCATGTTGGATAAATATTTATATTGGGATGGTTTAAAATGAAACAGCAGTAAAAATTATTAATTAAAAGTATTTATAATACTAATTTTAAATGTATTAATTAGAAAGGTATACATATAAAATCAATTTAATCGAAAAATATTGTTGTTGCGCTACCTGGATCTTTTTTTTAATCCGGGAATGGTGCATTACCAACTACGCTATAGCGACAATATTTTTGATGACAAATTTTCACAAATAAATGATAATTATTATTATATGACTCGAGTAATTCACTAGATTAAAGATAAAACAGAGTAATATGAATAGCTCAAGGCGGCGAATGCATAAGAGCGTCATGGGTACAGCGGTGAGTTGTCGTGGTAGTTTTTAGAACTAAGCAATTAGAGTCTCTACTGGTACACAGATGGCGTTAATCCAATTGTTGCATTAATATTAGTTTCTCAGTATTTTTAGTAATGTACAGCTTTTTTGCCCTGATGTTTATCGCGCCGACCGTCAAATAAGGAACACGCGAATGAAGCAAATAATATATTGTCATGTATAAACGCGTTCGAGGCTACATCAGACGAATACGTGGGTTACATATATTTACTGCGTATATGCTCTAATGCGCAGGTTTTTACGCAGTCAACGTGGACCAGTTAATTAAATGTATTTATATATATGCTTAACGTCTGCTCGGTACCACATGACATGAATAAATAACATGTAGATGTCACACCGTCTGTAAATTGGTCAGTAAAAGTGAGTTCTCTTAAATAAATTTTGTTTTTAAGGACATATGACTGTGATATATTAAATACAAATTAATTGTATAAATTAGAAAAATGTGCATATAAATCAATTTATCGAAAAAACATTATAGGGAAATGCATTAACCGATTATGCTACACCAACATAATAAGTTGACGACAAATTTTCGAACTTATATGTTGCACTTTGAAATTGATACATCTGTCGTTCAATTATTTACTATAATATTTTTTTAATAAATTGATTGCTACCGAGATTCGAACCTGGATCTTTTTCGTTCCATGGGAAATGCATTAACCGATTATGCTACACCAACATATTAAGTTGACGATAAATTTTCGATATTATATGTTGGTATAGCATAATTCGTTAATGCTTTTTCCAGGATAAGAAAAGATCCAGGTTCTAAGCCCGGTAGCAACAATAATATTTTTTCGAATAATTGATTTTATACGCATATCTTTCTAATTTATACATTTAATTTGTATTTAAAATATTGTTTTTATTTATTAATCGTATACATCCTGAATCTAACCTATCTACATACATATCTATACTATGTTTACTGTCATTAAATTCTACAATATCGTAGGAAGATTGACGAAGACTTGGTATTGTCAGATAAATTAGGATGGTCCATCAACGAGCATGCACGAGAAGATGTATGAATGTGGTCGAGGCTAGAGTTGTGTATCAAGACAAAAAAGTGAGACGTTCTATCGGCGTGGCGGTAAGTAAATTAGTTATGTCATTTTTTGAACATTTTGAAATGATCATTATTAAATTTAAATTTTTGATTGATTTGCAATAGCTGTTTCATCTAAAATTTTCGTTATCAATTCGGAAAATTTATACAATTTATAAATTTTGTTTTTATCTCAAGCATTTCATTATTTTCCATCCCCAAAATACGTGAAATTATTTCCGAAACTGCTTCGTAGACGATCAAAACGTTGACAAACATGCTAGATTTTATATCGCCACATTCTAATGTTATTATGTGGAATCCGAAGGCCTTCGGGGACAAAGGACCCATTCATAATTCCAGAAAAAGGTAAGCGATGCTATGGATCTGTGAAAAGGCGGCGAAGTCTCGCTGTAGATAAAGGCTTGCGTATTTTCTACGGGAGTGCAGTGGCGTAAACACTACAGGAGTAGTTCGGGGGTCACCCACCATTCTGGGGCCCGGACCTTAAACAAGCCCAGACCCTCTTTTGGTCAGTTTTGTTATTCAGTAATGAGGACAGAATCGTGATCCAGTGATTATTAGATATAATTGATGTTCTTGACCTTGTTTTACATCTTGTAGCTCCGGGTTGGGCATTGATGTCTCTAAATATTTTCCTTCATCTTTTTCTGCAACCCGCAGTTTTCCGATAGCCAGTAGCTGTCTGTGTAGCGCTCTTGCAAAATGCTTGGCAACACATTGCATGCGAGTGTGAAGGGCCGTTTTTGAGGACACAGAAGGGAGGACCATTGTGAAGTGAGTCAGGTTGCCACAGCTCATTAATATACGCTATTATTAACAATAAAGAATTGCGACCATTACATGGTTCTCAACGATACATTTTCAAAAGTTATATGATTAAGACACGAGACAGAGTTATTATAATAATTAAAGATTCTCGGATGGTGTATCATCTCCTGTAATGGCAATCTCGTAGAAAAATAAGCTTCACCGCTAATTCATGTCATCAAAAACCAAACGTGGTACAGGCGCTCAAGTGTGAAACAGTGGAAGCCGAGTGATTCCTCGCGAACAAAAGATATTATTTACAAATAGCGTCTTTCCGGCGTTTGTCTAAGTGCATCGTTGATATAATATCATGATTAAACCTAACATTAAAATGATTCTGATAAATATTTAATAGTGTCTTATTGTCCATGACTAAATAAAAGAAGGTACACTGCGGCCGGAAATTCAGTCTCCCTAAAGTTAACATTTTATTTCTTCTCCTGACTTCATCATCATGCGGAGATCGGCGAGTCACCATTGTTTTGTCGGTCTCTCCGTCGCCCTCTTCTTCCCTGATCTTCCAACTTTCCAGAAATTATCAGCATCTCCAGATTATCATTCTCTCTGCGGGAGGTGTATCAGAGAAATAAAAATATGCGCTTCAATATATGTCAACATATGTATTATTTTTTTTTAGTATTTATATAATATTTTTTTATTTATTTGACATTTTTACATGTTGTTTATGACATGAATTGAGTATTTAACATTATTAAAATTACATAGTTTTTTTTTCGTTTACCTCTCCAAAAGAAAGACTAGCTCTTGTGCTTGGAGAGGGAGTTACACTGTAATAATTTTATATATTTTATTTATTGTCTATTTGTGTGCTTCTGCAGTGTTTTATAATATTGTTTATTTTCTTATTATGTGTTTCTGAAGTGTTCATTTAATTTCTTTCTAAACTCTTTTATTTCTGTAATTTGTGTGGGGAGTAATTTTGCAGATATTGATAAAGATACTGTAGATAGTGTTGCATACAAAACATAGATACCGAAAGAATGTGAGGACAGGAAGGAGTTTGACACTCATCGCAATCTGGATTCTGCCGGCATCTCCAAAAATGTGGACTGTGTACTGTTTAAACTTACTATTTCGTCAAAGGTCGAATTAGTATAATATTGTAATCTGTACCGTACACGTATAACCGTACTGGCTCAATGTCACCAATCAACTAGGTGGTGGTGAAGCCGTGAAGGGGCGGGGAGGGGCGGTAAGGCACAATTAAGGTAAAAATTAATATTTATATACCAAATAAATAAGCCTGCATTACTGTTCACAGGATTCTAAGAATTCGTCTCTAGCACCACATTTCAATGTCATTACATTTCTTCTTTCGCTTGTACTCACAGTTCACAATATTATTCCGAAAAGGCATACAGACCTAACTAAATGTATTTTTATGATTATGGTTATGCATCTATTTTTACAGCTTTGACATTGTATTTTTTGTGATGTCAAAGTCAGAAAAAACATTTTATTAAATTTGACCAAATTTATTATTTTTCTCTTTGTACGCTCAACCTTCATGTTGGCAACTATAATTTTATTTGTAGCATCTCGGTATAGAGTATTTCTCAAACAACTGCCTTTAGTTCCACAGCTTTGATGTTTTTCTTTTTCCTGCGAATTTTAATTTTTTTTTAAAGGTGATCATATTTTTATGAATAAATAAATTTAAATTTTGTTCTAACTTTTGTCCAGTTTTGGAGTGAGGAATGTAATCATTATATCTTTCAGGCTGATATTCAAAAGAGGTGGAGAATTACTAAAAATATAAATAAACATCTTCACTGAATGTCAAGACATTCAGTTCACCAGACAGATAACCAAAATTTGATAATACAGGTCCTTTGTGATGCCTTTCGTATAGCGTAGATGTAGAACCTAGGTGAATAATGATGAAGAGACTGTACACGGACCCGCAGATGTGCGCGTCTCTACGCATGCCCTCGTGCTGGGCGCATTCAGTATGTGACGGAAGGCATCACCATTGGTGTAAATATAAACAGAGATATAAAAAATACTGAAAATCCAATGGGGTCCACTGAGGTACCACGAAATGCAACGAATAGCTTCTCTTAAGATAGGGTAAAATAAATAAATAAATAATTATTAAGGAGAACACATTCTTATTGTAAAGGATATTTTAAATACTAATTAAATATGAATTAAATATATTAATTATAAAGATATACATATAAAATCAATTTCATCGAAAAATAAAAACATTGTTGTTGCGCTACTGGGATTCGAACCTGGATCTCTTCCCTAACCGGGGGAGGTGCTTTATCCAACTAAGCTACAGCGGCACTATTTTTATCGACAATTTTAAATAATAAAAATAATAAAGTTGTATCAATGTGTCCAAAATTTAATAAAAAATGAATTAATAATTCTAGCTTCTACTATCAGATTCACTCAAAGGTATTTGAGATTCTGTAAAAATAAGGTAGATGGCTCTGTCAAATGATGGAAAGATTAAATGTATTGATATCAAAAAGGTAACATATAAGGCCGAAAAATTGTCGATAAAAATAGTGCCGCTGTAGCTTAGTTGGATAAAGCACCTCCCCCGGTTAGGGAAGAGATCCAGGTTCGAATCCCGGTAGCGCAACAACAATGTTTTTATTTTTCGATGAAATTGATTTTATATGTATATCTTTCTAATTAATATATTTAATTCATATTTAAAATATCACAGACCGTCTGTTCTGAATAATTACAACTTCACAATAAGAATGTGTTCTCCTAAAAATAAATACTAATTAAATGATGGCACGATAGATGTATTCATTTTAAAAGTGTAACATATGGGTTCTAAAATGTGTGGTCAAAAGTACTGTCGCTATATGATAGATAATGCTCATTCAAAAGAGATCCAAGATCGAATCCCGATAGTGCAACAATATTTTTCGATAAAATTGATTTTGTATGTACACCTTTCTAATTAATATATTTAATTAGTATTTAATAGGGATGATTGTTTGAACAGGACTTAATCTAAGGGTATAATTAACTGTGCATTAAAATAAATACATTATTCTATAAAAAAAAACTAACCTAACCTAACCTTGCAATTTTTAAATTATTTTATTGCTCAAATAAAATTTGTTCTAAGAAAAAAGTATTTATTTTTGTGTACATATTCATAGTTCCATTAACCTTTCCTCTCCGGTAATGTAAACTGAGTTGACATTGCCACTAATATTCATAGTTCATATTTTTATAATATTGTTCATTGTATAAGTATTTACCATACGCAACGATAACAAATGTTTTCTCTAAAAACCTGATGTGAATTTGTACGTGCGGAGTGGTGCGAAAGGCGTTGTACGCGGGGTGCCGGAAGCCGAGCGTCACTTTAGTTAGTGGCGGAGCGCGCGCTGACCGAGTTAGACGTGTTTCATGCGTCTTTATGCTGTTGTTTGCGAGGACCAAAGTTTTTTCTCAATAATTAATATGTATTTTAATGATTAATACAAGTAAAAAATGTAAAATGTTCATATTTATCAGACTTAAAAATCGCAATGTTCACTGGGTTTATAGCACCGGAGGGCGAGTTATTATTTTAGTACCGTATGGGAAAGGTTAATTTAATAGTTGATGGACTGAAGTAGGGTTCATTACCAAGTACACGTAAAAATTTTGAACTTATATAATGTATTTCCAATTAATAAAGTTATCACGACAAAAGTTTTATTTTTTAAATTTTAATTTTAATTCGTCTAATTTGTTTTGCCAATTTAAATAACTAAAATTACAACATCACAATAAAGACGCGTTTTATTGGAATATATTTTTTACCCCCTTTATTTAATTGTGGCAATCTTTTGAAACATTTTATTCCACTCTGTGGATGAATGAGGGGGGGGCTGGGCATTTGTCCGCTACGCCAATGCGCTGAACCCAAGATTTTCCCCAAGGCTGGATTAATATTCTCTTTGCTTACATGTGAATATTGTATGAACATCCCGCTACGACCTTAGTGGGAAATGAGGAGGAATGTTATATTTTTATATTACTATTATATGGTAAGCTGCGTGCTGTACGGGAACACATGAGACGGAACAGAAAGAAATCTCGCACGGGAGTGCTGAGGTTATGCCAGGAACAGTGACAACGCTAGACTATATTTAAAAAACTGATTATTTAAATCGTATGTATAAAAATCGTCTAACCTACTTTCAAAGGTGTAGAAGCGATATCTTCGTACATTTCACGTATTTACCCTGGAATATAGGGCAGATTGGGGAATTTTTATATTTAGTATTTTCTTTTTTATTTAATACTTTTTGGTTAGTATTGAAGAGACTCCAGATTATAGAAGGTGTACGCAAACATTACAGGTATTTAACAAATAAAATACATTTTTAACTTCTCTCAACTGGCGATGATGATGATAAGGTCAGAAGAAATGAAACACAGAAATATATTATTTTTAGGGATACTGCGGCAACAGAATTTAGAATGAATTTCCACTCGCGGAATACTTTTATTTCGTTACAAACAGTACAATCATTCATTCATATTCTTTCCCACCATTGAAGCAAGAAAATGTCAATTTTTGTTTATTGAAATTTTTTCTACGATTACTTTTTAATTTATGCTGGCGCCCAGATGATTATTCATCGCTTTTATATTTTTAAATTACTGGAATAACTGCCTCGTATCTTTATCGCACTACTTTATTGTCGTCACTTCGGCGACCTCTCAATCCTGTGCGATATAACATATCTCAGCTAAGTTAGGTCACAATAATACATTCAAGATGCGAAAATTGATTGATACAGTGCAGAGAAAATAATTAGATGCTGCTGTTTATCCGGAATTCATGAGATGATCAGCCAATTAATCAGCCAGCACGAAAAAAAAAACTGGCCACTTTAACACAGACGTGAGTCTAGCAAAGTAGCCAGGACAACGCTGTATAAATATCAGAGGTGAAGTCTACTCCATCCCACACAATAAATTATGAGTATTAATTACATGTTATTATGTATAATATATTCACCTCTGTTAGAACAAAAATATGTATGTCATCTAATAAATAAATAAATAAATGATCCATCCACCAAAATTGGTGGATAAATCTTTGGCTAATCGGCTATTGACGATGGCATGGGTCGTTCCATACTCACACTGTAAGCCGCCCTTAGCTAACTATTCTTCTTAACAGTTGTGAAGTGCAGTCACTCACTTATGTGCAAAAAAAATTGTTTTTCAAAATACACCAGAAATGGCATGGAGCAGAATAGGTAGGAACAGATCAACCACACCGTCAACCGCTATTAACCGCAAATTTATGATCATGACTGCTCTCATAGAAAGCGCTGTGAAGATGGCGTCTACCGTGGTTTATCGGTTGAGGCCTCACGAGGCTGGGAAGCCCTACTCTCTAAATTTAAACCCTTCTCTTGTGCAGGTGCACCCGCTCTTGAGGCAGCAGAAGAAGTCTTGAGGATTAAACGTAGGTAGATGCAAAATCTATCATATCACTCCTAATTAGAAATTCTGTATCGAGACAACTTGAGAATAAATTCACAAAAATTCCATAGTTTTTGCTATCTCGAATACTGCGACATTAAAAAAAAATAACCCTAGACTAGAGATCTTAATTTTTCTTTATATTATTAAATATAAACAAGTTTAGTTAATCCTACTGTCCATTGGCATACAGCAAGTAGTGACCCAGTAATGCGTAATGTATGTTTAAGTTTCCATAGTGGCATAAAGATTTGCGATAAGGAGAAACATACTAAAAATTTTTTGAAGTGAATGGTTTTGTCGGTTTGTTCAAACTAAGATTGCGTTTCTTGTAAAATGTGATATTTTATCTTTAAGATAAATTCATGTCATTATTTGAAACATAATTTGTGTGAGGTGAAATTATTTTAAAACTTTAATAGGGGACTTCAGTTGACTACTACAGTTGGCCAAATACATACGTTATTGTCTTCCGATATTGTTTCTTAATTAATTGATCTTTTTTTGTAGGTTTTCTATTATTTAAAGTGTTTTTGAATTCAATATATATATATTGTTAAACTTAATTTCATTTTAATAAGCTCCAAGAATATTAAGAAAAAATACATGTTTCATTAAACAGTTTTTTTTTTGTTTATAAAATCAATATTAACGTATGTTTTTTTTACACCTTAATTAAACAAAATTCATGGTTTCGATTCCCGGAACTTAAAAATGTAGACTCTCAAGTCCCGGGAATTGAAAAAAGTCGAGAATACTGAATCCATACTCTAAATTATCCACAAAAAAATACTCACCTGCCTTATCAGCGGTCACACCCTATGATCTGATGTTATCTCCCAGCTGGCCAGACCTCCAGAACTCATTCTATAATATATATTCGGCGTGTTTCGCTATACGATAGTTATTTATCCCAGAAGTTTGCAGTCTTACCCACATAAAAATAGAGTTCACATACTCAAGTTTTTAAAAACCAAATCATGTTTACTACCTAAAGACGCATTTTATGACGTACACCGTCACCTAAGCAAAATCACTACATAGAGAGAGACATAAATAGTTTTAAATGATTTTTGTAGTTAATTTTTGTAGAATTACTGAAGTATTACTTACCATTCTAGAGTTGTAAAGAGGAGCAGATTCTTTCTAAACTGAAACTGAACTAAACTTAGGTACGATTCCGTTGACTTGTGCGCAGTTGACAGGGAGGTTACAGATATGTGGTGATTACATTTATTTTATTTGCACGCCCCTAGCGGAAGCTAACTTGAAATTAGTGGTATAGAACGATTCCCCGCGAGAATTCAAATCCAATGATATAAATTGTATATTTTTATATTGCTGCTTAGATGACGATATGTACCTATATTTAGTAAAAAAAAATCTGAATAAAACTGTAATAAATTATATTTATTGTATATCCCTCTCTTTAAATATTAATCTTATTATAATCATTAAAAATTATTTAATTTTCAGATTTCAAAGAGGGATGATTTATTTTTAGTGATATTATTTTTCGCTCAACCCCCGACAATCCATTTTCTGTTGGTGCGATAAAATGTCGGAAAAAAGTCGTCCATCATGTTTTTGTATTTGTGCCCAGATACAAGGCTCCACGTCAATTACGCGTGTTGCTTTTGTTGAAAATTCAATTCAGAAATTCCTGTCCATGAAGGTTTTTCAATCTGAACAAAAAAAGAAAATCAATTATTAATGTTTTGAACAAATTGAGCTTTAAAATGCGCACATACTATTGGTCGGCACAGATAGAACACTGTATTCAGTGTCACACAGGGGTTCAGAGATATCGGCGATAGAAATCATGGTAAAAAACGGATGGAAGAATATTTATTTATTTATTCTTTATATAGTGCATACCTACATAAGTATAATATAACATTACGTTACCTACCCGCCGATGATGCCCTCTATTCCTTCTATTCTTCTCCTTCTGTTCCTCCTATTCTTTCCATTTGGACATCCTGGAGTTAATTCGCAATCTTAAAGTGGAATGTACAGCCTATAAAACCGAATCGGAGTGTTTACGTTGCACATGTGTTCAGGATCAAAAGATAATTATATATAATATAATCTAAATTGTTACTACAATAAAGGAGTCACCTATTTCGTCAGTGGCGCCATCTGGAAAGGGCCGGAGTTACGCGGAAACAGCGAGCGCGAAGGTGAACATAAATGGTGCTTATTTACTCAGAGAAGCCTGAGAGTGCTACTGTAGATGCCACTAAAAAAGTGATCATGCAGACCTTAAATCCAATGACGGATGGCTTCCAGCAAGTGAAAACGAGACGAGTTAAAGGTGCCGGAGTCTTGCTTGGAACATCTTCTGTTGAGGGATTTCTGGGTGTCCGTGCAGCTCAGGGTAGATTGGAATCCAAGGGCTTGAAGGTCGTTAAACCGAGAGGTTGACTACTAAAAATTGTAATTTACAGCGTTCCGCGAAATCTTGAAGAGACTTTAATTAAAGGATTATTTGAAAGATCTATTATAAGAGCCGTAGATATAGCATAACCGTTAATTGCGTTTATGCGATTCCTCCGGATGCACGTAAAATCTTAATTGACATTGGTCTATGATTCATTGGGTGGCACGTCTGTCGCGTTAGAGATTATGTGTTTAAATGTCATCTGTACAGACATCTTAGTAAGAGTTGCCAGCAGGAGACTCCAACATCTAACTGGCGACCGGTTATGCCCAGCGTACAAAGCAATTATTGAACTTGCTCCTCAACTGCTGGTCATTTTTTCCACCTACCGGTGCTATTGTTAATTAGAAGTGACAGTGGACTTATTTCGCTGTGGTTTAAAATTTGTAAGTTTCTATCTTATTTTATTTATTTTCCTTTTGAGATGTAATGGGTGGGATTGCATGGTGGGTGTAGACGTTGTTGCTATAATTCGGGGCTGGTGGACGCTCATATCTTAAGGTTGTAGAACGTGGGGTTTTTTTGATGGGGGAGGCGCGACATGTTTGGAGAGGTAGGAAAGGTTGGTGTGGGATGTTTGTGTGTAGGGATGGGGGGGGTGGTGTTGGGGCCGAAATAGAGGGTGTGTTGGGATTGGGTGCTTTGGCGAGGTAGTGGCATGGGGGGTGGGTAGGGTGTGGGTGTGTGGTTTATTTTTGGTGTTTACGGGTGGTGGGGCGGAAAGCGGGTCCATAACTATAGGGGGGGGGGGGGGTGTGGTGGGTGGGATTGGGAGTTGGGTGGGGTTTTTTTTTTGGAGTCCTTGTGGGTTAGGGTGGTAGATGGTTTTTTTGGGGCGGAGGTATGGTGTCGGCGGAGGAGGGTGCTGGGAGGAACAAAATGATATGCGGGGGGGGTTTGCGGGGCGCTTGGATTGTGGTGGGGCTTGTTGGGTTTGGGGTTTTGGGGTGGGGGTTTTTTTTTTTTTTTGGTTAGCTGGGGTGTGGGGGTAAGGGGGATATGTGGAGAGGAGGTGGGGCGTATCAAAATACTTTTTATGGTTTTATCAAAGTGTGTTGGTGAATTTTTAATTTTTTTTTCATCTGGAGATTGACAACAGAGTACTGGTGAGTAGGTTTGCAACCGTGCGGTTGCACCGTATAATCTAGTAGATAATAAAAATGATAATGAAATGAGGGCGTTACACAATCCAGGGAGGCTGACATTTAGCTAAAAATTGGGTGATTTTTTTACAAGGAAGGGACAATTTTAAAAAAATTAATTTATTGTCACTTATTAATGTCCATATTAAAATATTATTTTATTTAAAAAAATAAAATAATGACCATTCCCGTGAAGCCCCTCCGCTCCCGAATTTAAAAAAAACTTCTCATCTTCTTTAGTTTAAATGCATTAGTACATTAAAAGATTTTGCAGCCATGAGCTAAGATTCAATATGTGAATGAGAACAATACATACGATACTACATGTTTATATGGAATCAAACCATGTAAACACACTGAAGTAATGCTAATGCTAATCATTTGAGATGGGGATCTATATGTAGACTGCTTCTAAAAATAAGCTGTATTGATGCAATTTTCAAAATCTGTTAAGATCCCGTGGACTGTATCGATTACAATAATGATTAGTTGACGAAATCCGAATTGGATTCAAGAGAGGAATATTGGCAAATGGATCTGGACTATCACGATCTCGATCCTGGATTGGTTTCACCTCCAGTTGAGTCGCACTTTTTTGGTGAAGAACCGAGATGTCACTGCACTTCCGGAGCTGTTTAGAACACCGCCTCTTCGTGGTCCTAGCGTTACGCATGGCGCTACTTTCGGACGTTAAATAAAGAACACAGATCTTGACGGTTCGGTCTCGGAAGGCAATCTGTCCCCCCGTCGGCGAAATCCCTAAGAAATTAGTTGGCCAGAGCAGAACAGGTTATGGTTTATATTGAAAGGATAGAATGCACATGAAGTAGGTACTCGATTTGTGTTTTTCGGAAGTCTCCCGACCATGATCGAATAAAAATGCATTGAAATTTTGAGGAAGTTGCGTCATGAGACGGCGATTCAAGTCCACCACCATCGTCACCGTTCCTAGCTGATCAACAACGTGGGCGACATCTATGCGCGGGGAACCAGGGCTTCTGTCGAGAGAAGCCGCACACAGTTATTAAATATTTTTTTAAGTTATTTTAGATGTTTCAAAAATCTATAAGTATGTTTGAGAAATTGTATGAATGAAAAAGAAACAAGATACAGTATATACGAATATATTGAAATACTGCAGACGGAAAGCATTAAATCATCTAAAGCGCTGGCTCGAAGAACTTCAAAATATTAAAAAATCATAAATAATACTTTGGCGTTTGTTTAAGGTTCTTATTAAGATAAATATCCTCTCCTCTTTCATATAAAGGCACCGTGTATGCAGAAAGCGTAGAAAGTTATGGCCGTACAGGAACGTAAAACACATTTGTAGGAGGAAGCACGTGATGCTGAATATACAGTGTCTTTTCTTGAAATTTCATCATATGAAGAAATCAGTTTTTTCTCCGCCACAGAGTCGAACATGTGTTTTCAGATTCGTGATATCGCGGAAAAACCAATTTATTTAGGAATGTAGTCTTTGTTGTTTCTTGAGACCTTGCTGTATTGTAGCAAGCACGTATCTCTGTATTATAATACCGCGCGGACACAATCAGCATATTTTTTATGACACGTAAAAAATATTACTTGTATACAGCGCGAAGGTTATTCGCAAATAACATTGTAATATTGCTCGGCTATTTGAATTCGTAATTTAATTGAAGTCTCGGAATACCATAAGTGAAACAAATTTTGCAAAGTCCACCGAGATGAAGATTGTCACAACAACCTTGGCCTGACAAACATCAAACCGGTTGCGTCAGTTGTAATCTGCTTCGTTCTTGGGTTGTCGGATTTGTCAGGTATAATAAGACAATTAACAGTTTTATAAATACTTGAGATACAACAATACAGAGCTTACACCACAGGACATGCATCCAAATTATTTCGTGATAAGAACGACATTGTGAGTAAAATTACTCTAATATTCTAATAATCTCTATCGTAAAAAGAATGATGATACAGTAGAAAGATCTCAATGATAAAATAACCTCATTCATAACAGACGTTCATTTTCTAAATCATAGAATTACACAATGCAGATTAGGCATGAATGTTTATATTTATTTACCTTTTGTTCAAAGCTGGATGATCACGAATTTTTACATTAATAATTATTATAATTAAAACAGTACAGCGTGCACGACTTTCGTCGGCCGCCCTTCTTCTTGCCTCCGTCCAAAAACGTCAAAAATCCGCCGTCTTACAATATACCGCGCTGCTATTGATCAACGCGTTATCTCTGTGTTATCGTATTATAGAAGAAATATGCGTGCTCTGACAGACGCGACTTTTGTTCTTGGCTAACGAAGAAGAAAGGTAATTCAGGACAATTCAGTGTTGCAAAATAAAGCTCTGAGAATAATACTAATACTAATAAAAAATAGATATACTCGGATCTATGACAATGTTGAAAGATCGGAATATAATGACCTTTAAGCAGGAAAAATATTTTAATATAATGGTATTTATTAGCAAAATTCTCAATAAAAAATATCAGTGGAATTTACACTAAAACTTGATGCAAATCGACATGAGCACGAGCATCGTACAAGAGGTAGCGATAGACTGAGACTGCCATTCGGGAAGAAGGCTAAATCTCAGAAATCGATGATGTATAGTGCGATGAAGATTTTTAATGAAATGCCAGGAAACATAAGAAAGGAAGAGAAATTAAATAGAAATGAAATTGACTAAATATGTAAAATTAATTTTAGTAAAAGAAAATACTTAAAAATAATTAAATAAATAAGTCTTTCTTCGCTCATACACAAACACATACTGACAAACACTCGGACATTACAGTTTTTGTATAGGTTTGAGACAAAAAGAGCTCTGGAAGAAATGCTGTAAACATCCGTAAGAAGTACATAAGATCTTGCACCTCATAATACAGGGAAACATTCCTTAAAGTCCTGGAGGCCCTGGAACACCACGGCTAATGAGGGACTCACCGCTAGCCCAGGACCGTTTTATAAGTAAAAGATCTTATATCGATCCTGAATTTTTAAAAATTCCAACCTGATGGTGAACGCACGGCCGCCAACCAATGCATCCCTTATTACACCTATGATTCTATATAATAATATTTATTATGTAAAATATACAATGCACAGAGAGTACTAATATTAATACAATATTGTCACAAAAACCGGGGGATGGGAAAATAAGTTTTTGCACTTTTGAAAATTCAATTTAAATAAAACTACAGGTCGTAAGATAATGAATGTTAATTTCACTGAAAGAGCACAATTAAGAAAATCATGTCTTAAAAATAATATTTTTTAAGTGTTCACCATCGCGCCGCTGGCATTCGAATCTGACACCTTAATTTTAAAACACTCGATAACACAAATTACGTGGGATGTTGGCCATCTCTTGACGTAGAGATATAGTGACTGGTTTATCATTTTTTGTGTTATTCTTGGGATTGGACGGTTGTGTGTGTAAGTGTGTGTAAGTGCCGCACCGCCGGCATGCGTGCGTGCAAGGCTATAAAGGGCGGCGCGCGGCAGGGCGTGGGTTCTTTCTCTGCATGTTCATCGGTTTAATCGTTTGACCTATACTAGTGATATACCTTATACTAAATTGTGTCGTATTGTAATAAATGTATAATTATTACAAAATCTATTTCTTGGACCTTTACATTACGAGGTATACACTGAAGATGTACTTAGAAGACAATTATTATTATTTAAGTCGATCTTGATAAGTCGACAAGCCCGGATCTTCTAGTACGGACTCGTTAACTTGCGCGACATTCTCTTCGCTTCTCCTGCTCCGCGGCCGCCCGGTTTTCTTCTTATTTACCATTGAACTAGTCTTCTCGATCTTTACATTCGATATTAATTCAGTTAATAGTTAGCGCGAAATGAGCGCCGAAGAATCACACAAGAATGGTTGTTTTTGTAAAATTATTTCACGCAGAACGCGCTTTGTTCTCCCGTAAAGCGACCCATTTCGACCAAATGTACAAAGATCAAGCTCCCGATTTAAAAATTGCAAAAACGTATCGTTCACCCTGTATATATCATCCTGTGAATGAAATAGAATACATTAAAGTAATCTCACATCATTAAAGAGAATTTCCAAGTTTATAAAATATATACACAGCCTTTCTTAGGAGATATGAAAGTTTCATTTTTAATCTCGCCCACCACTACCCTTGAGGGGGGATGAAGGGATGAAGGGATGAAGGGAGGAAGGGAGGAAAACTTTAACCACGGGCGTTCAGATATTCTTCTGCAATTTCCTCCAGCGGCCGTTAAAAAAGTTATTTCCAGAGTACTGCGATGGCGACCGACCAACAGGGGTGACAATTATTATTACAGATATAAAATAATACTTGCAAACTTTCTAAGGAAACGTATTACACTTAGAGAAATACTCGCAGATTGCTTTGTCAGACATCGTGAACGCTGTTGATGAATTGTGATTTTGGTCTCGGCCAGTTTCTGGGGGATTTGTTTTGCTGATCAACTCTGGCTGTAATCTTCAATTTAATTAAATCTTCAGGTTATTATCGCATCATGTTATGTGTGATCGTATAATAATAATAATAATAATAACGCGATTCGCCATAAATATAATACATATTATGTTATACATTACAGGTTATGAAATCAATATAATGCTATGAAAAACCAAACCAAGGAAAATATTAATAAATAATCGATTCAATGATAGTTTTCCGCAAAATAAACCGCACGCAAATAAAATGTCGATGAAATTAAAATTATTCCACCTTTGTAAGTTAGTTGTCAAAATGAACAAAACTGACATATAATAATGACATAATTACACTACCGATAATAATAATGTGTTTATTCCAGCGTGATCAGGTTTTTTTTTAACCCGATTCGCCATAAATATAATACATATTATGTTATACGTTAAAGGTTATGAAATAAATATAATGCTATGAAAAAGAAAACCAAAGAAAATATTAATAAATAAAAATAAAAATTAAAAAGTTAAAAAGTTCACACATATATACACACAAAATATTAATATTACATATATAACTACTTCGGTCACGGCCATTGTTGTATATGTAGCTATTTTGTAGGCGCTGCCTTTCTCTGTTCAGGGAATCAGCTTTCCATGAGAGCGCCGCTTGCGCCAGAGAGTTGGTGCTGTGCTCCAGCCGTAGCTTTTTGCCAGCAACTCGATGTCTCAGAAGCGGAACGAATCCAAGTATACGGCCTTTGGTAAACATTGTAGATGCGCTGCAATAACGCGCCAATCCGAACAGTATTCTGTATGAATTGTTGTACTGAATTCGGACACGGTTATACGTCACTTGCTTGTATTTCGACCGGAGCTCGCAGGTGTACATGCTGGCGAAGAACGATTTAAACAGGATGCTCTTCACCTCCTTACTGCTTCGGTAGAAACGCCGTGATAGCATATTTGCACGAACGTGTATAAAATACAATACCTTTATTTTATGTAACCTACAGTATTCTTGGACCTTTGCAGAGGGTGAATATTATGTTCCAAGCCGATTTTGTTTGGTCGCCGTTTATGATTGCTACATATTTGTCAATTCGCATTTAATAGTCGTAAAGAGTAGTTGATTACAATTTATTGTAAAGCATCTAAAGCTCTAATAATGTGTTGAAGTTATTAAAACATTTAATCTAAATAATAATGGCAATACTGTAACCATTAATGGTGATCGATGTTGTCACATTGGCGTCACGTCGATTGAGCCTGCAACACATGTCGTTTCAACACGACAGCCTGAGGTTGAAATTTTGCGAGAATTTTTTCACAATGTCAAAAAGTTGTGATACCAACTGGCCTCCTCGATCATCTGATTTAACAGCTCCTGGCTATTTAATGTAAGAGTACTTGAAAAAAAAGTTTACGGTAATATGCCAACAACAATTCTGACGCCACAGGACAATATTCTAAATTAAAATGCTAAAATAACACGCGAAATATGCGATTATGTTATGAAAAATATAGTTAAAAGAGTACGCACTTTCGCCGCTGTCAGAGGTAGTTACTTGGCCAATATTATATTTTATACATAATTGTAATAGATTTAATAATTGATAAATAAAAACCAAAATTAAAAATTACTTTGCATCTTTTGGGTATTTCAAAACAGCATCGGCCTGGAATATAATATTCACCCTGTATCTACAAAGTTTTATTTTACATATATATTTTAATTGGATTAATCTCATGACACAGGATCAATTCAGAAGCGAATTTATATTGTAACCCATTTGAGCGCGCAAAACATGCTCATCGATAATCATATTTGCACTACTCCGAAAACCCGTTACGAACATCGCGCAGGTACTAACGCGTATCGCGTGTTTTGATATCGTTGACCTTGAAAGCCATTGCTTCACATTGCCCCACATTGAATTATTATTGAACATTATCAAAATATGAAGGCTTTGAACGTTGGTGAATGATGCTGTTTGATCAGGATCGTGATCCCTGTGAACTCTTTTGACTATGCTTCTCGTTTTGACAGCTAACTTACAAAGGTGGAATAATTTTAATTATATTTAATTATATGATAAATTGTATATTAAACAAATTATTTAGGAGAACACATTCTTATTGTGAAGTTGTAATTATTCAGAACATAGGTCTGTGATATATATTTTTTTTGAGCTATCTATAAACAAATTATAGATATCTCATAGAGGCGAAGCTATTTACATTAAATTATATGGGAAGTATGGAAGTATGACTATCACATTGTTTACAACCTGTTTTCGGCTGGCTTAATTGATCATTTTACACAATGTAACATTTCACCCATAATCAATCTGCATATCTATCAAATTTGATTATTAACAATGCCTTTAGAGGTACTTGAATATACTCAAATATTGTTAATAAATTGTATATTTTATAAATACGAAATGTGGTGAACAATTTAATTCCCGCAAAGGTAACGTAGTCGCCCATAGTAGTATTAGTATTTGAAATTGTTTGCACTAATACGTGCATACATTGCGAGCTCTTAAAATAATCTGTGTGTGCACTTTGGCGTAAAAATGGGTGGTCTAAATTTAAACCAGTCACCGTGTGCTCACTATGAGATGCTTTCTGACCAAAAAAGCGATCATCCAATCAGATCATCCTGCCTGAATACCTGACTTAGTTCCCTAGGATTTCTGGCTACTTTCAAAATTAAAACTGCACTGAAGGGATGATCATTTTAACATAATTGACGGGTACTCAACATTGTTTCGAAATAATAGTTTAAGACCTGCTTTCAAAAATGGTTATGCCGTCAATGCCACAGGACTGTAGACACTACAGTATCGTTTTATGTATACAGGCGCACCTCGACTTTCCTACAATTCGCTAGTTTGTATATTTTCTTTTTCTTGCGCATACGATCGGTTTTTGCTTAGAAGTTGTCATTTTAACGATCCTTTACGATCGAATAATTACACTGAGAACATTGAATTAGTTTCTCTCCAGTGTGCGTAAGCACATGACTTTTTAGGCTTCTTTAGGTTGGATGAATAATTGCACTGTGAACATGAATAAAGTTTCTTTACAAATTGTGAAAGCACATGGTATTATAACGTTTCTTTCTGATTACACGAATAATTACATTGAGAACATGAAAATAGTTTCTCACCAGTGTGTGAAAGCACACGATTTTTTATGTTTCCTTTTATATTGAACGAATACATCTCGGCACGGAGGCTAAAAGTTTTTGAAAAATTTATACTCGTAATATACGAAAAAGATACGGCGTGCTATAAAGACCTTTTTTAAGACAAAAAGATGAAAAATAGAACTGTTCAAAGATTTTTGGTGAAACTTTGTGGAATTCCATGATTATTTTGTAAATTGAGTTAAAACAATTTTATTCCACTATATTTTATTGTGTTATTCGTTAGAATATTTTCGGGAACATCTTCCCATTATCAATATTATAATTCAACTAAAATATGTGGTGTGTTTGGAGTTAACGAAGGTGGGGGTGGGAGTGAAATTAAAATGGATAAGAGAGAGCATGTAATGTAATGGCCGGTATTTGAATATATATTATTAAATATTTCTAGAATTTCTAACTTGTGCAATGTAAAACTTCAAAACAAGAATAGAGGGCCATTAATTTGATAATAGTAATTTACAACATATACATAATTAAATACTGCCTATTACACCCCTCTTTTGTCCATTTTAACTTCACCCTCATCACCGTTAACTCCAAACACAGCATATATAGTACTGTTTGAAAGTGGTTTTAATTTTAGTTGAATTATATTATTGATAATGGGAAGATGTTCCAGAAAACGTTCTAACGTTTAACGCAATAAAATATAGTGGAATAAAAGTGTTTTAACTCAATTTACAAAATAAAAAAAATATGTTACAATCAACTCTTGATAAATTTATTAAGGAATAAATTCTCTTTCATATACTTTTTACCACTTTTTTTCCTCTCTTATTTCGTACATTTTTGAGAAACCAATCATGTACGAATGTCGAGGTCCGCCGTTTTTATTAACAGTGCATTCTGGGAATTAAATTTGCACACCTCAAATATACTTTAACGAGGGGTTTAAAAGTGTTGAAAATATTTCATACATTTTACATCAAATAAGAAAGGTCAGGCCATGTTTTTTAAATCAAGCAATTTTCACGTTATATGTGGTTTAATTGTTACTTGTATAATTAAATCACATGGAAAAGTTGCGGTTTAATAACCGATAACCGACAACAATCAACCGATAACCACATCCGATCAGCTGTAAGAAAAACCTTAAAGAACTTTTATTATATACAGACAATTTTATACCTTTTAAATTTCTCACCCCTAGTTTATAATATTTCCACGTGCATACAAAATGCACTTTATCAGGGAAATGCAGTCGGTGCACCCCATAATACTCCTTGGGTACGAGATTTTTGCAGGGGAGTCCAATAGCTGCCGATTACAAAATACGTCTCTTAAAATGCAACAATATATTTTTATATTTTTAAAGTTGGCAAAATTAACTTTGTGATTAAAATCCATATTTTTGTTTATTAACTTTGTTTTATTAACCACTAATATATTTTTTGAAACCACTGGATGTATTTTAATTCAATAAGTGGTTTATAAATAAAAATATATAATTGTGTTATATTTTTAAACATTTAAGCCGCAGACCGCACTGTCCATGGAGGGGCTTTTCATTTGGAAGTGGGTCATTTAGCTGTCAAAATTGTGTGCTGCGAGCATTTAGCTATCAGCCGTGGGTTGGCAACTGATTATTGTATTATTGTAGGAAGAAGTCAATCAAGGGTAAGAAATAATATATTTGAACGCCAGTGCACTTAATTTTCAATTGGTTTACCTAATTGTATGATAAATTGTATCTTGCAGAAATCGGATATTTCATTCTTCGGATGGGGGAAGAATCCCCACACTTTCAGGTTGCGGAACAAATGTCACATCTCTCGGTGAAGGTGAGAGCTCCTATTTCTTGAAACGGAGAACGAAATGATCACGCTTTGGCAATGGAGGTGTTCTCAATTTCAGGATAACCCTAAATTATGAAGGAACAATCACGCCAGTTGGCGATATGAATCTGTGGCTGGGATTGTATGTCGTCAACGTGCGATCAAAAGGAAGGATGGCATCTTGGGCGTGATGGGACGAAGAGATACTTCAGATAAGGTAACACATTCCATGCCTTGATATAAGACTTGTTTTGTGGTATTGTTGTTATCGATATTTCTACTGGAGACCCACCTTACTATTATAATTACTATTCACAATTTCATTTTCTTTTAGGTTAATTTTGTTATAGATTTAACATAGAACATTTAGTTTTGTTTAGATCTCGGAATTCACCATCCTAACTCATTGAAAATGCTCGTCGTAGGGTAAAAGATTATTTAATATCCTGTTGTGATTACTGTGGTAATATCTTCCATACCAGGCCTACCCATTGAAGTATAAATCGCCTAAATACCATTCATTGTGTTTATCGCGACTTTTATTTACATTCAAATCAACAGTTATTAGCTTAAAATATATTACATATACTAATAAATATACATTGAGCATTTGACAGTTTTAAATAAATAATTAATAAGACAAATTAGAGAGAACTCATAGAGGCGAAGCTATTATATTATATGGAAAGATGGAAGTGCGGGTATTACAGAGTTTACGACCTGTCTTCGGCTGGCTTAAGTGATCACTTAACACAGTGTAACGTTCACCATCCAATCAGCCGAGTATTAACTACAACTTTACTGTCGCCATCTATGGACTGAAATTTGATATTGATTTCCACTTGGGTGGAATGGTGAACGTTACATTGTGTAAAGTGATCACTTAAAGCAGCCGAAGACAAGTCGTAAGCTCTGTAATACCCATATTTCCATACTTCTCATATAATTTAATATAAATAGTTTCGTGTCTATGAGAAATCTATAATTTGTCTTAATAACAATGCATTTGAGGGTAAAAATCCGGTAATTGTGACATACTCAAATGTTTTTAGAATTATAACCAAAATTTTAGATGATACCCTGTGGTTCCAAAGTCACGATACACATGTAACCTTACAATATATAAATCTTCAATAGCCACTAAAAAAAGCATAACAGTATAATTTAACGTGGCATTTGAATCACTCTGTACGTGGGTAGTACCTTGAATTCTGGATTCAACTTCCTATATTAGCATGTTAATTGCGTTAAAAACCGCTAGAGTCGCAAACTAGCGCAATTTATGCCCGAAGACCAATAAAACTGTCTTGTTCGCCAGGCTTTTTAGGTTAATTTCAACACTCCATACAGCAGTTCCATTTTAACACACCTACTTAATATCCGCACTAAGTAGGCATTATATTATTTGTATTATATTATTTGTCGAGGTGATTCAATAATTTACTGTCATTTATATGCATATGTAGTAGGGGTGAATATTTATTTGTCCTAAAAACTTATATTTTCAATTTTTTTTTAAATGTAACGAATTTTTAATGTAGCATAATTAAATTAACTCGCTGTAAAACTAGATAATAATTGTCTTAGCTTTTTTTTACTTTTTAAACAATGAAAAAGGAAAAATTCTTTGTATGAATATTTGCATTTTGGTATCACACGTGATCATTTTGGTACCACATACGCAATCAAATAGCTCCGATATTTTTTTTAAATATATGACTCGATTGAAATGAAAATTTAAATGCATCAGTGAAAAAAATATGTCATGTATTTAGATACAAGGATTTAATTTTCGAGGAGTAAATACTTACTGTTGCATAAATGTGTCATAAACTATCGGATTTATGTTTCCATAAAAATGTGTGTAAAATGCCTCTCGTCCCGCAACTAATGTTTCAAACCCCTCTTTTATATGTACATTTTATTTCATGTCTATTAATTTACTGGTCTGAAAATTGTCGCTATAAATATTGTCGCTGTAGCATAGTTGGATAATGCACCTTCCCCGGTTAGGAAAGAGATCCAGGTTCAAATTCCGGTGGCGCAACAACAATATTTTTCTTTAAAATTGATTTCATATTTATATCTTTCTTCATTTAATTCATATTTAAAAAAATATCTTAATAAAATGAGTATTCTTAAATATATTTGGTGAATTTATAAAATGCGAAAATATTCAAAACAAAATAAGCTAAAGAAGAAAAGACATATTCTTCATTAATCTTGTTTGTGATTATACCATGCTTCTTTAATATAATGTTTACATTATTGACATAAGTAGTACTCGTATAAATATATTTAATATTCTTTGAAGTTCTTTTCCATGAATAACGATAGATTTTCATGTGGAATTCAAATTCTCATTTTCCACTTCGTATGAAGTAGATTCAAGCGAGGCTTCGCAGCATTTTTTTGTTAACAAATTTAGCTAATGATTCCCAATACAAGAAAGACTCAGGGGAAAAAATATGTTATTATAAATTTATGAATACATTGTGATTTATTTATATTATATTATTTTTGAAACATCATCGGGTTTCTTACTCTTTGCTGGTACCTGAGTATAACCTAATCTGAGGTCATTTGCCAATTTACCGGTAAAATAAGGTTAAATAATTTTAAGACAAATAATAGATATCTCATAGAAACAAAGCTATTTTTATTATATTATATGGGAAGTATGGAAGTGTGGGTATTACAGGGCGTACTACCTGTCATCTGCTGGCCTAAGTGATCACTTTACACAATGTAACGTCCATCAATTCTACCCACAATAAATCCCCACATCTATCAAATTTATGGAAGTTATATATATATATGTTACCATGTAGAAATATTTCAAGTATTTAACTACAACTTCGCTGTTGCCATCTATGGTCTGAAATTTGATATTCATTCCCCTGAAAGAAAATTTGATGTCACTAATGAAAAACTTTTTTTTTAGAAATATGAAAACTGTATATATAACTAATGATTAAGATATTATAATAACAGTAATTATGTGTTCTTTAACATACTCAAATATTGTCATAAAATAATGTTAGTTTTGTCAAATTCAGCGATGATTGAAAATATTGTAACATTACGAAAGTATCCTAATTTAATTATGTTTGGTGCGTGCCACCCTTTCCATTAAATATGAGTCCTAGCCTCGATCTATTGGAGCGGGCGAGTGGGAAAATGGCGATTTTTGACGTTTCCGGAGCGGACGACCTCGTGCGGGCGACATGGGGGGCGAGCGGCGGAAGAGGCCGGGGTAGAATATTGGCGGCCGTGTAGTATTCAAGTGGCAATATTGGAGATTTTGAAATACCATGACGGATCGTGGCATCTTCTCTGTGATCTACCGGGGGCTGGATGCACGCCATCCAACTAAAAATATTGAGAAGATATCAACGCTTAGTTGGCTTTGTCGCCGAGTATGGTAACAAAATGACGTTTCACTGTGCATCTTAGACCGGAACTTAGAGTACGACTCTGCGGTGTATTATGATGATAATGGAACTCAAATAACAATAGTCGTAATTTGAACAAAGATTGTAAAATACTTGTATCATACTCTCCCTGCAGGCTATTTAATACTGTATTATTTTTGTAGATACTGAGTTTTTTTCAATGTTCTGTCATACAATTTTTTTTTCACAAGTGATGAAGGTAAGTAAGTAATTCTGATGAAAATAACCCACAAATCTTAAGCTTTTTAAACAAATAATAGATAATCTCATAGAGGTGAAGCTATTTTTTATTAATGGAAAAATATGGAAGTATGGGTAATTACAGGGCTTACAATCTATCTTTGGCTGGCTTAAGTGATCACTTTACACAATGTAACGTTCACCATTCCACCCAATCAACCTATAAAAATTTTCAAAGTTGTATATATATATATATGTGTAGAATATGTAGTTATGTAAAAACATTAAATAAATAAAAATAGGTTAATAAAAATAATACTATCTAAATTATACAATCTACATCACTGATATTTCCTATACTCGAGGGATTCTGCATCATATAATTATATATTAATGGCCTGTTTTAAAATTTGTCTTTTAAATTATATTTTTCTTTCCATAAAATATTTATCATTTGATTTTGCCGTTGATTCCTTAGAGGACAGATGCCAACATTATTCTTAGAAATAAAGACGAGAGAATTTTTTTACTTTTAACAAGACGAAAATATATAATTGGTCTACATTAAACAATTTCAGGAAAACATTAAATTTGATAATATATAATATTTTATTAAACCAGTTGAGTTCATAATTTGTGTGTTTTTTTGTTTCTATACAATTTAATTAACAAATTTGATGACGTCATACGTAATAGATAGGTATAGAATAAAAATTTTACGTTGAAAAATTGGTCATCAAAACTTATTACGATATTAGCCGAAAATCTATCTAAATGGTCGATGAACCTGAAAATAAACAATTACATGATGCCCCATATACAACAATTTATGTGGGTCACATTTAACAATAAAAAATAACACCTGCAAGCCATACTTGCGAATAGTTCGCACGTTATTCATATGTAAAAATGTAAAAAAAATATTAAAAAAAGGACACCTGTAAACCATACTTGCAACTAATTTGCAAGTTATTCATATATGTGTCACATCGGCCACATAAAATATACAAGTACATAACATGTAGGCAGAAAATCTGCTTGAATAAGACGTCGGTAAATATTTTGTAATCAGTTCTTTTGAATAAATCCAACGGGAAACAACTTGATTTTTTATTGAAGGAATACATCTTGCAATCGAAATACTGTATTTTTTGTACATATTATTACTCATCATATATGCGAATCAATGCGAACAGATGCTCAGAATTATCGTAATATAATTCTGAGCATTTGTTGGAGGGAAAGAAAATGCTACCCGTACTGCTCTGTAAAATCGAAGTCTAGAACAAACAAGATACCATTAAAATACTAGAGGCATTTGAAATGTGGCTACACCGACAAATTAAATATTAAGAAAAAAAGTTAAATTGCACAAAAATTAGAGCAATATTGTGATGCTGTATTGAGACAATAATATATTTGATTATACCATTTAAGCAAATAACTTTTTTTTTGTTATTTTTATTGGTTTATTTTTATAATTTAATTTTTTTCTTATATTTATCATGAAAAGTCCATAATGGCACATAAAGGGTATCTAGCTATAATGCTACAATGTTATTCTCATATTTTATTTATACAAAATGGAGTTTAACGATGCGGATTTTACGTTCTTGCAATCGGACTCTTAAATTTGCGAACACGCGAGAGCAAAGCGTTGGTTCAATGGCAGCAACTTCACGGCTGATATTTTCTTGTAGTGCCTGAATTGTTCGATGATTCTTATTGTAATTTTTCAACTTCAGGTATCCCCACAAAAAAAAGTTGCACGGTGTAAGGTCCTGTGACCGAGGTGCCCAGAGTATGTCTTGCTCGTACTATCTGATTAATTTATTGGGAAAATTCCCCTCAGCTTCTCCATTAAAACTCTAGCATCTCGCTGCTGTTGCGGTACCAAAAACTCGTCAACCATTTGGAAATACACGTCAGCAGTCACTGTCTTTGGCTGGTTAAAAAAATAAAGCCCAATTATCCCTCGGGCATAAATTATAAACCACACTGTCGTTTTTGGACAATGCAAACGTTTTTAATGGCGTTCCCTTGGGTTGTCGGGGCACCAGAATCTATTGTTCTGTTTATTAACATAGCCATCGATATAAAAATGTGCTTTGTCAGTAAACAATATGTTTCCAAGTGTTCGTGTTATTACAAAACGTTCCAGCATCGTTTTCGCTAAGGTTTCACATAAAGAATAGTCATTTTCGTTGAGAAACTGCCCGATGTATAGTTTGTATAGGTGAAACTATAGTTTATTTTTCAAAATAATATTTACAGTTGATTTTTTTATTCCAGTAAAGGCTGCAATATTCCTTATCGATTTACGCGGAGGCGCATAATTTCACGTCGAACTTGAGTCACATGGTTTGGCGTTGATGGCCCCGCAGGAGTTTGGTTAACCATTGTCCCTTCTCGTGTGAACTTTTGAACCCACCACCCGATAAGTTGCGTGCTCGGCCCATCACTTACTCGTCGAATATTAAAACTAATGAACCACCGTACTTTATATATTGCTCAACGCGAACGCGCAATGCACCCCCGATCAGTGAATACCCCTTCCACTTCCCTCACCATGGTGGTTTACGAGCAATATTTATTCTCCGCAATAAAAAAATATTTTTTTTACAACTTATCATGCAGAAGAAGTTAAAAATAGATTGTCTTGGATGATACAATTTAAATACAAGGTATATCACTAGTACAAGTCAAACAATAAACCAGATGAGCACGCAGAGAAAGAGCGCGCCTGGCGCGCGTCGCCCTTTTTAAGCCCCGCACACACGCCCACAGATACGCATTCCGCCCCGGCGGTGCGGCGCTCACACACACATACACACATCTATACAATTTAATTTGTATTTATAAAATAATTTTTTTTTATTTTTTTATTTTACTTTTTTATATTAGTTACCTTATTACATAATAGATATAAAGATAAATGTATATGCTTAAAGTTTTCTTTCGTAAATATTATTTATTGTGTATACTTGTACATCAATTGTGTAAATAAATATTATTCTTACTTATCACATGTAAATAGACAAAACACATGAATTATTTTGTATTATGTTTTATTAATATATATACGCAATATTATTTGATACTTTTGTTATAAATATTTCATAAAAAAAATATATTTATTTAGTCTCTGAACAACAAGATGACTATTGACGGTACATAGATAAAAATAATTCTATATTGCTTTATATTTTATCAATGTTTTTTTTTAAATAACCCAAACTAACTCGATGAGTATTTGACCAATAAGTATAGGAAAAATCTAAAAAAGTGTTTATGCGAATCTAGTCGATAGATCTCATCGAGACGAATCGAATGATATCTCACTGCGGTAGAAAGGGTCAAAGCCAACAGACAATATTATATTAAAAAGCGTGTGATCAAGGTAAAACACTCTCTGCTAGTGCTAACTAACACTCTGTACATATGATATGATATTAAAATGTAATATCTTGGATTATGCCAATGTATGCAAGGAAAGCGACCTTTTTATAATGGTATTCGACAAGGAGGAAAACAAGACACCGGGCAAAATACGTAGGTAATGAATGTTTGGAACAAGTAGATGAGTTTGTGTACGAACATGCTTTCAGAAACCCACAAAGACAATCGTGTCAAGTGTGCCGAGGGGTTTCTTCGAGAATGCGCCGAGAATACCGAAGAATTCTTGGACTCCATTATTACGGGAGATGAAACGTGGTGTCACTACGTCACTCCAGAAACAAAAGAACAGTCCAAACAATGGCGCCATCCTGAATCGCCTAGGCCGAAAAAGTTTAAGCAGACGCTTTCCGCAGGGAAAGTGATGGCTACGGTGTTTTGGGACCGAAAAGGCGTCTTGCTGACCGAGTTTATGCCTAAAGGGACCACCATCAATTCGGACAGGTACTGCGAGACATTGACAAAACTCAAAAGAGCCATCCAAAATCGCCGGAGAGGAAGGCTGACCAAGGGCGTTAGGCTGCACCACGACAACGCTCGCCCGCATGTCTCTCGACAGACCACCGCCCTACTGGACAAATTCGGCTGGAAATTGCTTGACCATGCCCCCTACAGCCCTGATCTTGCTCCCAGCGACTTCCACTTGTTTCGTATTTGGGAAGTATGTTTGATAGAATCGGAAAGGCTGAGAATGATATCGAAAGGAAAGCGACTGCAGAGAATAAAATGAACGACGCTTTAAATGAAATTATGTCTAACGACAATTTATCAATCGAGGCATGACTAGAGGAACGAAAGTAGACTGAATGAAGTGGAAATAAGATCACTTAGGCGTATATGTGGCAAATCTATTTAGGACAGAGTAAAGAATGAAGAAATAAGGAAAGAATATGAAGCTGATCTTAGTATAGTGAGTAATACATAATAGTAAGATTGAGAAAGGATATCTTAGGATGAATGAGGAGAGCATGGTAAGAAAAATATATTACGCAAGTGTTGATGGCACTAGAAATAGAGGACGTCCGTGGAGGACTTGGCATGACCAGGTAAACCAGATAATAGAGGATGGTTTTGTTACAAACCTCTACAATCAGCGAGCTTGTATTAGAAGATGTATGAATGTGGATGAGGCGAGAATTGTATTTGAGATGTATGAATATGGATTGTGTGTGAGGACAGAAGAGTGAGGCGCTCTATCCTCTTTGCCTACCCCGCGGGGAAATGGTGAGATGTTAATTAAGTAAGTAAGTAATATTAGATAATTACTGTATCGTTTATCTCTTTCAACACGCTCATCGAACCAACCACGCATGCTGTCACCATAGATACATCACAGAAAATATTCTATAGATATTTTTCAATTAACTCTACATATCTGTAGATGTTTACCAAAACCTTTTTAGTAATCATCATCTATATTCCTATAAAATTGAAATTCATTTACTTATTCGCTTACGCCTTTCAGCAGCGGATTTTTTAATTCAGTTTATAAATAACAATACTGCTTTGTTATATAGATTTAGCAGCCAAAACACCATTGCAAAAAAAATACAAATTTCAGGTGTAATACACCTGAAATAATTTGGAACAGTTGGTATGTGGTAGTATTGTTAAACATCGCAGCGTCGCCAGAGAAAAGTCACGATTCCGGAATGGCTACGCCCTGATTCAAATCTCTATGGGCCAAGTATTTTCAATTAAGGCTTACGTGTTTTCCTTGTGGGGTATTACACAGCCGACGCAGAAAGTTTAACCCTTTGCACAAACTTTTCCATCGATAAGGGATTACTCTCGTGTTTAATATTTAATAAATCTGCGAGCTTCGTGTATAATTAAGATATTTCTTATTAAAAGGCAAACATGGAATGGTTAACCCCCGTTTTATTCACGGGTGTTAGGTTAGGGGAAATGTAGAAATTCCGATCTTGTTAAATGTTAAGGGTGTGTATAATGAAACCATAAGAAAAAGTTAAAGTAATAACTTAATCATAATAAAATAAATATTGATTAGAAAGATATACATATAAAATCAATTTTAGGAAAAAAATATTATTGTTGCACCACTGGAAATTGAACCTGGATCTCTTTCCAATCCGAAGAAGGTGCATTATCCAACTATGCTACAGCGATAATATTTTAGCGACAAATTTTCTAACCTATATGTTACCTTTTTGATATTAATACATTTAATCGTTCCATTATTCAAAAGAGCCATCTACCTTATTTTTACCTTTGAGTAATCTGATAGCAGACGCCAGAATTATCAATTCATTTTGATTAAATTTTGGACACATTGATACAACTTTATTATTAGGAGAACACATTCATATTGTGAAGTTGTAATTATTCAGAACATAATAATTACAACTTCACAATAAGAATGTGTTCTCCTAATAATTAATCATAATAGGTTATATGTACTATTTTCATTTATATCGTCTAATTCCTTGCTACATATATTTATTGGTGTAATAATATTGAAAAATTAATATAGAAATCGGCTGTCGCCGATTGTTTACTGCTAGGCCATGCAGGTGGCATCAGTGATCACTACGCGGCCATTGGTGACTGCTGCGCGGTCAGGGTCTCTGTAGAATATTTATTTCAGTGCGGAAATCCCTTATTATATAGCTGTAACAATAGTGTATTATGCATCCTTATCATATTGCTTTAGATGAAATATAGATTACGTAGTATATATATATAGTATATATATATATTGAGCATCTGTCATCCTGTCATAGATAAGAAAAGCATCCTGTCATCTCATCTATGTCTCATGGTCATATCGCGTCACATTCTATGGTCGCAGTTTTTTTCCTTATTCATAGTAGAACTGTCAAATTTGATATAAATATTTTGTTTGTATTTTTCAATATAAATATATATATATTTCGAAGTTAATAAAAAAGATCAATGTAGAATGTACTAATAGAAAAGCAATCGGCAATGATTGAGGACGGCCCAGGCCCTGCGGGCGGCTACGTGGCTATTGGTAATTATATATTTATTTATTTAATTCTTAACATAGTGCATACATAAGCACTCCTTATATATGCTCTAATATATATAAGATTAAAGTATTTTCGTTTACTAAAACCTATCTTTTATATATATTTAGTCAGTTTTATTTTAAATCTATTCAATTTCTTTTCTTTTCTTATGTTTTCTGTCATCTCATTAAACAATTTCATCGCACTATACATCATCGATTTCTGAGATTTGGCCTTCTTCCTGAATGGCAGTCTCAGTCTATCCTTTCCCCTTGTACAATGCTGGTGCTCATGTTGATTTGCGTCAACTTTTCGTGTGAATTCCGCTGATATTTTCTTATTGAGGATTTTATAAATAAATACCATTGTATAAAAATATATTTTCTGCTTAAAGGTCATCATATTCAGATCTTTCAGCATTGCACTGATCCGAGTATATCTATTTTTTCTGAGTATTATTCTCATAGCTTTATTTTGCAACACTGACAATTGTTGCATTTCTTCTTCGTTAGCCAAAAACAAATTGCTGCTGCAGTAGTTGATATGAAGTATGATATGTATATCAAGATGTATCTTACTGGTATATATGATATATATTACTGGTTGTAATGTATTACAACCAGTAATATCATCAGGAGAACACATTCTTATTGTGAAGTTGTAATTATTCAGAACATAGGTCTGTGATATTTTAAATATGAATTTAATATATTAATTAGAAAGATATACACATAAAATCAATTTTATCGAAAAATATTGTTGTTGCGTCACCGGTATTCAAACCTGGATCTCTTTCCTAATCGGGAAAGGTGCATTATCCAACTATGCTACAGCGACAATATTTTTAGCGACAAATATTCGAAACTATATGTTACCATTTTCATATTAATACATTTAATCATTCCGTTATTTTTTTGTCACTAAAAATATTGACGCTGTAGCATAGTTGAATAATGCACCTTCCCCAGGATCGAAGTTTGAATGCCAATGGCGCAACAACAATATTTTTCGATAAAATTGATTTTATATGTATATCTTTCTAATTAATATATTTAATTCATATTTAAAGGATTTCTCACTTGTGTAACAGTTATTTTCATGCACTATATGTATGCATATTTTTTTATCTTATTTTAACCATGACAAATATTTAGGAAGATATTATGTAGGTACTGATCCTTCATTCTCCTCTACGTCGCTCCTTATCGCCTAAGATTCAAGGAAGATTAAAATCGCACTTACAATTTCTGGCTAAAGTTATAAATAGATTCACGTTATGTATTACAAAACAATTCTTTGCAACTCTTTAATATACACTGTGACTTACGCGACATGTGTCAGCACATCCACCGGCTTCACCCAGAATAGAACATGAGATTTGTGAGTGCTATGCACAGAATTGGCTATCATATCTCGCGCCGGCCTTCAACAGTCACTCTTAAGGGAAAATAAAATTAAAATAAGTAAGAAATTTACAACATTAAATTATAAAAAGATTCGCAAAGAATTGCTTCGTTAAAACTACACTTTAAAGTAAAAAATAGCTCCGTACAGAAACATAAATTGAATCATCCAACAACTTTGTGAGTCAACTTTAACACATATTTAACAATACCACCGGTAGGTGTAAAAATTACTGGTAATTAAGTAGTAAAGTAGCAACCATAATTTAATAAAAGTTCACCAAGTCGAATTCCACTTGATAAGTTTGCTACACGACGAACACAAATTGTGGGTTACTTGTGTCAATTGACGTTGTCCATTGTAAGATATTGAATTAATGTTTTTCCTTCCATATGGAGATAATGTCGAGCGGATGGGATCCAAATCGTGATCTTTTATCTTACCCTGGTCCATGGACAATCTTCCGGGATTTTCTTACTAGCCATCATATAACTAGATGAAGTGATGATACTCATACAAAATGACACCTCCCCTTGGGTGGAAGGATTTACATCCTGCAAGAATAATGATAATAACATAAACACTTCAAATAACAAGTAGCACGGTAATGCGGATGCCCAATACTAGTTTATAATTATCTCATCCTTTCTTTAAGTTATCACATTTTTATAATAAATTTCTTCCTCGAGACGCACATCACGCTTCTGCCTCTGTCCGTCACCGGAAATGCCTTAATAAAAGTCCTTTCATGCGGCAGTGTTGCCATTGCTATGATATGTTAAACATAGAGGTCACTATCGGTGGGTAGGTACTATAACGTAATGTTATAAATACATTCATAAATAAATACACAATAAGGTGTCATGAGATTCATGATTTTGACGCTTCTTCTCCACCATTATATAATACTACGATTGGGAACTCTCACCCTTCCGATTACTGTTTAGCCCCTCTGGGATGTGGGTGATGTATATAAAGAATTATAAGATTCGTTTCAAAAAGAAGATCGTTCTAAATATTTAGCAGGATTAGTTTCCAGAATTAGCGGGATAATATGGCGGACTGCCAGTGTAATCTGGTAGTGGTCAGATAAACGAGTCTTAATGTTCCGTCGCCAGAGGCCCAAAGATGAGTGGAGGGAGTCGAGCATATCCATGCAATGCGGTAGACGAGACATCTCTACACTAAATACATAAAATTAAAGTTGCATGGTTGATTACAAAGAATTCGATGTACTAAGGTACGTACCCGCCTATTTATTTTATTTGCTAAGATTGATATGCCCATTCTCTCCAGAACACAGTAGTCAGTAGAAATTATTTCTTATCTTAGAGGTAACAAAGCCTCCGGAACATCAAATCGTTTATTTCTAAAGTATGCCTTGATATCCGAAGTATCTTTAGTACATATTGCCTATGCCATATTTTAAAATAATGTATTTTATATTGGGGTAGTTACCGACTTGGTAGTAATGAATGCTACTGGTGTGGCAGCGGTCTTAATGATGCCGAATAGTTGACTCAGGTTGATTCAAGATATACTGCTAAGCTCAGACGACGAGTTCCTGCCCCCACTCTACGACGTTCCCTCTCCATATGACTGGTCCAGGCCGCCAAGAGTGTACGATCTCTATTAACCGCATGCTTCACGCTGCTACTGGCTCTACTATCACGGCCTTTCCGTACGAGCCAAAGATGGCGTTGTCTATCCGCCACAGTATCTCATGTATTTTATTAAATTGGAGATGTCAAATAATACAAATAGGCAAGTAAATAATTTTAAAATTAAGAAGAAAATGTTGGTATTTTCCAAAAAGTCTAATTTAACATACATATTAACTTTCTTTCATTATATTTTATAGATCTCTCTCAAGATATTTTATTTGATACGCGATTTTCACCTCTTAAGGTGGTAAGTTGTAGCCTCTTGCTCATAACGATGTGACATTATTTCAGCAAATCCCTACGTCCGTGAGGTACTTTCAAAGAAGAAAATGATTCTGCTCGGGGATGTCAGTTAAAGATAGAGAACGTACGAAAGCCTCAGCATCCCTAATGGACCTCCAGAGACAAAGACACACACGACGTAAATAAATATTCTGGATTGGAATCGTTTTCGACATCTATACTGACAAAAAGATTTCAACTCGTTATTAACGATTCAAGTTGCTTGTTACGAATTTATATAAATTAAAATAAAATGAAATTAAACGTAGGAAGTTTAATATTATTTTTGTTAAATATACATTTAAAGAAATGTACATTAAACAACTTGGTATCAGTGTTTCATCGAAACCAGGGTAAAGTTAGTTCGATTCTTTTCGTCAATTTTTAAAATATCATAACCACAGATATAAATTTAGGTGAGGGATTAGAGAATGGTAGGAAGGTGCTGCGTGTCTGTCCAGCACCCCGAACTTTTCCGAGAGTTTGTAAGTATGTGGGTGTATTGTTGGGAGATTTTGAGACGGTCAAGTGTTTATAAAGAGGGTGAGGCGTTCTTCCCCATCTTGCTTAAAAGCTCAAAAAAAATGTAGGTTCAATATCTGCTGGTCCTCGCTTCCCTTTGCCGGATAGAACCTTTTTTTGGTTTTATGGATTGTCTTCTTTTTCTATTTAAGGGGTGTGTGAGAGAGTCAGGAACCGCCATTTGCTATCTCTTTCAGTGCCACTATTTTTGTGTCTATATTTTACGTGTTGTGTATTTTTTAATCTATTGGATTGTATGTATTTATATTGTTTAATTGAATAAATGTTTTTCACTGCACTGTACGAACAGTGAATGGTCATTGCTCAACAGCCACGCCGTGTTGTATTGCTGCAATGCGGCATTGCAGCACAGCATAGTTGGGAAACTAAGTAAGTTGGGATACGATGGCGATGAGGAAGGGGGTGCCTTTATTTTTCGAAGGGTTCTGAAGAGTAATTATGCAAAATGTGATTTTAATTTGTCAAAACATTGACAAATATAAATACATTGACAGATACGTACATTTACTGTTATAAATATATATATATATATATATATTTGTTAACCAATCGCTCAACTCGATCTTCTTCCTTTCTGCTTTCAGTCGTTTATTCTTACGACTTTTCATTCTCTTCAAACTCATCTCTTTCTTCTCAATTATTTTTTCATCATTTTTTACGCTAAGAATTAGTGAATCTTTTATTGTTCTCGCATAATTTTCTGTACTGACTCCTTTTGACAGATATATTAACTTTTGCTGCATTCACTTTATATTTATATAATTTTCTAGAATTATATAATTTTCTCAAATTTCTAGAAATATCACTGATTGTTGTCACTTATTATTGTTTTTGACTAACAGTATTAAAAACAAATAATTCGAAATATTGAAATCATATTTTATAATAATAGTTTTATCTACCTTATGGCATGGAATAAAATTGTTTTTTTTCATTTTTCATGGGGAAATTGAGAGCAGTTAAAAGTTTAATGTTTTGTGGATCAATGTTTGATGTTGGCAGATGAATCAGAAGGATAAGCTGGTGTGTGAGTGGTGGGTGACCCATTAATCATCCATCACTCACACAGTCGTTTGAAGAATAAGTGCGTGTGGCCGAAGTAATTCGGAAAAAAAACTTATTTAAACTGGATTTAATCACAGATAAGAGTTATACAATAGCCGTACAATAGAATGACTACATGCTGGAAGATTTGTTGGAGATGCTATCTGAAAGACGGCAGCGAGAAGAGTGGCACTCAGTACTGTGGCGACGGTATTTACGGCTGTTAGAAGCTGTATTTTTACGCACCGGTAAATATGAGGTGCGTTCAGGGGTTGTCGGCGATGATGATGATGACTGTGAAGGCGATAAATCTCTACAATATAATACATTTTGTAATAGAACAATATGATTAAATAAAATATCATCATTATATTTTTTGCATTTGAATTTAGTGAAGACTAATTCCAGATATAACAATATTTTTTTAATACCCTTTTCAGGCGTTTAAATAATAATTTTTATTCATTTCATGGCAAATATTCATACCGCTTACGGTTCGAATGCCTCGCGGGATTACTAGGAACTGCCGAGCTGACGAAGCTTTTGTGGGGAATAATACATTTAATAGGATAACCTACCACCAATACTTCGAAAAACTATTTTTAAATTTGAATAAAATAAACAAACCCCTTTTTTCCGATATTACTGTTTACTACCATTTATTTTGGGATACCCTGTTAGCCACTACTGAAACGGATCAAATAAAAGTAGGAATAAAAATTATTTTTAAAAAGGTTTTTCTCTCTCTACTGACTCAACAATAAATTTGTGTTTACGTAACTAGCTGAAACAATTATTTCATACGGAATTAGGGATTTATTTTGTGGCCATCCTAGCTACATTCATGAGTCCAGGTAACTTCGACGGACTGGATATATTGCTCGGATACGAAAATCCTCAATATTGGATGACTGCGTTCATCTAACGATTGTTCGTCCATCGAAAGATGAAGCCTGCAAATTTCCACGTATTTAATTATATTGAGGCGGACTGGTAGTGACATTTATCAGCGGTACACCAGAGTTCGTCAAGGAGCGAGCTTCGGTATACTGTCACCAGAGGGTCTTAAGACAAAGAATGAGACGACTACGCCGATTGCACTACTCTCTCTGTGACCTTGGCAAGCGTACCAGATTTATGTAAGTGTTTCTGACTTAAAAATTGTGCAATACTGTATTGTTGTTTAGAGCATTAATGACCCACGAAAAAATCGGTTTTCTACACCATCCGTAAGTGCAGTGAGATCTCCGTTCTTCACTATAATAGTGCGAGTCAAGTGGAGGTGAAAATTGTCATCCAACACAGGACTTAGATCGAGTTAGGTTAGATCTATCTGACTATATTATGAATCCAATTTGGGTTGCGTCAACTAAATCATAATCTTATTCCATATCCTTTATAAAGTTTATCCATTTTGTAGTAGATCTCCTTCTTGCTAACTTTATCTGTTATAACGAGTTTCTCAAGATTCTAATCCGGTAAGAATCTTCATCCTGCATGTCGTTGAAAGTCTTTTGGCAATCCTTAACTATTCAAGAATAGATACATTTATGCACCTCGCGGTCTATGGGACATGTATCATCTACCTCCAGCACCACAACCTTGAAGGCTTTCAACGTGCTCTTTTCCTCCTTAGTGCGAGAGCACACCGACGACTTTTTGTCGGACCGTCCAGGTCCACGATAACACGTACGTATTAGTGCATCCAGCCAGTACCTTGCATTTATATGGTTGGTAGAAGTTGGGTAGTAGGTGTATAGACTTCTACATAGCAGATTGTATTAGAACGTGCTGTTACACAAAGGATGCTATAAGAATTCATATTATTATTGACAAAAAAAAATTCAGGATTTTTTGCCATTATTTCAAAGTAAACCTTTGTCACGGTTAAATTATTCTCTGGTTCATGAACTAGAACTGGATAATAAGCTTGGTATCAAAAAAAAAAAAAAATTAACTACCAAAACTTGCAAAACGTTTTAACAAATTAGTTTTTTTTCCAACTGTAGTGGCACGAGAGAAATAATAATAACAGTATTCAAACATTTTTACAATGGAAACTTTTGACAGCTGTTTTTTTGGAAAAAAATATATTTGTTTTCGACTACTTTCGCAAATTGAATTAGTCCGATATTGTGTGTTGTAGAAAGTAATGGATGAATTATCGAATTTTCATGAAAGAAGTTGGTAAAAAAAATATATTATATATTGTAATCTTCTGATTGGAGAAGTTAGCCTTTAAAATTATGAAAAATATACGATTATATTGATTAGTGAAAATTAAAAAAAAAGATACTATGTAAATTATTGAAATTGAATTAGTTTTGTTATAAAATACAATACTGGTTAGTCATTTCATATAAAGAAATAGAACTCATAACTTAATTCTTGTCTATTCCTGGTGTTGTTCACTGGGGCGGTGATTTAGTTTATTGCGATGAATAAAATAAAATACTTAGGTATAAAACAAAAAAAGAACAACTGGGTGTTAAGTAACTGGCAACATGCAACAGAAAACTGCGCTGGCGCCACTCAGCGAATTATCCGATGGAGTTACTTCTCTACCAGTCTCCAACCTGGAAACAACTTTTTACTTTAATTGTTGTAACCAATATTGAATAAATTGAGTGTTCCCATGTGAGTACTCTTTTGATCACGCTGAGGAAATATCCATACCCGAAACATTATCACCTAAAATATCGAAATATTCTCGCTACGGTCGTGTCTTTCATGTGTCGTGACCACTTTTTATATTTCATACATCTATTTATTTACTTATATGATGTAGTAAAATAAAATACTACGTAGTTTTAGTACAAACAATAAAATACATTTAAATTGCGTAAACAATAATAGTTCTTCTATGTTATCCAATCATTTAATAGGATTAGACAATTGCTTCGAATTAAAATTTGTAAACAACTATTGCGAACAAATAAATAAGGAATACTTAGAATTCAAAATAAAGTGCCGTTGAAGACAATAAATATCTTAAATGAATAATTGAATTTGACAACCTGTCTAATTTCTAAGAATGTTTCAAATTATCGTAATACTTTGTCCTTGTAATCATATTAAGGCACACAAAGCTGTTTTATTCATTGCAATACGATCTTACATATGCATATTGAGATGATTAGTATTACAAATGAATAAGGATATAAATAGATTAGTTTTATTCTGAGTGGTCACTTCTAAAACATTTGGCAGCAAAAAAAAATAGTTACAAAAATGTATTAAGTAGAAAGATATACAGTAAAAATCAATTTATCGAAAAGATATCGGGATTTGAACCTGAATCTTTTCCTGTCCGGAAAAATGCGTTAACCGATTACACCACTCCAAAATAGTAAGTTGACTACAAATTTTCGAACTTATATGCTGCGGTTCTTTCAAATTGATACATCTATGATTTTAAATTTTCAATTTGCATTAAAATACCACAGAACTATGTTCTGAAAAAACTTCAACTTCACAATGATAATGTTTTCTTCTTAATACATTTTAAGTATTGTTATTGTTTACCACAATTATTTAAAATGCCTTAACATGCAAGAATCAAATGATCTTTTAAATCTTCTATATTTATGATTTCCAGCTTAATTTTGTTCATTGTTTCATTCTGAGGTCATATATTATCCCTCATGACTGAGGGTCGTGATCATCATCAAATTCCACCCTCTTAACTATTACTGTTGACGCGGACCTGTCAACATATGTGTTTATTTTAACGGTCGAGAGTAACGCCGTGCATAACATCCGGACCACGAAAAAGAAGAGATGTTCTACAGCATTCGGAAGTGCAGTGATACCACCGTTCTTCACTACAAAAGTGCGAGTCAAGTGGAGGTGAAAATCGTCGTCCAACCCAGGACTTAGATCAAGGTAAGCCAGATCTATCTGCTATTATTCCTTTCTGAATCCTATTGAGGCTGCGTCTACTAAAATTTCATTTTAATCGATAAAGTTCACAAGATCTATTCCTACCAATTATACATTTCTCGGTGTCCTGAAGACCTAGAGGCTATAAAGCCACCAAAGAAGTGCCTGCTGCTTTCCCACGAATGTAGGATCTTCCTTTTCTTTATCGTCCCCAGATATAGCTCGCCACAGTCATGAACATTGTATATACCTACATATATATTTATACATATATTTCTATATACCTACTATTTTAGATAAATGCTAACTGATATGATTCATGTGTATAATTATAAAAAAGTATAAAAAAGTTTATTTCTAGAACAGGGTGAACATAGTCATCATTACTCTTTAGATCCGTGAAAAAAAATCTGGAAAATGCATTAAAATAAATATATTTAATGCAATGTTTTCTGTAAATTTGTTACTGACTTGTTGGAATAAATAATTATATTTTGCTGGGCAATGTTTCAACGGCATTATTTCAAAGGAAGTTCAAGTATCAAATGATCTGCAATATTTTCGGAGTAATTTCAGTCTACAAATACGAATCAACTCAATTGTGATTATCTTCTGGGATAACGGGTTTATTCGAAAGAGATCAGTGATCTTGCAAAAATCGGGATTCGGAACAATTGCTCGCCTCACTTTGAATATGACGCCTCCGCAAATCCTCGTGGTCGCCGCCGAAATCACATAATAATGGCACACGGATGAGCCGATCTCCGCTGCCGACTAAAGACGGCGATGTCAGTATTCATCCACAGCACAAACAAATAATAAATAATACGTCATCATAAAATACACAATACAGTGCTGGTGCACTAGAGTTAAAAGGATCCACACCGCGAATGGTATCCTGATATTGCTCAAGTTGACGTCTGCTGGCGTTAAGGTCATATTTCACATTGCTGGGAAAGCATTATGATAAGTCAAAAATAAGAAAGATAGACGCGGGAATGTGACAACAATAATTTTCTCGCCTGATATTACAAACGCGCTAAAGTGTATTTTGAAAATACGGAACACTAATTCTGAGATAAATTTTGGGGGTTCGAAGTAAATATACTTTATTAGGCTAAGAATAAAGATTTTATAACTGCTAACGAGTAAAATATCAATTGAAATTATTAGGTACCGAACTACTAAAATTTTGAAAAATCCCAAAGCCATGGATGCCTCATATGGTGATATAATTATTATGTATTCATGGTCATGATGCTAATACTTATTTAATTTCTAGATTAGAGAGACATTCGTTATTAAGTGAGAGAAACATTGACGGAGTCTAATAACGGGAAAAGTTTGATTTTTTTATATATGGGTACTTTGCTTTCACATGTTTTGGACCCAAGGACCCAAGAATGATTACGCAATGGATGTAGAACGAATGAAAAGAATTTAGAACTGGGACAGTAAAGGAACAGGAGGCTCAAAGACCAACCAAACACCGGAAAGAACACGACCTACCTGAAGTGCTCATTTGTCTAGATTTTACTTCACTACTTTACACAATAACAAGGATGAAACTTAGTTCGGTACAGTTTCAATAGCGAGTAAATCAATCACAAGCATAATAGCGTAATGTACTTCAGTTCAGTCTGACTCGCTCAAATGACAACATTCAATAGTTTGACGCGCTCAAATGACAACTTTCAATAGTTTGACGCGCTCAAATAGCGAAAACGTAAATTTTCAATGTTCAATTTATCATCTCTACAGTTGAACAATTGTTAACTGTGAGAACTGTAGCTTTGTAAATATATATGTGTGTGTGTGTGTGTGTGTGTGTGTCATGAAAGTGATTAGATGAGGGGCGGGGGGGACGAATCTTATAAGAGGCCGTCTTTGGGGGAACAGCTCTCTTCTGAATAACTAGTCTATCTCTGAATGTATATTTTATATTACTGTATAACGTGTTGAAATACGGGAATTCGTCAACTAAGACAAAACTAGCGGCGCACAATGGAATCCTGGTACCGACACTGATGTATGGAAGTGAAGCCTGGAGCTAGCAGAGAAGGAAAGAAAGTAGATTGAATGCAGTGGAAATGAGATCACTTAGGCGTATATGTGGCAAATCTATTTATGACAGAGTAAAGAATGAAGAAATAAGGAAAGAATGTAAAGCTGATGTTAGTATAGTGAGTAAGATTAAGAAAGAATCACTTAGGTGGTTTGGTCATATGGAATGAATGAATGAGGAGAGAATGGTAAGAAAGATATATGACGCAAGTGTTGATGGCACCAGAAATAGAGGACGTCCGCGGAAGACTTGGCACGACCAGGTAAACCAGTTAATAGAGGATGGTTCTGTTAGAAGCCTCAACAATCGGCGAGCTTGTATGAGAAGATGTATGAATGTGGATGAGGCGAGAATTGTGTGTCAGGACAGAAAAGTGTGGCGCTCTCTGCTCTCTGCCTACACCCGCGGAGAAACGGCGTGATGGTAGGTAAGTAAGTGTTTAAATAAACGTACAATATTGTTACCTGGGAAGACCGAGTTTCACTTACAAGGAATTGGGACCCGAGTAATTATACAGTAATCAGAGGATAGAACCCCGATGTTTATAAGTAGCGGTCGATGTGAGAGCTCGTCAGAGGATAAAACTTGTACCTACTTTAATTTAAACTCCCCCGAAATTTTACAACAATATAAAAATAGCGATAGAAAAGAAATCGTGCTCTGTGGTATCAAGCTGGGAGAAACAGATAGGTAATAGAACAAGAACCATTATATATATGCACGGTGACCGCAATCTATGAATCCGTCATAAGATCTAACAAATATTTATTTGTATTCAATATAATAATTAATCGATATCCGTTTGATGAACCCTTCACGATGTTTGAAAAATGAAAAGATACCCGCAGCAGAAAACTACTTTACGCGGAAATGTCTGCCATAAATCTCATGGAATTGTCGGAACATCAGAATTCCGAAGAAACTACACAATTCCACTTATTGGAATTTCCAATGATGGAAACCATTCTTTTCTCCGCTATTTGTGATACAGAATTACAAAAACCTTAGGAGGATACTTCAAATAATAAATTAGCGTGGACTCGTGATAAATCTAATTCGTATTTTGAGCGGTGGAATGTACAAATAAAATAGCCGAGACGGCAGATATCTCAGAAAATTTAATATAATTTATATTACTTGATGTCTGCAATAAGCTTCGTATAATGGAAGTAGAAAAATATTGTGTATATCTCGTTTGTAGAATTACTGAGATGGATTTACTTATTCAACATATTTTTTAGATTATTGGATAAAGTAATTAAATTAATACGTACTCGTATATATTATTTTTTTGGTTTCCGCGAGCACTAGTGTCTCTTCTAAGTTAGATCGCATTTTTTCTAGATAATTTCTGATAAATGGATCCCTGAGTGTCTGCACTGAACTACTGCACCTTAATTTTCCATCTGTATGTAAAACTATGTTCTATGATTTTTATGAATGACGCTGGAGGGTCTAAATTTTAAATCTTAATTGCTACTAATAATCACATTTAATTTCTTATTTTTTTTGTTTTGCTTATACTTAAATATGTAATTGAATTAAAGTCGCGTATTTTTATTAGCTTTGACGAGTGGGACCGACAAGGAAGCTCTAGCTTCTTAACCGGTTCCCCCAGCTGCCCTTTATTAATTAATAAGGCCGTGCCATTATAAAGGCGATGCCTCAAAAGGTTATGGTTCAACCATACTTGTTTGCGGGTGTTTACATACCACCCTCACAGTTGAGTTCCATATATATTGTTAGAATGGAAGTTTCTTAGTTATCCCGCATCTGTTGGTCCCTAGAAGGACCATAGTTATCGCTACTTTTCTGGTAAATCTCTTATCGGTGAAGTGTCCCTCTGAAAGGATCGTAGAGCGCTTTTTTTCAGGCGGGCAGTTCAGCGCTAATTGAAATCACTAATCCTTAGTTTGTATTATTGTGATATTTACGATCAAATGTTTGGCTTCTGGCTTTCTGCTGGTTGTCGCCGGGCAATGTGTAATAATACTGTTATTATTTATTTCTACGAATCTATCATATCATCATTTTATAATGTTGTCTCCAGAGATTATCATCATCATCAACATATCTATCTCCACTGCTGAAGTTTTCTTTTTCACCTTTCCCCATTCTCAAAAAACGGTTAAAATACCGAAAACTTGGGGTGGGTCTAAAATGACTCACCACCCTCGGACGTCTTTTGTTTTGACCTACCGGGTTGTAGGTGTTAATTTGTATCTGCCATTTATGGTGAGAGTCCACATCCCAGCTCCGAAGTGACAACTGAAAGCACGCACTTATTGTAGACTAAATTCTTTAGAGATTGAGTTTTTATTAATTTTTTTACACATACCAATACGTAGGCAGATGATACTCTAGATTTTGTGTTTAAAACCTACCCTGCAGTAACAATTTATATCGTTTTTACAAATATTGATATATAGACGAAGCGTCGATATACAGTGTCGTTGCAGGTTAGATGACTTAATTTGTTTAATATAATGCTCAATACAATATACAATGCATGTGCATTTATAACTCAGATTTGCTCAAAAACGATATGCTCTGTTCTCACTTATTGTAAAGAATTTATTATTATTGCTCTATTGACATCCATTTGGATGATTGCACTATTAACTAATCTAATTAAATGTATATTAATCAAAATGGCGTGTTTTCTTGCATCTATTCTGGACAAAGCAAGTTTGTTGAATAGCATTTTAAAAAAAAATTTATTTAACATTTTTAAAACTTTTCATAACATGAATTAAGTATTTTACATTATTAAAATTACATGTTTTTTTTTTCGCTTACCTCTCCAAAAAATAAACTGTTTCTTGTGCTTGGAGAGGGACTTACACTATAATAATTTTGTATCATATTTATATATTTTATTTATTGTCTATTTGTGTGCTTCTGAAGTGTTCTGTAATATTGTTTATTTTCTAATTATGCGTTTTTGAAGTGTTCATTTAATTTCTTTATAAACCCTTTTATATCTTTTATTTCTTTAATTTGTGTAGAGAGGCTATTAAATGTTTTTTATCAATAAATACATAAAATTTTGCTGATAGTGTTTGGTGTTACATTTAGGGATTTTAAAGTTATTTTTAAACCTTAGTTGTTTTGTTTAATTAATTGATTGACTGAGATTTTTTTGTAAATTTTTTCTATTTTGGATACAATGGCAGGTAACATTCCTCAACAATCGCATTCTGGGGCCAATTAATAAGATTCCGGTTGCGGAATGTACACACTGTGGTTTGGTTCATGGGGTTTAGGTATTCGCTCTGGATACGGTAGTTACCACAAGCATCATAGGTTGGCGAACAGCCTTAGACGATTGTTATCCGAAGAATGAAAACCGGCGCTTATTGGAGGTTAGTCGAGCATGTCTGAATCAACAGTAGCAGTTGAGGTGTGTGTGTTGAAGTTATTCAAATATATGTGCTAGACTCAAGATTATGTCAGAAGTTTATGATGCTGTGAGACGGAAGCTCTAACATATTCTTGACTCACGAATGTTAGTTGTGAGTCACAATGTAGGGTGTCTGTTGTAACTAGAACAGGGTATATAAATAAAAGAGCACTTACAAGGTTTCGTTTATTGAGATAATGAATTAATACAATTTAAATGCGCGGTTAAATGGGTTGCGAATCAGTAAAATAACCGCCTCTGTTGCTAATAATTATTTACGTCTGCTTATTGGTCGCTCAGATTTGGACCCTAATGGTTGACAGACGAGCCATTAAACGGCCATGTCTATGGACGCATGTAAGGTCATCACAAAACCAATACAGGAAGCAGCTCTTGGACAAAGATATTCAATTAAAAGTCAGTTTTATAACTATTTCCTACTTAAGTACGAAATCAGTTGCTAGTTTTCATACTTAATAAATATCTTTCTTTGATTGTTTAGTACACTTTTTTGTAGTAAATTGGGTTTAACGAAAATTGTATATGCAAGAACGGGAACGGCAGGACCAACATCAGGTGACGTCACATTGCCTGTGTTACTAACCTTAAATGACTGACCATCAAGGACAGACTCTCAAGTATTTGCTTTAAACGAATCCATACATTATTGAGACATCTTGCGAAAAGGGAAGATATTTGGAGAAGCTCGTTGAGGCGGGCCATGTTAAAGGACCAAGAGGAAGATCCCCCCACCCGTTGAACCAATCAAGTAGAAAAGGCAACTTCTCTGGTGACAGCTCTAAGATTTGCACGATATCGAGAAAAGTGGAGAAGCATAGTCAAGAGGGCGGAAGTTCATGGAGATCCTCAGTCATTTTACCTTAAATAAAAGCATTGTTATTAGTATAAACTTACCCTTTTCACAATTTAAAAAACGCTTATGAACAAATTTAATGTTTTATTATACATACTTTTTATGTTCAAAATAATGCTTCATTTCCTACATTCTTTCTTTTTCTTATTTTCTGATTATTAATTAACTAAGTATATGTTACGTACTTGACTTGTACATCTCGTAATGTGAAGGTCCAAGAAATAGATCTTTTATTACAATAAGCTACAATTTAGTACAAGGTATATCACTAGTATAAGTCAAACTATTAAGCCGATGAACCGCAGATAAAAGAGACGCGCGCACTCCTGCGCGCCGTCTTTATAGCCACACATACCCGCACCGGCGGTGCGGTACACATACTCACACACATCATTTAAAGGACATCGCAGTATATAAAATGTATTTATATTAAACAATATTTGAGAATGTCAAAATATTTATAAGAACACACAATTACTGGATTTTTATCTCCATAGGCATTGTTTATCAAACAAATGTATAGATATCTCAGAGAGCTATTTATATCGGAAGTATGGGTATTATAGGGTTTACGACCTATCTTCGGCTGGCTTAATGATCGCTTTCCACAATGTAACGTTCACTATTCCACCCACAATCAACCCCCATATCTATCAAATTTTTGGACGTTATATATATTTTACCATGTAGAAACATTTAACTATAACTTCGCTGTCGCCATCTTTGGTCTGAAATTTGATATTCGTTTCCCTGAAACAACATAGATGTCATTAATGAGAATCTTATTTTTAGGAATATGAAAGCTGTATTCTGTATCTATATATTGTGATGTGGTCGCCTATACGTGACTGGTAATCGTCAGGATAGGACGCCATGATTTCACACCACTGGCTTGCTCAGAGGTTTACATGATGGGCATGAGTCTTTGGTTATAGAATCTGCCATAATCTGTCACTTCAGCCATCATATTCATAAAGTTATACCTAAATATATATGTGGAATGTTTAATTCAAAAATAAAACAATTAAATAACAATTTGCGTTTTATTTACATTTACATTTAAGTTTTAAATAATCGTATTTTTTTTTTAATAGTTTCTGGTAAAGAAACAATAACCTGTTTTTAGTTAGTATTGACATCCTGAAGAAGAAAATGGTATTTTTCGAAACCGGTAGATGTATTTAAACTCAATAAGTGGTTAATAAAACAAAGTTAATAAATGGAAATAAAGAACCAGTATTGGTGCACTCACTCAAACATATTTACTCATACCTTTATTAATTATTGCTTCAAATTTATCCGAAATAATTTATTTGAAAGTCCACTTCTAAATTGCTTTTTCATATACACCTATATAATGTAAAGTAATAAATGATAATTCTATCTACTACCTGTAATACTAATTCATTGTACAATTGCTTGTAAACTATGCCCGTCTCGACACAGAATTCTCTAGTGTGACGGGCCTAGTTCAAACATATTTTTTATATTATATTAAATAGTTACAAATAAATTAATTAATTAATTAAGAAAAAATATGGATCTACGCTAGAAAATAGAATTAACAGAGTAAAAATGAATTATGAACTCGAAAATGTAATATTCTGTAGGTATCGAAGACTGCCAGATGACAGGACACAAAATATCATGACCATGTGGAAGAGGCCTGGAGCAGGATGAAAGGGTCTGGGAACTGGACAAGATTGGCCAGGGGTAGAAGTCAAAGGAGGCCACATCTCAATCTGGTATGTAGTACCGTGAAAGAAGAAGAATAGTAACTATGTAAAATGTCTGCCTCAATACGGGCGATAAATTTGTTCTCTTGTACAATAATCAGAAATAAAGCTATTGTTTCATCTTAACAGATTTTCCAATATTCCTTTGATAAGTAAACAGACATTGCCGGGGGAAGAATACTGATGTCTAATAATTATTAATATTATCTCGATTAAGAAGACATTTATTAACTGAGTATTACAAACATAACACTGTTTTTAATTAGGCAAGATGTCGATAGGTGCGCGCCTAGAACGTTCCGCGAGGGAGTGTCAGCTATTAAATTCTGCTCCCTTTCTGTTTGTTGTACAAAGCTTACACCTGTTTACTGTATCGTCTTATTATCGAGCTTCATTTCAGAAAATTGATAACAGGTGTTCCAACAGGAGGTAGTCAGTTTAAAATTGCCGCTATTTTCTAGGTATCCTTTTTTAAATTGATAGTTGAAAGTTATCTTCTAGACAGTATGCCATTCAAAAATATGAAAACTACAGATCAATTACTAATATTTTGGACCTAAAATAAACTAAACTCAATTGAATTGTCCCGGTAACATGAAACTGAAAATGAAAACTTGCATTCGTAATGTGAATAGAGCTAGTATTGGTGCACTCACCCAAATAAATTGATCAAACCTATAATTGTATAATTGTTTTCACAAATTACCTAAAATAATACAGGGTGGCCCAAAAAAATGAGAACATTTCGTAAAATGTGATATAATTACATCAAAATTAGTTTAACTATATCAACAATAACTTAAACAGTTTACTAAATTACTTACTTACCTATTTACCCATATTACGGTTTATTTCGACAATTTTCGGTCGCCATCTTTGATTATTAACTTTCCCATTGTTTATATTTGGTTTTTTTAAATTGTTGCCCAGAATGAATGACGAAAATCACTGCAGAAGACCGTATTTTGACCAAAAATTTGCGAATTGAAAAACGTTGGGGTACTATAAAAATGATGATGAGTATAGATAGACATTGTAGCATAACTGAACATTACAGCAGGACGGAGCTGCATCTCACACAGCCAGAAACACAATCAACTTTCTTCGTCGTGAGAATGTTAATTTCATCGAGCCAGGCATGTGGCCACCGAACAGGCCAGATTTAAACCCAGTAGATGATGCAATATGGGGTGTTTTGATGATTTCTGATTATCTAAATATTGCGCAAATAAAAATCCATTATGAATTATAATTAATTATATTATGTTTTGAAATAACTCGTGTGTTACGAGATGTTCTCACTCATTTTGTGCAATCATATTTTCATAACGCAGATTAATTGTATAATAGTAAGAATATTCATGTGACATGTTGTCATGTTGCGCTGCATTATCGATCCGAGCAGACGCGGTCGAAAAGAGAGAAGGGAGAGTAGAAGGGGGGAGTTTTTGACAGGCGGCGGAAGAGGTCGGGCGCGCGAGCCATGGCGGCGGACACAGAGTTATGGAGCCTGGAGACCCGTGGTAAATTGGAAGAGTTTAGACCCCGATTTATACACGTATAGGAGCTAACGTCAGAATGTCCCCGACGAGATCTAAGCGCCAGATTTGAAAATAAATTATCACACGGCCGGCATCTGGAAGGATGGCGCAGATTCATTAGAGTTCTGGACTGGGCGTGGAACGGCTGCCCAAATGACCGTCGCCACTACCCGTACTTTTCAAATCATAAATAAGTAACTGTGACCCTGGCGTGAAGTCGTCGGGAGTTAGCTGCAATTTGTGTAATAAGAATTTATGTCTGAATCAGTGTTGAAGACCATTCCCATCATTCCGAGACAGGCATATCGATACCACACACACCTTACACACAGACTGAGTCTGTTCAGTGGTGTGGAGCGCTGGCGTTCGATTCACAAAACTCCGTGAACGCATCTCCAAGTTATTATTTAAAAAAATGTTATTTTATGAAAAATAAAAAAAAAATTAGTCCAATTGACTTATGTGTTTTATCTATGATGGTAATTTTTTTTTTTTACTGATTTACTCAGACGCATATCCATTCAAGTGCCAGCCAGGTCATCCAGAACTAATCCTACATTTAATCTTCCACATTGTAACGCAATTTTATACCGAGCACCACTTTATTTCAATTCACACCTAAACGAACTAGATATTTTCAATACTTCAGTTACCTCGATTAAATCTAAATTCAACAAGACCTTTATTTTTATCACACAGATTATATTCACTATCCCATTTTCCTTTTCCTTTCCCCTCGAATATTTTCTTACTTTCTTATTTATAACTTTTTTCTCTATGTTTAAATTTTTATTCTCAACTTTTTTATCACATTTTCTGCTTTATAGTCCTTAAATTTTAAATTGTACTTACTGTATAATGTATTTTGTATCTTCTGAGAAAACATGCAACCGGTTTAATTATTGTTTAGCTTTTATTGATTTTCGTTTTTACAGATAAACTGTATGTTTTCTGAATAAAATAAAAATAAAAATAAAATAAAATATACCGTATACAGTCAGATTGTTGTTGCTATATTCCTTTAAAGCGTCAGATTTTTTATCGCTCCCGGAAATGGCCTGTCATCTTATCCCGAGATGCATATAAATTATGTTTATATTATATATTACACCAATATCCCTTAAATTCACAATAACGTGTCACAAAATTTTCTCTGAGAAATGCATTTTTCATCCCAGACACTATGGGGCGGGGTGCGATGCCGGGGGATGGGAATGAGAGGGGGGGGGGGGGGTTAAGAGCCGTTAACCGCTGAGTGCCGGGACTAATGACATTTTTACTGCTCAAGCTCTACAGGGGGAGTGGGGATAAAAACTACCCTCTAGAGCGTTTATCACGGAAGCATATGTCGAAGAAATCTTGTGTATATTTATTTAAGGGAAAAAAGTATAGTAATGTTGTAAAACTTACAAACCTTTCTGCGAGAGCATAGTTTGATATTTAGGCTTCCCAAAATTCCCAATGTCTGGGTCAGCAATGTGGCTGGTCACGAGGAAATTACTTTTTTTTATTTTTTATTTTAATATTAGAAAGTATTATACATTTTTAGAATAATCAGTAGAATATATATATATATTCTATCGAATATTTATATTTTATCGAAAAATATTGTTGTTGCGCCACCGGGATTCGATCCTGGATCTCTTTCCTAACCGGGGAAGGTGCATTATCCAACTATGCTACAGCGACAATATTTTTAGCGACAATTTTCAAACCTATATGTTACTTTTTTGATATTAATACATTTAATCGTTCCATTATTTATATTATATGTATATCTTTCTAATTAATATATTTAATTCATATTCAAAATATCACAGATCGTCTGTTCTGAATAATTACAACTTCACAATAAGAATGTGTTCTTCTAATAATATATATATATATTTCTTTTAGTATTTATTTCTTCTCAATGAGAGTAAGACTTGTGTATAGAGGAGTATATATGAGAGTTTATGTTTCAGTTAGTCTGTGTTACTATTTTGATTGTAAAGACCGTTGACTCAGATTGACCAGAAACATAAGCAATTACTCAACTTATAATATCAGAAGGGATTTTAGGTGAAACTAATATCAGGACTGTATAGCAGTAACTTGTTATGTTGTTTATTGAGTTGCTCCCAGATGTACAAAATACACCTTCAAAAATGCTGTCAAACTGCAGGGGTCATGAGTGTAGAACCAGCTCCTTTTCCTCACGCACCAACGCGAGTTCTTCGCCCCAGTCCGCCACATTCCCTCTCCATCCGATAGTATGTGACTTCTCTGGCCCGCTGGCACACAGACTCTTGTATCGCGGCTAAACCAGATACGCCGTGCGGTCTTCTTTGTCTTGATTGTCTACCCGCCACACGCTTTTCTTCTTCAACAGCCTCATGTGACTAATCATAGTTACAACTGAGTAGATTCAATTTCTTAATACCATCTTTTTGGTTCAATCTGCTGGGTACTCGCCTTACAGTACTCGGTCTTGACATAATCCGCATTAACGTCTTGGTATTATCCTCAGTTTCGATCATGTTGACTTACGCAGGAGAGCTTACTTTTAGCATGTTACGGAACCCATCTGATTTCGCTATACGGCCTGTCCACTGCAGTCTTCATCTTTTCACCTTCTTGGAGGTATTTGGGACGGTATACAACTATCGATATTCCAGATTCAGACATTTTGCCTTAAGATAATATTTCCTACGACACACCACCGAAATTCTTGGATAGCCAGTCATGTGATTTATGGATCTACAAAACAAGTTGGAAAAGTGAAAGGAGAACGAATATACACAATGAAGTGATCAAGAACTATAAATAGTCTGTTATAGCAGATAGATCCCTAAGATGAGGTTAAATTGAGAAGGCTGACAGAACGATTGGCGGCAGGAAGATCAAGGTACTAAAAAAATACGACACCAACTAAAAATCGTACCCAACCAATAAACTCCGATTTTAAGTACTCCCTCTTCCACCCCTTATACACCTTAGTCGTGCGTTTCCCCTTAAATTAAATCACTCCCTCTCATTTAAACTACGCGCACCATTTTACTTAGCAATTTCTTTGTTTGTGGTGAGTAGTTGGTCGATAGTTTAATCAGCCTCCATTGTAACTTATTAATTATGTTTAAAAAGTCGTGATATTTTAGAAACGAATCAGTTGAAAATATGAATTCTCACATCAAGAAACGGAAACATCGGAAACAGTAACTTGCAAGAAAAAAATATACGAAGCTTTTTTCTTTAGTAGAATAAAGGTATTAACTAACGATCAACCTTAGAAATATATATTTTTTAATAGTATGTAAAGAATACTAAATTCTATGAATAAACAATAACTGCGTTTTATATTGTAAAGGTTCATTCATATATCATAAATAATTATTTTTCGTATATTTTAGTTTTAAAAATGTTGCGAAGATTGAATCGATGTTGTACAATCTTTACGATCATCGATTGCAGTGTGCGGCGCGCGTGTGAACGCGACATATATGGATGTAATGGTTCCTAAGCTTTTACACTGTTTCCTCCCCATCCACTTTATATAGGGTGTACAGCGGAAAAATTTCAAGATTAAATTGTAATTGCTCGTAAACCATCAGGGTGAGGTAAGTGGGAGGGGTATTGTTCGACGCGCTTAATTAGCAAGTTTGCCAGTATTGTAAATCGTGCATTTTCTCAACGAAAATGTCTATTCTTTACGTGAAACCTGAGCGAGAACGATGCTGGATCGTTTTGGAATAGCACGAACGTTTGAAAACATTGTTTATATTTTCATATCGATGGCTATGTTAATAAAAATGAGATACTGGTGCCCCGACAACCCAAGGGAACGCCATCAAAAACGTTTGCATTGTCCAAAAAGGACACAGTGTGGTGTACAATTTTTGCCCGAGGGATACTTGGCCCTTATTTTTTTACCCAGCGAGAGAAAGTCACTGCTGACGTGTATTGCCAAATTATCGACAAGTTTTTGGTACCGCAACTGCAGTTGTTTTCCGGGCAACAGGACACAAGAAAATATCCTCCGTGAAGTTGCTGCCATTGAACCAACGCTTTGCTCTCGCGTGTTTGCAAATTTAAAAGTCCGATTGCAAGAGTGTCTTGAGAGAAATATACGGCATTTAGACGATATTGTTTATAAAACGTTTAATTAGCATCGTTAAAGTCCATTTTGTATAAATAAAATATGAGAATAGCATTGTAGTTTTTTTTAAATTTAATATTAAGCTTGAAAATTTTCCGTTGAACGTTTTTTCTGTGTGTTGTATATGGTTTTAGACTAGTTCAGTTAACGTTTGATATTAGAGTGCGTTAGACTGTTAAAGTTGACAAGTTATAGATCTGTGAATTTAACGTTCTGCTATTCTGAATTTTTCGCTTGTCCGTACCGAAATAAGTTATAGTCCTCCTGTATGGGGTAAATAAGTCTAACTGTTAAAGAATTTACATTTGAACCGTAAGCCGTAAGGTGTAAACAGTTAATACATATACAAATCTCTACGACCATTCCAGAAGAAAAAAATTATATCATCCCCTTATTTGTAGACCAGCTCACATAATTTCTTACATGCACCCATATAGGTCTTATTTTTTTTAGCAATATTTGAGCATGTCCAAAACCATGAAATTACTGGATTTTTACGTACAAAAGTACTGTTATTAAAGAAATATCAGATATATCATATAGACAAAGATATTTTTTATTATATTTAATGGAAAATGTAGTGACATACCAATTTGACTGCACCAGTGTAGTGATGTGACTACCGGCTGCACCAGTGTAGTGTCCTTTAGAAATACCACCACATTCTCTTTAGGTTATATCCTTACTTTGTGCACTCAAGTTGCTAGTAGTAAAACTCAGTATATACATGATACGTTTAACAACACCAGTTTATAACAATAATATATTTACAGAAATGTACAATAATATAACTCAGATATTGCTTATTTCTATTGCGAAATAACGATGGGAAAGAGACCCGTTTCTCCAGTGACGGCCTCTTATATCCTATAACCCCCACCACTCATCTGATACACACATACACACACATATAAAAGTGACAGTTCTCACATAAAATATATGGAAGTATGGTGTAATTACAGGGCATAAGCCCTGTCTTATTTTTCTTCGGCGGTCCCCCGTTGCGAGGATGACATTTGCCATTGTGTCGTCGTATGACTGATTTTTGAACTGCATATGCCGATGCATTTTTTTCATTTATTGCGTGTGTATTTAAGGGTGAAAGAAATTCGATAGATGGACAGAAATAGGAAACAGGGGCCGATTAAAGGACCACAAGAATCAGAAAACACGACCCACCTGTGAAATGCTCGTTTTAGTATTTTACACTTGCGGTAGTGAGGAACCAAAACAAACAATCAACCCCGCATTTGAACTTGGAATAGGTCGTGTTCTGGTATCGAAAGAGGAGGTAGTGAATAGAAATTATATCTACGCGTTCACCTGCATACGAGACGACGACCGACGATCTAAACATCATACATACAGAATAAAAGATATACCGGTAAAACCACGTTACTTGAGATAGCAGGGAAATCTTGATTTTGTCGTTACTACACTGTCTGCCTTTCATGGTGTGGTATGAGCGCGCGGAGGCATCTGCCGGCTACCCCTATGGGAATACGAGTCCGAATACATTTTATATTTTGAAATGAACCTTTTGTTTTATTTAGAAAAGGTCGTTGTTAGTACGTCAGCCGTTAGTGTAACTTCAAAATTAAATTCAGTAACGAACCAGTATACAAATTATTATAAAAGTTTTCCATAAACACAATAGCGATAACTGTAGAAATCCTGGAAGCTGTTAGATTGCTCCTGGGGGAGTCCTTTTTTGCATGAATTGTTTTAATGGCGTTGTGAAATGCCAAAGTCCTTCCGAAGTCAGAATAAATTTTACAACCCTTGTATATCATTTCAGTATATGGCGTTATATGTTTTTATGTCAAAATACTATACAAAAGGTTCAAGATGTCACAATATAAACGGTGTTTGTTTTTCGAGTTGAACACTTTTTCAGCGAAAGCCAATTTGACAGCTAGTTGATTTAACCTTTACATACCATGATATAAAACACCCGACCGCAGCCATGCTGTCAACTCGTGTTACCGTAAATAACTGTTAAAAAAAATGTTTTTATTAGCTTAAATGGCTTTAATGGTACGAATTTACTATAAATATTGAGCATTCAATTTTGAAAAAAATGATTAATAACATAATTTAAAGTATTCATTTCTTTCTTATCTCTTTATTTAATTAATGAGAAGGAGAAAATTATATTTGTATTTTTGTTATTCTTTTCACTGTGAAAATAGTGTGTGATCTCTGTGTTTCACATCACAAATGATACTTTTACCAACGTATTAATTTTAGAACGGATTGAATGGAAAAATAATTATTTTTGTACGATTCTCTTTTCATAATTGGTTTTTCACTAGTCATTCCTAAGCGCTAATAATTTCTTTAGGATTATCTAAAATATGAATTTTTCGTTGCACGTATTTGCCGAAATATTACAGGTTTAATTACGATGTTATTGCATGGTTTGGGAAGGGTTAAAGTCAGTTTTGTTTTCCATTTTACCATGAATAGACTAACGCCAGAACAACGCTTGCAAGTTGTGCAGATTAATTTCTAAAATTGTGGTTCAGTTCGCGAAACTTACCCCGTGCACTACGTTCGTTTTACGGTCGACATAATCGTCCATCCTAGGGAGTAATTCGAATAACCATGGACCGTTTTTACACCACGCTAACTCTAATTGATAATACGCATCTGCAGAGATGTCGTGTAGTGCGCACCGAAGAAGCTGTTGCTGCATTGGAGCGTAGTATTGAGGAGGACCCGAATGAGTCAATTCACTATCTTGCACAGCAGTAGATCCATTATTACTGACTTTTTCGTTCCCTAATGCAGCGCGCGCCATAATCAATCTACTGAAGGAAACTTTCGATGAGCGCATAATTTCGCGTAATGGACCAGTGAATAGGCTTCTAAGATCGTGTGATTTAACACCTTCGGATTATTTTTTGTGGGAATACGTGAAGTCGCTAGTCTACGCCGATAAACCAGGTATAATAGACGACTTCCAAGCCAACATTCGTCGTGTTATTTACTGCTGATATACGGCCCCAGCTGCTCTAAAGAAATGGTCGAATATTGGATTCCCAGATTGCGCTTTGTCCGAGTCAGCCGCGGCTTCCACATGCGCTAAATTATATTTAAGCAGTAATTGAATAAAATTATCTTTTTAATATACCTATTATAATGGCCATTACCACGATTTTTATCTGTTTTATTTCATTTTAAAGTTCTATACCTCTAAAAAAACACTATACAAAATACCACCGAAATCTTGAAACCAATAAAATGATATTACCTATTCACAAACTAATGGGTGCAAATACAATACAAAATTATCAACAATGTACTCATAAATCAAAACTTAAGTATTATTATAATTATTTTTTTTAAATGTAATCATTTCATACATCTTTAAATAGATAAAATCTTTTACTTTAGTTTCCATGGTTCTGTGACCTTAAATACAAAGTCAGTCGTGCGGATGTAAAATGTGTTGTGTTATATTATGTTAATATAAAAGACCTGTGATGATATGTCTTACATTCGCTCTGTTAACACGTAAGAAGTTATATAGAGGGTTAGTTTTTTGCATGTTTAATTATCATAAAATAAGTGTTATGTGAGGTCATTAGATTTAGGTGAAAGAATGAATGGATTATTTATTTAATTCTTAACATGTATTATACATACATAAGCACTCCTATATATACTCTAATATTATTGCAAGTGCAATTATTCTTGCAATCAGTAAAGATCGTTAAAATGTCATGTGTTTCACATTCTGAGGAGAAACTTAATTCGTGTTCACAGTGCAATTATTCTTGCAATCAGTAAAGATCGTTAAAATGTCATGTGTTTCACATTCTGGGGAGAAACTTAATTCGTGTTCACAGTGCAATGAAACTTAATTCGTGTTCACAGTGCAATTATTCTTGCAATCAGTAAAGATCGTTAAAATGTCATGTGTTTCACATTCTGGGGAGAAACTTAATTCGTGTTCACAGTGCAATTATTCTTGCAATCAGTAAAGATCGTTAAAATGTCATGTGTTTCACATTCTGGGGAGAAACTTAATTCGTGTTCACAGTGCAATTATTCTTGCAATCAGTAAAGATCGTTAAAATGTCATGTGTTTCACATTCTGGGGAGAAACTTAATTCGTGTTCACAGTGCAATTATTCTTGCAATCAGTAAAGATCGTTAAAATGTCATGTGTTTCACATTCTGGGGAGAAACTTAATTCGTGTTCACAGTGCAATTATTCTTGCAATCAGTAAAGATCGTTAAAATGTCATGTGTTTCACATTCTGGGGAGAAACTTAATTCGTGTTCACAGTGCAATTATTCTTGCAATCAGTAAAGATCGTTAAAATGTCATGTGTTTCACATTCTGGGGAGAAACTTAATTCGTGTTCACAGTGCAATTATTATTGCAATCAGTAAAGATCGTTAAAATGTCATGTGTTTCACATTCTGGGGAGAAACTTAATTCGTGTTCACAGTGCAATTATTCTTGCAATCAGTAAAGATCGTTAAAATGTCATGTGTTTCACATTCTGGGGAGAAACTTAATTCGTGTTCACAGTGCAATTATTCTTGCAATCAGTAAAGATCGTTAAAATGTCATGTGTTTCACATTCTGGGGAGAAACTTAATTCGTGTTCACAGTGCAATTATTCTTGCAATCAGTAAAGATCGTTAAAATGTCATGTGTTTCACATTCTGGGAGAAACTTAATTCGTGTTCATTATTCTTGCAATCAGTAAAGATCGTTAAATGTCATGTGTTTCACACTCTGCGGAGAAACTTAATTCGTGTTCACAGTGCAATTATTCTTGCAATCAGTAAAGATCGTTAAAATGTCATGTGTTTCACATTCTGGGGAGAAACTTAATTCGTGTTCACAGTGCAATTATTCTTGCAATCAGTAAAGATCGTTAAAATGTCATGTGTTTCACATTCTGGGAGAAACTTAATTCGTGTTCACAGTGCAATTATTCTTGCAATCAGTAAAGATCGTTAAAATGTCATGTGTTTCACATTCTGGGAGAAACTTAATTCGTGCATTATTCTTGCAATCAGTAAGATCGTTAAATGTCATGTTTCACATTCTGGGAGAAACTTAATTCGTGTTCACAGTGCAATTATTCTTGCAATCAGTAAAGATCGTTAAAATGTCATGTGTTTCACATTCTGGGGAGAAACTTAATTCGTGTTCACAGTGCAATTATTCTTGCAATCAGTAAAGATCGTTAAAATGTCATGTGTTTCACATTCTGGGGAGAAACTTAATTCGTGTTCACAGTGCAATTATTCTTGCAATCAGTAAAGATCGTTAAAATGTCATGTGTTTCACATTAATGGGAGAAACTTAATTCGTGTTCACAGTGCAATTATTCTTGCAATCAGTAAAGATCGTTAAAATGTCATGTGTTCCACATTCAGGTGAGAAACTTAATTCGTGTTCACAGTGCAATTATTCTTGCAATCAGTAAAGATCGTTAAAATGTCATGTGTTTCACATTCTGAGGAGAAACTTAATTCGTGTTCACAGTGCAATTATTCTTGCAATCAGTAAAGATCGTTAAAATGTCATGTGTTTCACATTCTGAGGAGAAACTTAATTCGTGTTCACAGTGCAATTATTCTTGCAATCAGTAAAGATCGTTAAAATGTCATGTGTTTCACATTCTGAGGAGAAACTTAATTCGTGTTCACAGTGCAATTATTCTTGCAATCAGTAAAGATCGTTAAAATGTCATGTGTTTCACATTTTAGGGAGAAACTTAATTCGTGTTCACAGTGCAATTATTCTTGCAATCAGTAAAGATCGTTAAAATGTCATGTGTTTCACATTCTGGGGAGAAACTTAATTCGTGTTCACAGTGCAATTATTCTTGCAATCAGTAAAGATCGTTAAAATGTCATGTGTTTCACATTCTGGGGAGAAACTTAATTCGTGTTCACAGTGCAATTATTCTTGCAATCAGTAAAGATCGTTAAAATGTCATGTGTTTCACATTCTGGGGAGAAACTTAATTCGTGTTCACAGTGCAATTATTCTTGCAATCAGTAAAGATCGTTAAAATGTCATGTGTTTCACATTCTGGGGAGAAACTTAATTCGTGTTCACAGTGCAATTATTCTTGCAATCAGTAAAGATCGTTAAAATGTCATGTGTTTCACATTCTGGGGAGAAACTTAATTCGTGTTCACAATGCAATTATTTGTGCTTAAAGGAAGCTTAAAAAAAATGAATTGCGAAATTATTTTCTCGCAGTTTACGCGATCCTAGTCAAACCCAATCTATCAAACGCACGTCACCGATTAAATAATCACAAAATTCAATTTAAACGATACATTCATTTTTCAGTACTGTACTTCAAAGAGTAAAGAATATAATTCTGTCATCAAAATAATATAAAAAAATATTTATGTATTTAATATTTAGTTTCTTTACTTTTACATGAAACATTAATAGCTATAAATTTACGAGATAAAATGAATAATAATTAATTTGAAATGAATTGAAACTGGCGTGTTTAATCGTCTGTCTATGTCTCGAGCATTTTATCTTGCTAAATGGGTGCATAATTATTTGTATACAGATTTTTGAACTACCTCAAGGTTTAAATATTTTATTTATAAGAGGATAAAAAAAAACTAGTGGAAAATGCGTATTTTTCTCGTATATAGCAATTCTGAAGTAGGCACACAATATTATATTGTGAGTTGTTTATTGTGGTATCTTTGAAAATACCACCAGATTCCCTTGGGGTTTCCTTTGTATTTTCGAGTTGCTTTGGAGTGAAACTCAGTAGACGTATGTAACAATATTCGTTTATTACAACAATGTATTTACAATTATATAACTCAGATATTGAGTAATACTATTGCAAAGGAACGATGGAAAAGAGACCCGTTCCCCCAGTGACGGCCTCTTATAACCCATGTTCCTAATCGTTCATCTAACACACAAACACACACACACACACACACACACACACACACACACACACACACACACACACATACACATACACACACACACACACACATACACATACACACACACACACATACACATACACACACACACACATACACATACACACGCACACACACACACACACGCGCACACACACACACACATACACATACACACGCACACACACACACACACACACACACACGCACACACACACACACACGCGCACACACACACACACACGCACACACACACACGCACACAAACACACGCACACACACACACTCGCGCGTATACAAAAGTGACAGTTCTCACATTTATTATCTTTTATGAAATATGAACAGTTTTATGAAATAACGTAGATGAGTTACAAAAAAATTATAGTTGGTATTTACACACTTTCTTATTTTTTCAATTGGCACTACTAGTTTTTGTGTTGTTGGTATGGTTGGTTTATGTAGTGTGAATGTCGGCGCTTTCTGCGACGGGAGAACAGCTGTCAAACCAGATAGGTTGACAATCGCGGTTGATACCTCGCAAGATTATCCAGAAACCCGGGAATAATAAGCTGTCGAAGGAATTTACCAGAACAGTTGGCGAAATTGCACCTTAGGTGCCAGAAATACAGGAACAGAAAAAAAAGAACTCACCGAATTCCGCCTCTCCTGGTTTTCTCGATCACCTCCAGATGCAGTGGATTTTATGAAATTATATCACCAAAGGTCAACACATTGATTCACGGAGTCCTTCGAGGTTCTTAACAAAGTGTATCGTTCCAATTCAAAGTCGCCGACCGCCTGATCGCTAGCTAATGGTGGGGAAGGGAGGGATTAGTTCGTTAAAGATATGTCATAATAAGTATAAGTCCCAAACAATAGTAATCAACCTTGTTGCAAATACTCATCATGTACTACTATGTGACTACCCACCGTAATTAGATACTATAATAAGACGGTACACTAATGTCTTAATATATTGCAATGCAAAATAAAAAAATACATGCATAATATAGATATCATGTGCCGTTCAGCAAATCAGTCTGGTCCTGTGGTAATTCTACTTCCCACTCGCTAAAATATTGTTCCTTGTATTCATCGAACATTTCCCGGGGATCATCGGTACTTTCACGTTTTAATGCGTCATCCTTCGATCATCGTTCTGTTACACCGCATTTTTTGTAGAACATTTAATAAACGGTTCAAAATTTTTTCAGGCCGATCTCAAGTTACCAATCCGCCCCTAGACGAATATATAAATAAGTACAGAATCTTCTGCGTACAGTTTTAGATTACTGATTACTGCAGGGTCCATCGCCGGGGCTGATGTGATATGTAATGTTAGTGTTGTGATTAAGTACTGGCTGTACCGTGTCATCTTGAAATACCGTGTCGAAAACAGGTGTTAAATAGTATCAAGAAAAGGGTATTGTATATATATATAATAATATACGATAGACAAAGTGTATATTTTATTGACACAGTACTTTTTCTATATATATATATATAGTATAACGTTATATCTGGTACCTACCGCGCGTGAGATGTGTAGGAATTAACATTCTCATGTTGGCAACACTGACCGCGCGGGGAGACGATTTCGGGCAACGGTATTTTTTGGGTGACAGCTAGCATTGAAAACAGACGGACGAATCCGATCCCTAAATCGCCTAAAATGTGACTTCATATGAGTGAGTAAAGGATCACCGCATCCCTTTGTTAGCTTAGTCGTTTCTTTATTTTTTTCCTTTATTACTCACTAAATTCTTTCTTCACTTAATTATTGTCATCAGTGATTCATTCATTCACTGACTTATATCGTGCCCAGTTATTTTCACTTTTAAATTCTGTGAAAGGAAAGTTGTTACAACTCTTGTCGTGGACATGACGATGAAGGAGTCATGCCACAACACACGGAATGCTGCAGGAAGGATTTCTCCCGTACAATGGATGAGGGGGACGAGTCAATCTGGCACTGACAGTACTCGACGAGATGAATTTTTTCAACCAAAGGAGACGCAAGCGATTAATGGAGAACCAAATGTTAGATAATCCAGTTTTTCCTGACGTGCGGCAAGAAGAGTGACAAGTTTTAACCTGAACCTTTGACTGACCAAATTGATGAAGACTGTGAATCTCTGCAGAAATGGACAATGACTACGTGAATACTGGTTGTAAAAATGCATTTTTATTGTGTACGAAGAATTTAAAGCTTATGATTTATTTTTATGTAGCATTAATCTTTCTTCTTATATTCTCATTTAAAACAAATATTTTTCCATTGTAGCATATTTGTTTCTTTACTTTATTTAAAACTCGTGGTTTTCCTGCTCGTGTTAACCAATCAATTTGTCAAGTTATTTCTGTTTTATACCTGACCCGACAAACCGTCAAGTGACAATTTATGTTCATTTATTTTTGGAAAAAATAGTAAACCTTATTATTTTATGTAGCAAAATTGCCGAGATCTACTCTTTCATTAAATCACAATTTATGGTGTAATGCTGATTTATATTTATTAAATATTTTATTTTTCTTGTTTCTTGTATTAAACTTAGTGATAAAATTTGTAATAATCTTTTTATTTTTCCCTGAGAATGCTGGCTGAAGTGAAAAGCAAGAGATTATGTTGAATTCTGTAACCCAGACCCACGCACAACATGACATCCTCTGAGCAGGCCGGTGGTGTGCAAAGATGGCGTCCTTTCCTGACGATTACCCGATACATATAGGCGACCACGTCACAATATATATATATATATATATAATAACACTTTATTTAAGAAGAAACTAAAAACGCACCTTTTCAAAAAATCATTAATAAAAAAAACAAAGATAATTGTAGAATTATAAACAGTTGATGTGTAAAGCGCCCTTGAGGTGAAAGTTTTTGCGAAAATGGCGCTATACAAATTATCCATTATTATTATTATAATCTACGCACTCGTAAAATTGCTGTGGTAAGTAGGTATCTAGTCTGAACGTTTCATGCTTACTTATTAAATTTACTCTAGAATCTATAATTGTTATTAATCTATGCTATCGACACAGATTATTAATAATTTTGTAAATAAACAAAACATAGCAATATTGCGATAATGATGATGATACTAAATATCTTAAGCTCTATATTTAATAAACTATTAACCTTATTACGAAATTCATAAGTGTTAATATTCTGGATGAAATTAAAAAAAATATATGTAAGTTATTGCGTACAGAATAATTACTGTATTTTCTCGATTTTGTGTTATTTCTTAGGTGCTGTTTTTTTCAATCTACTGGATAAAATAACTGACAGATAATGATTTGTAGATATACGTGAAGTTTATGTATTCCGTTAATAAAAATAAAGTTGCTTTATGTTGGATTTATTCAGGAGAACTGGTTACAAAATATTTACCGGCGTCTTATATTAGCATGCCTAAGTGCTATTTACTCGTGTATGGCGCATGTGACATAAATAGTCCGTTAAATTATACACTTGCTTTTACATACGAACAACGTGGGAATTAGTCGCAAGTAGGCCTTTAAAGTATCCTTTTTATGCCGTTAAATGCGGCACACAGGAAATGTTGTGCATAGAGCATGAGGTATTAATTTGTTTGTAGGTAAATGCACGTACATGGATTTTCGGATAATATAGTTATCCACGTTCAAGTTTATTACAATAAAACCAAATACATTTTAAAATTGAGAGTATTTGCTAATGAACAAACGAAATATATGCCATAGAGACGAAGTTATATGTATGGGTGAGCCTACGACCTGTCTTCGGCTGGCTTAAGTGATCACTTTACACAGTGTAACGTTCACCATTCCACCTAATCAACCTCCATTCAATCAATCTTTTGTAAGTTATATATGTGTTACAATGTAGAAACACGTCATGTATTAACTACAGCTTCACTGTCGCTATCTGCGGTCTGAAAATTTGAGATTTATTTCCCTGAAACAACATAGATGTCACTAGTGAGAATAGTATTTTTTATAAATAATAAAAGCTATATTTTTTATCTGTATATTGAAAAATGATTACGACATTATACTAGAATACGTCTGTAAATTAATTTTTCAATTTTTGAAAATACATTCCTTATTTAGACTAGTATACCTCCTATATTCATTTTTTTTTTGAAATCAGATGGAGACAGTAATTTTTCTCCTATTTTGAACGTCAAGTGTGCCAAATTTCATCAAGAAGTACAATAAATATATTTTAAGGGGCGGGAAAGAGGTATGAGGGTGGTTTTTCGAAATCTCACGTAAACAGTGACCTTCCTCGTGTTTTGAAGGCCAAGTGTGCAAAATTTTATCACGCTCAGTATAAAACTATAGATTTGTATAAAAAACAAACGAACCAACAGACACTCTTCTTTGACATATATTTGAAAATGTGTGTTCTTTAACATATTAAAACATTTTTAATACATGGTAATGTTTCTAACGCACCAATTCTAGCGCAGTTGTGTCACTGAATGAATTTATTTTATATTAAAAAATCATAAATTATATAATTAACATTTATTATAACATAGTGAGGGATGTTTTTTCCTAAAAATTATTCGAGTTAATTTGTATTAAGTAATGATTTGAGTTAGGTACTAAAAAAATATATGTTTTAGTTAGTTATGACATCCTGAAGAAGAAAATTGTATTTTTCGAAACCGGTAGATGTATTTAAACTCAAACAAAGATAATAAATACAAATATAATAGGGATATTTTCGCTTAAATAAGTAAAATAATTGAACGTTTCTGCGCGTAAACCATTTTGCGAAAATCGCTAAATGAAACCAACTGTCAAACATGTACTATAATATTATGGAAATGCTTACGTTACCGATTGTATTATATTTAACTAAACGGTTCGATAATTATTATTATACAATATTGATTCCTCGAGGCGTTCGTTATTCAACAGATGTGTCGGATTCAACAGACAAATGGTTAAACCCTGTCACTCCGTCGAGGTTTGATCGTATCCACAATTTTGAGTGACATTGTTTGCCAATGTATTATATTTAGAAACCCCTCCGGGCGTCTGTTCAAAACATTTGTACAAACAAATTACTGCAGCATTGTGTTATTGTTAAGGGTTTAATGAACAGCATTGCCAGACCTAATATATATAAATTGTTCCATACTGGAAACGAGATATCCAATCTCCGATGATGATGATGATGAGGTCGTATGAAATGAAACACAAAATATGTTCAAACAGAATCGAGAATGCGTTCCCGTCCGCAGAATACCTCCTTTTATTTCGCATACAAACAATACATTCATTTATTAATATTTTTCAACAAGCCATTATTCCCTGGCCAGAGTATAGCAACGCCTACAGAATAGCCGTGACTGAAGTAGTTATATATGTAATATTTATATTTTGTGTATATATATAACTTTTAAAAATATTTTTATTTATTAATATTTTCCTTGGTTTTCTTTTTCATAACATAATATGTATTATCTCTATGGCGAATTGGGTTAAAAAAAACCTGATCACACTGGAATAAACACATTATTATTATTATATATTTATCCCACCATTTCGGCGAGGTGCTAAAGTAGCTCCAGCAAGACGTATTTTATCACAAATTGACCGTATTTATTTGCCGAAATATTTATCACGTTTTTCTGGCACCCCACCGATAATTATACTTTTAATAGCATCCGCGTGTCCAGATCATATTATTTTATTGGCGTCGCATTACGTTATATTACAAATAATGCACGTTTGCTAAAAGAATTAAAATTAGCATGACGAAATTTATTAAGAAATATTTGAACTGACTATCTAGTAAGGGCATTCAAATATAAAAGGAACTCAACCAGCTATAATAGATAACACATTAGTTATTGTGCAGCACAGTTCAGTTAGCGTCCAGCAACCGGTGAACACATAAGATTCCGTATCTTTTTCTTGTCGTGCTTTGGTGGGAATAGATCCCGTGGACTGTACCAATTTAAACTATTGTTTAGTTCACGCTACCCGAATTGGACTGAGAGAGGAATAATATCAGAAAGGATCTGGCCTACCTAGTTTGGACGGCAATTTACACCTCCCGTTGACTCGCACTGTGGTAAAGAAAGGAGATATCGCTGCAGTTCAGGATGCTGTAGAAAACCGTATTTTTCGCGTTTCGGATTTAACGCACGGCGATACTCTCGACGGACAAAAAACAAACGTGTTGACACATCAGCGTTGAAATGCAATCTGTTCCACGTCCGCCGAAATTCCTAGGTATTAGTTAGTCAGAACAGGACGGGTATATTAAAGGCTTATTGGAACGATGGAATGGAGTACTCTACTTGCGTTAATATACTTTATCCGTTCAATGGATGTTAGCTAACATCATTTTGTTTGCTGTGGCCTGGAAAAGCTCTACAGTAGATTGGTCAAACCGCTGCCTTAAGTTCTTCAGCTATGATGTTCACCTTTCTCCAGGGCCCCGACTTCCAGCAATCTTTCTCTAGATTATGAAGTTCAAGATCTTATACAGGACATGTTATGATAAGTTTCCTCATGAAAATCATCTTAAACGCTATTTAACTTAAAAGAGACATCAAATAAATACATGTAAAAAAAAAAAATAATAATAAAAATATTCTTACTATTACGACATTCTTTCAACGTTTCTACACGTTACATAGATATAGATATCTCACAGAGATGAAGCTATTATTTTTACATGGTAAGTATGGAAGTCTTGGGCATTACAGGGTTTACGATCTGTCATCGGCTGGCTTAAGTAATGTTCACCTATTTACTTATGCTACCAAATCTATCAAATTTTTGGTAGTTGTATATATGATATCATGTTGGAACATTACAATTATTTATTACCAACTATGCTGCATAAATCCCAGTAATTGATTCCTACAAAGATTTGGACATACTCAAAATATTAAAAAAAAAAAACATTGTTTGCTCCGAAACTGTACAACATATTTAACACTAACTGGAAATCTTTCACTTACAAAAAAAAATGCAAATATGGACACAATATATTATTCAATTTGGTAAAGATAAGTCTAACATTCCAACCTTATCACAATACAATACACTAATAATTCACTTTAGATTTACAACACATTCACAACATTTTTTTATTGTCTCTATTAAAACGAAAAAAAAGTCTACTTTAACACAGACAGTAGTCTTGCAAAGTAGCCAAGACAAGGATTTATATATCTGATACCTACTGCATCCCACACAGTAAACTAATAAGTGTACCTATTATATTATTGTATGTTTACTTCTGATGTAAATACAACAAAATTTATGTCAATAAAGGTTTATTTTATCTTATTTAAACTAAGTTAAATGCTTGTGCTATTAATATGGACTAACTTGATGGTCTACTAGAACGAGGCTGGAACCAGCCACCAGATCAGTACATACGTGTCTTAACCACTAGACCAACAAGTAGTCCGTACCGGGCATTCATATTTGATTATAATTTTGAATAAGGGATATGGGGGGAGTGTGCCTTTATTTTGCGCAGTCCCTAGATAATATGTTTTTGCTTAATAACTAACAGTTCCTCAATTTGCTCCAGATCGAGGTGGATCGTAATATTTTCATGGGAGTTTGGTGGGGTGACTATATTTTCCTCGTGATTCTGAGTACACCATTCAAAATTAGGCTTAAATCGGTCAAAAGGTTTATATAAAATAGGTCACGAAAATAGATTATTGAAATAAAACTAATTAGGTATGCAGGTAGCGTTGTATAAATATTTTATTGATAACTGAAAAAAATATTGTGTTTATGAAGCTTTCGAGAAAATATTAATAATCTTTGGTATGTAACATAATATTTAGTACGTCTATAAATCAAATCATCAAATGTAATGTTAATACTGCAATATTTATAGATAAGTATTAAATAACAAGTAAACAATGTACATAGTTAATGAAATGAAACATATAATATAGTTTTGTAAATTGAGTTAAAACATTGTTTTATTTCGCTATATTTCATTGTATTAAACGATAGAAAATATTGGGGAACATCTTCCTATTATCAATAATATAATTCAACTAAAGTTTAAAAACATTTTCAGGTCATTTTTCAAGGTGGGGGTGGGGGTGGAGTTAAAATTGATAACTTTAGTTAAACTACATTATTAATAAATGTTCCCGAAAACAATAAAATGTACTGGAATAAAACAACTCAATTTACAAAATAATCATGGAACGTCACATAGTTTTACCAAAAACCTTTTAACAGTTATATCATATAGAAAATAGTGATTATTTTTATTTTATGAACGTGCTCAAATTCTAATATAAAATAAAAAACAAAATATTCATTTCCTTTCAACATGGCCAAGTTATCACAAGAAACAGAGCGATATTTTTTGACTTTCTTACTGACCCTCATATTTAATTTGTTTAGATATATTATGTACATATATATTTAATGAAATTTAAAAAAATATATATTCATCCTATATGACGTGACGGTCATGTATAACTTTTTAGAAAATTGATATATGTCGAATTGATCTGTACTGCTGACTTCAAAAGAAAATCTGAGAAATTGAAAAATGACAATATTAACCTTTACCATACCATGATATAAAATACCCGAACGCAACCATGCTGTCAACTCGTATTATCATAAATAACTATTAGAAAAAATGTTTTTATTAGCTTAAATGGTTTTAATGGCACGGATTTACTACAAATATTGAGCATACAATTTTGGAAAAATTATTAATAACATAATTTAGAGCATTCATTAAGTCATATACAATGTGACTTATCTATCTTCATTTAATTAGTGAGAAAGAGACAATTATATTTGTATGTTTGTTGTTCTTTTCACTGTGAAAATAGTGTATGATCTCTGTCTTTTATACCGCAAATTGTATTCTTACCAACATATTAATTTCATTATGGAAAAAATATTTTTTTTGTACGATTCCCTTTTCATAATTGGTTTTTCACTAGTCATTCCTAAGCGCTAATATTTTCTTTAGGATTATCTAAAATATGAATTTTATGTTGCATGTATTTACAGAAATATTACAGGTTTAATGATCATGGTAGACCTGTGTTACTGCATGGTTTGGGAAGGGTTAAGGTGGACGGTTTGAACTTAGAATTGATGTCTTCTCATACAAATCTCGAGCATAGATCAAAAAGAAGATCAAAAGAAGAAAATAGTCACTTTGTCATAAAATTTCTGTCTTTCGATCCTTATATATGGTATTGAATACTAAACTGTAATATATAATGACAGCATAGCATTGAAAATGTATGCTGGGAATAACAAGAATAGACAGATAAAGAATCCCGTTGGCTAGAACTCAGACGAAGGTGAAGGATGTTATTATGTATTCTTTTAAAGGCGAGTAGAAATAAAAACAACTTAGAATGGCAGAATCATGGAAAGACCATATGTTAGTAATTGATCAATACTGGCTAAAGATCGTTATGTGTTAAGCCTCCGATAGTTGTAATTACAGTTACAAAATAAAGGGATACATCTAATGATGCAAATTATGAACATACCATTAAGGATGCTATTATGTATTTTTCTAAAGGCGAGCAGAAATAAAAACAACTTAGAATGGCAGAATCATGGAAAGGCCACATGTTAGTAATTGATCAATACTGGCTAAAGATCGTTATGTGTTAAGCCTCCGATAGTTGTAATTACAGTTACAAAATAAAGGGATACATCTAATGATGCAAATTATGAATATACCATTAACAAATGGGGTCAGAAAAGCCTTAAATATTTATAAAATCATTTCAAATCATTTGGAGATATGCTACGGTCGAATTTGAAGCCAATGAAATCCGTTCTTGAGGGTGTGTCTTAGCCACGGACGTTCACGGTCGTGGAGCCAGTGATCTCATCCAGTTGTTGAGATGAGAATGATGCGACTATCTTGCGTTCGCCAGCACGTCTGGGAAGGAACTTGTCGCTGTATGTTACGAACTCATTCGGTTTGATGTCTTTGTAGCGTATCTATAAATAAACAAAAAAATGTCAGCATATAATCAGAAAATTTTGGACAGATGTGTGAAACATATGCCAGTGAACGTAATATTTTGTACAATACCAGCACATCGGTCATAATGGCGTTCAAATATGAAAAAGGGTCAGATAATATTCCTCCCGTGTGACTGGACGGGACGAAATTGAGCGTACAAGACGATGATGACATAGAACGGTAGAGAAGACAGTTAAGTGTTCGTGCAAATATGGCGTTTCTACCGATGCAGTAAGGAGATGAAGAGGATCCTGTTTAAATTGTTCTTCACCAGCATGTATACCTGCGAGCTCTGATCGAAATACAAGCAAGTGACGTAAAATTCAGTACAACAACTCATACAGAATACTGTTCGGATTGGCGTGTTATTGCAGCGCATCTACAATGACATCGAGTTGCGGGCGTAAAACTGCTGTTGGAGCTCAGCACCAACTCTCTGGAGCAAGACCAGAGAATGGCAACGCTTACAGAATAGCTACAGATGCAATAATGGCCGTGACAGAAGTATGTATATTTTGTTTAAATTTATATATATATGTGTGAACTTTTTTATTTTATTTTTATTTATTTATATTTTCTTTGATTTTCTCTTTCATAACATTATATTTATTTCATAACTTTAATGTTATATATAATATGTAATTATCTTTATGGCGAATTGGGTTAAAAAGAAACCCGATCACGCTGGAATAAACGTATTATTATTATTAATCAAAACAATATTTAATATGTCTTTCAGGATTTTCGTGCGTTCTATATATTTTAATGGTTTCTTTAGATTAGTAGTCTTAATTTTGTAGAAGTTTTGATGGTAGAATGAATGGAAGAGACCGGTCGGAACGAGCGACCGGGCGCGGTTTCAGCTAGCGGTGGAAAATTTGAATCGCCTCTTCGTACAATAATAAAATTCACCTATAGATTTATATGAAGAACTGGACTACTATAGAATATCATTAATTAACACGGAGGTCGCTATCTCCACAACATGTGGAGATTGTTATAAAAATATACAGGTGAAATCGCGAGATATCTAAATACTAGAATAAAAGAACATTGCCACTATCTAAAAAATAACAACTTCTCGGAATTTCTAACCACATAATTGAAAAAAAAATACTCTTTCGATAGTCATAAACTAAAACTTATTTATTATTTACTTACTTACTTACCATCGTGCCGTTTCCCCGCGAAGGTAGTCAGAGAGGATAGAGCGCCACACTCTTATGTCCTGACACACAATTCTCGCCTCATCCACATTCATACATCTTCTCCTACAAGCTCGACGATTATTGAGACTTCTAACAGGACCGTCCTTCAGTATCCGTGGACGTCCTTTACTTCTGCTGCCATCAACACTTGCGTCATATATCTTTCTTACCACTCTCTCCTCATTCGTTCCATATGATGAAACCACCTGAGAGATCCATTCTCAATCTTACTCACTATACTAAGATCAGCTTTACATTATTTACTTTGTCATAAATGGATCTGCCACATATACGCCTAAGTGATCTTATTACTACTGCATTCAGTCTACTTCTATTCCTTTTCTATTCGGTACCCTATAAAAGATTTAGACATAAATAATAATTATTTACAAAATGGCTTATATACAAAAGTATTATAATTCGACATAACATTTCCTTAGCACTTCACCATTACTATCCATATTCCCGTTAACGACCCCCCCCCCCTTTTCTCAAGCCCCACCCCATTATCAGTTAACGATGAGAGGAACTGCACCTCCTTAAACTATGACAATAATCCAACGTGTTTGTAGTACAAAGTTTAGTTGTAAAAATTAAAATACAAGTAGACTAGAATAATTAATATCTACACGAAATGATAGAATGATTAAGGTTAAAGAGCAATGACTATACCTGTCTTGGGCGTTGAAGTCCAGGTCCTTCAAATGTGAAGAAACAATCAGTGAGAGTTGTTATCAATGGGTTCTGGAAGCTGAACGTGACTTGGCATTCTTGGTTCAGAGAAGGCTGCCCGCGTACCTAAATACAAGAAATACCAGTATCGAAGACATATCTAAAATAAATACTCTAAAGTAAGTTATGTAATAAAGTAAAAATAACCGTAAACTGTGAAGAAAAGCCACAAGGGATAATTTAAATAACCGTCGAAATAGAATTAATCGAGAATTAATTTTATAATAATCTTCTATTAAGCTTTGCAGATTTTAATAATTGGAAGTACATAACTTCCATAACGATTTCGGTATAGGGTGGGTCCCATAGGAGTTATTTTATTATTATTCTAAAGCAAGTAGTATTGTGTGATGGAAACACATATGTTTTCTATTAAGGAGAACACATTCTTATTGTGAAGTTCAGAACATAGGTCTGTGATGTTTTAAATACTAATTTAATGTATTAATTATAAATATATACATATAAAATCAATTTTGTCGAAAAATATTGTTTTTGCGCTACCGGGATTCGAATCTGGATCTCTATTTCCAATCCGGGGAAGTACCTACCAATTGTGTTATAACGCCAGTATTTTTCATGACAAATTTTCGAACCTATATATTACATTTTTTCAAATTAATACATCTGTCGTTCCATTATTTTTGAAAGCCATCTACATTATTTTTACGGAATCACAAAAACCTTTGAGTAAACCGACTGCAGACGCCAGAATTACAGACGGTAGCGCAAAAACAATATTTTTCGACAAAATTTATTTTATATGTATATATTTATAATGAATACATTAAATTAGTATTTAAAACATATTTTTTCGTTGTTTAGACTAAGTTTAACTCACTTTTAACCTTTATTTCTTTATTTTATCCGTGTATCAAAAAATTACAGATACAATTATTACAACTGTCTAGAAAGTCGCAACCTTAGACGTAATTTTAATTTCTATAATGATTATTAAGGAAAACACATTTTTATTGTGAAGTTGTGATTATTCAGAACATAGGTCTGTGATATTTAAATACTAATTTAATTAATTAGTATCTATAATGATTAAAGGCATACCTGAACTTGCATCTTAGGCTTCTGCAGCGGGAAGTCATCTTCCTCAGACCAGGTCTGGCGCGTTTGATTCACAAATGCCATGGCAATAATCTTGATGTGTGAGTGATCTACCAACTTGTCCATGTAGTCCTGCGGAGTTACGTGAATCTTTAAAACTTCACGTTGGCCAGCTCTGATGACGAAATCTCCTTTGGTACGCTTCAGACGAGAGGCTATGGCGCCAGTGTAGTAACTGGAGTTGGCAGTCAGTACGACGTTGACGGTGCGCTCTTCGTGAGATTTATTCTGAAAAATACAAACTAAAAAGTTGCTTTCGAAGAAACTTTAGCAAAAGTATTTGGTTTATATTAGGTAGTGGAGTACATATAGGTAAAATAATACAACTGGAGAGACAGACTCAAGTGGAGGGAGTAAGGAGACGTACTCAGCTGGACTGGGCAGCATTTGAAAAGCTGCAGCACATCATCAAATCCAATATACAATAACATCCATAGACTAAATCCTACAACTAGTGCATGTTCTCAGAACGAGATGTAGATCATCGCTGTCATAAATTAAAAGTTGGCCAAAGAACAATGGAAAAGGCTATGATTAGTATATTCCCAGATACCTAACGTTCATAGGGGCAGCAATTTAAATACATCGCCAACATCGCCGCTCATATCTGATGAATGACGCGAGCGACATCTGGATTCGGGACGCAGGCTGCAGCAAAGAGCAGCTGCTTCAGTCATATATAACCCTGGATTCGTCCTCCCTTTCTAGCGTCTCTTTAACAGTACTATTTACCAGAGAACCAAGGTAACAGATGTTACCCAAAAGATCTGCATGCTCAATTGGCAATGAGCTGGACATACATGTCGAAGATGGATGGTGAAAAAATATGGTTCTGGAATGGAGACCCTGCACTGGTAGTCTTAGCCAACATAAGCTTTATGAATAAATAACATCAGAAGAAATAGATAAAGAAGGGCTAAACACAAAGAGATTAATTATCCTTGGGAGAGAAACTTGGGAGTCTAAAGTCCGTGCATCCTTCTAGTATTTAAATATGAAGCTATGACTTAAGCCCTCACCGTTAATGGCATATTTAGTTTCCAAACGAGCATTGGCATATACATATTGTTTGTCGAAGAGACGATGATGAATGGTGGAGAATGAAGATCCAGAACAGAACAGAAGAAGTCTTTGCACTGACAGAACTAGTATTGGTCGTCCTCGGTAGAGCGATGACATGAGAAGAATAGCGAGAAATAGATAAATAAGAAGAATTGAAGGCGAAAATAATTGGTGTTCTTTAGATAGTAGAAAAGATAGGTTGTTAACATAACGTTTTTTTTGTAAAATAACCAGAAGCCGGAAAGGGCCCACCCTTCCCTGGAACTGTTTTAAAAGCTGTGCAAGTCCCGTGTCGGTTCCACTCGCAAAGTAAGCCTGTGGTTTTAATTCAATCCAATAAAAATACATAGATTTCTTTTCGACACTTTAAATTTATCCCTTTTTCCGCTCTATAGTTAAGAATGTTGACCTGTTGCGTATTGAGAGGAACCTCTAATTTTTCCGTGATTTCATTAAATAGTGGGTATCTCACTAGGGAATGTTAGGGAAATCAACCCTGGACATAACTAACTGAATCTAACTTTATAACCGTTTAATACATTTCAAAAATCTGTTCAAATAATATATTTGCCTGCCTGGGGGATGCTGGGCACAATAACATTGATTACCCTGTATCTGGCGAATCTAAAACTGTTAATTCTTTGGGTTCATTTTGTCTTATCTTATTTTTATGACTTGTAACTAGCTGCTTCAAATGTTCAAGTATTGTAAATGGTACCTAGAATGTCTATAATTAAAATTTTCAATGAACATTAATTAAATTAAATAGACCATTGTAATTATACTATAAATTGTATAGTTTGTCGAAATTAAAATAATAAATTTCACTTACCTGGATATTGACAGCAACATCGAACGGTTGACCAAATGGAACAACATCTACGATAACCAAATCGAAGATCACGTCTTCCAGTTCCCTATTGGGGAACTCGTAGTACTGCTGAGCACGAGAAGAACCACGACATGCATTGAAAATGGACAGTTTCTCCATCGCTGATTTATCTGACGTCTTATACTCCTGCGTGACGTCCAACATGTCACTATCCCCTTCATCGTCATCTCTGTTTGGGTTTTTGGTCAGGAGTTTGCGACCAACGCTGAAAAGAAGAACGTTAATTTGTGAGAACGATCGGATCTGATAGTATTTTTGAAGCTAAAACAGTGATAAACGAAATCTATATAGACTATAATCATGGCATGCTCCCAGTATCTATGAACCTATCACAATAGATGACTATTTTTAGAGTATTTCGGAAAGATCGGTATTGGACATTTTATGTTGTGTGAATGTTGCCGCTTTCGGAGATTGAAGGATTGCTGTGCAGAACTAAGAAGAATAATATCGGACCAACCCACGACGCTATAGAAACAGTTACTGTCAACAAATGTTAGTAATACTGTTCAATCTGCATACATGACTACATTACAATAGGAAACCCGGTAACAGCAGCTTGCGAAGGCATTTACGAGAACACAAGGTAATAGGTGTAACTCTAGATTTTGGCACCCTGAGTGGTAGAGATCAAGTATTGAAAAAATGGTAGTCTGTGGTAAAATAAGATCCTTGAGATGAGGACTCTCACTAGTAGACAAAGTGTTAGCCATCTTCAAGGATTATGATATGACCACAGAGAGTAGCAGGAAAAAGATGGATAAGAAGGGATTTAAACTTAGTGAAATGGAGATCCTTGAGGAAGTTCTATATCTGGCAGTTAAAAATCACAAGCCGATCATTCACAACAAAAAACGAAGTTAAAAACAAATTGGAAATATAATCCACTTATAGAACTCACGAATAGCGATTGCTGGCCATCCTAGAGAATCCCCACTCGGAGTTCTCGTCTTCTTGGAAGTGACACATGTCTGCATTGACTTCAGAATACACGAAGGGTGTATCGAACTGGAAGCCCACTTCACCGCGACGAACAGCTTCTAAACTGGCAGGACCGCAGCGGTATACGCTGTCAGACTCTTCTTGTGGAGTGGCATCAATTATCTGCCAGCCTCCGTATCCTAAATATGGAGATAATAAAGGTTATCATTCTCATAGTCTGATGGGTGAAGGAATCTCATATTCTTTACATGTATTTGGCTTTGATCCTGGGTCATATAGTGCTAAGTGAAATGCAATATAGACTCCATGAAAATTGGTTTGACCATTTTAATGGAAATATTTCAAGACTGTTACCAGTTCGTAGAATACACAGTATTCTCTTCAATCAATGCACATTAAATGTATCCATAAAATACCTTTCTTTCTTAAAATCCATATCTCCACTCCTAGAACTAATATTAAATCTATAATTACTAGAAGTAATGTAGAAATACTACATATATGCATAAAGAGAAAATATAGAAATTAATATTAACAATAATAATATACTTAACATACAAACACCCTCTATTATATCCCCTCCCCTATCCATACAAGCCCCGCTCACAACCACTATTCCGAATTCGAATTGGAGGTTCTTTTTGATTCAGCCGCGACCACTGTTATTGAAACATTTCCTCGTCTTTTCAGTATAAATAGTCACCTTGACGCCAGCAGACGTCAACTTAACCGATATTTGTTCGATCTCGACATTCGCGGTGTGGACGTTTCAGCTCCAGTGCACCAGTACTGTATTTTGTGATATTGTGTTTTGATCACGTATTGTTTGTGATCCTGTGATTTGTATGCACAGTGATATTGTTTTTTTGTGTCGTGGGTAAATTTGTGATATCGCCGTATTCAATTAGGATCGGAAATCGTCTCATCCGCGTGCCATTCGTATGATCTCGACGGCGACTGCGACCTCATCCTGTACCACGTTTCCATTCTTCCCTCCTCTACCATGCGGTGATTTCGATTTACGACCGGAATCGTCGTATTTCATTCCGCGAGACGCGCGACCCAGAGATTGCACAATTCAACCACTAGTCTAATTTTTCACCGAATCCCCGGTCTCATACACCCCTCTACGATAAAATATCTTCTAATTCTATGTTTTAATTTATTACTGAAGACGATGCAGTAAGCGTCGAAAATGTTTTAATTTTAATTAAAGTGTAGCGTGAAGTAAACAACGTTTTATTTTATTAATTTTTCCAAAAGTTAATTACAATAAACTTCCACAAAGTAAATCATGAAATTTTTGAAATATCATAATAATGTATTAATTAACCCAGTTGATACAATATAAATTGGCTTTTGTTCTCGGCCGTATCAATAAGTGATACCGGCACGTAGTGCGCCTATTTCAAACAATATTTTAATATACACTGGAAAAATTCTAATACTGCTGGTCTGTCTAATCTAATCTGTCACGTGTTTCGAGCAGCGGCCGCATTGCTGTACCGTTATGTGTGGAGTTTTTGTTTATTCATTTATAAATAGCCTGTGAATTTTTACAATCATGTTATGGTTTCATATTGAACAATATAACCTTTTATCTGTATCAGTTGCGATAAATCGAGCGTAAGTTATTTCTTTTGATGATTTAATCCGTATTTGAGTATTTAAAAAAATGTCAGAGTTGGGAGTCACGTTCAAAAGGTTAAGTATATGAAATGGTTTCCCATACCTTGAGGAAGATCGGGTCGATTCATCCAGACATCATTCCAAACATGGAAGTTCCAGCAGGAGTCGAAGCAGTCTTCATCTGGTCCATTTGGGATCTCATCCCCCTCCTTATCGAAATATTTGTCAATCGTCAAAGTATGGTTAGTATCATGAGCAGATACATAGTTGGTCACAGAACGGCAAGGAATACCTGATAAGAAAAACATTATTTTTGTTTTAATGAATTACAGGAATATCGAGATACTGTTCGATATATTTTGTTTCTGTTTTTATTTATTATCTTTGTTTTATTAACCACTAAAATGAGTTTAAATACATCTACCGGTTTCTAAAAATACCATTTTCTTCTTCGGGATGTCATAACTCCTATCCTATGTCTTCAGGAGTTATGACATCCTGAAGAAGAAAATGGTATTTTTCGAAACCGTTAGATGTATTTAAACTCATTTTAGTGGTTAATAAAACAAAGATAATAAATAAAAATATGAATCTTAAGCACAAAGATAATATTGCTGATTTTAAAAGTATATATTTTGTTTCTGTTTACCCAAAGCTCTGCAAATGGTGACTACGACTGCGGAGAATATCCAGCACTGTCCGTACTCCACTGGACGACCACCGTTACTGAGATAGCGCTCCATGATGGCCACCGTGCCCGTCCACGCGTGTGGAGCTACACCTTCCTTATACTCGTTATCCCAACGGCCAACCATTAGGCCTTCATCGTTGTTTCCGTTCACCTGTTCAAATTGTCAAGCATGAAATAAATGTTGCCAAAAATGAAACGTAATAATAACTCTGACGTTTACCAGCATGCAGGGTTTACGCTTTCAGTAATGTTTACAGTAGTCACGTGCAGTTCTTTAGCAAATGTGTGTGCTTTTTAGTGTAGCTACATTTTGTTTAATTAATTTTAACTACAGCATAATGTTTGATGTAAAGCACATGAACAGTGGGGGATTATTACAGTAAATGCTTGATATCTGGGCAAATTTTGTTGGGTTTTTGAACATATTCAAATTAAAAACGAGCAGTTGGAACAAAACATGTTCGTTTGTAGAGGACTTATTATGTTGAATAGTAAATACTTACAATTGCTGAAATAGCTCGAACAACTTGGATCGGGTTACCTCTGTCGGAATAGGATATTCCACTGCGTTCTAGCAAGTACATGCAAGCAGGGAGCACCACGTCATCATACTGTCCGTAAATCCAGCGACGGCCCTGCGGCTGCCTGTACGACCCACACCACACCTTACCAGAATCGTTCATGACGTATTCTTTACGCAGTGCCTCATTGTCCATGTAGACGGGGTCTTCACGGCACCAAGGGTTGAACAAGATAAATATGTCTTCCTCGCACTTGTAGTCATAGCGATTATCGTTTTGTCCTTGTCTGTTGGTTTGCACCCAGCAATGCCACAACCCGACTTGTGCAGAAGCTGGTACATACACTTGGAAGGTGACGGTGTTAGTATCTTGACGCTGAACGCTGATCTCCCAGCGATCCATTTCGTGAGCCAGGGCTGAAAGATTTTGCAAAGAACCTGAACGGGATCCGTAGGGTCTGGCACTCTGCCTGTCAAAGCGATCGGTCGAGCTGTATGCACTGAGTGGATTGCGCTGAGAATTAAGCTCATTAGAGAAGGATCCTTGACGACGAATTCCATAACCAGCGCTGCTTTGAATATTCGCGTTTCCTTGTATATCACGGGCTGTGTTAAAGGCGCCGGGAATATCGCGGCTGTGGTGCAGATTTCCAGATTGGCTGGACCAGTTCACTGGCAGAACGACACGAGTTCCCTTGGTAACGGAAGGTTTAGGTCCTAAAAATATAAATATTATTCATCATTAGATATAAACTAGACTCTTGAAAATCATTCAAAAAAGGTTCACAAAAATACAAACCTTTGGGTTATTAACACAACAACCTTAAATGTTTATAGCGGTATTTTTGCTATTGGACACACTTTTTATTTTAAGAAACTAAAAAACTTTGTATATAACATTTAGATTAATTTAACGTCGACCAGTTAGCGTACTGTAGTATATAAACTGGTCAACATTAAATAAATCAATGTGGTTTATTCATAGTTTAAGACTATTAAAAACAATTCCAACTCATAAAATTAGCGCTATGGTAATTGTATTTGTATCAGGCCTATGGTAAACTTACCAAAACCGAATATTAGTTTTATCATGTCTTGCTGTTTGTCCCATGTGCGATCGAAACGAATGGCGAAAAAGAATTTCTGTCCCCTGCGCAAAATGGGAGAAGGCAGAACGGCATCGTTCACCAGGTCAAACTGATCGGTGTTATGGTCCTTGGAGTTGTCCCTCGCATAAAAATCGGTGAGTTCCACCTTCAGCGGTTGCTGCGAGTAGTAGTGTTGCGGCTGCGACTCAAAAGTATCCTGGCGACGGCGGCGTTCGTTCTGATCCGCCATACGGGAGATCATATTGTGGGAGAACTGGGTGTTGGGGCTGTTGCGGGTGGAAAAGTTGAGACGGTGATTGGCCCCGGCGGATCGGGAGCGCCCGGGACGGGCCTGGGCCGTGGGGCCGGGCCTCTGGGTTGCGGACTTCTTGCTGAGACCAGGCCGCTGCTGGAAGCTGGACACGTTGTGAGCTCCGGAGATGCCTGGTGTGTAGTTAGAGGCCATGCCTCCGATGTTGAGGTTCTGAATGTCTCCGCGGAGACTGCCGGAGACGGCCATCCCGCTCGGACCAGTAAAACTGGACGTCATGCTGGATGACATTCTATCTATTCTCGATGAAGGTTGAGTCATTGTAAAGCTGAAATTAAAAAATCATCATGTTTATTTATTTATTTGACATAATTTTTTTATACATCAAAAGCGAACAATGTTATAATACATTTATTAATTTACTGTGTGAGATGTACTGATTTATAAAATATTATACCGGCTACATTGCTCGACTACCGCCTGTGTTAAAGTAGACAGTTTTTTTCGTATTGTTGCGTTGTTATTTAATTAAAAGGAGAGAATTTGATTCGACAGAGATTTATATATAAAAAATAAAAAATAGAGACAATTATTAGTATATTGTAATCTGATTAAGCTGGAATGTTGAACTTCTGACTGATCTGTACCCGATTGAATCATGCATTTTTAAGTGTGTTGTACAGTTTAAGAGCTGAAAACACATAGAAACGTTGAAAGAATGTCGTTTATTTCTAATAAGTGTACTGTTTAACCTTTACCATACCATGATATAAAATACCTGAACGCAGCCACGCTGTCAACTCGTGTTACCGTAAATAACAGTTAGAAAAAACGTTTTTATTAGCTTAAATGGCTTTAGAATGAATTTACTCTAAATATTGAGCTTTCAATTTTGAAAAAATGATTAATTACATAATTTAGAGCATTAATTAAGTCCTATATAATGTGTCCTTCCTTCTTATCTCTCTTCATTTAATGAATGAGAAAGAGACAATTATATTTTTATGTTTGTTGTCCTTTTCACTATGAAAATAATGTGTGATCTCTGTCTTTCATATGGCAAATGTTTTTTTTACTAAAGTATTCATTTTACAACGGATTGAATGAAAAAAAAAATTGTTTTTGTACGATTCCCTTTTCATAATTGGTTTTTCACTAATTATTCCTAAGCGCTAATATTTTCTTTAGGATCATCAAAAAATATTAATTTTATGTTGCATGTATTTACAAAAATATAACAGATTTAATTGGGAAGAGTTACATGATTCAGTAGGTAACGGAAAGGCTGAGAATTATAACGATAGAAGGATGACTGCTGGAAATAAAGTGAATGGCGCCTTGGATAGAATTATATCTAACGTCAACCGAGTCAATGGAGTCTTGGTACCTATCAAAATAGAACTTTTATAATTTATTATATTTAGTTTTTTTCCGGTCAAATTTTATTTTTTAGTAATAAATAGTAAAACAATCACAGTGGAGGTGTACTGTGCGCAATTGTACAGATTAAAGGCAGAATAAATAAAAAAACGGTCTATGTTAGTGAATAATAAACGTGGAATTTAACAACACGAGACTGCACGCAGCAAGAAAACTCAACTTGGAACTGCTGCCTCATTCACCTTACTCTCTTGATATTGCTCCATCAGATTACCACTTACTTCCAAGTATGAAGCATTTGCATCGAAACAAAAATTTCAATTCGGAAAACCAAGTCCGAAATCATCTTGATGCCTTTTTTAAATCAAAAAAAGCACCGAAAAGTTGCCAAAATTGTGGAGAAACATTGTAAATTATGATGGAAATTATTTAAATAAATAAATAATGTGTAATTTCTTTACGCTTTACCTAATAGTATCAAAAACAATAATAAATGTATTATTATATAGGGTAATTATGATGCTGCAGATAACACTATTAACTATTTTAATACAGAGAAATAAGATGAAGCTCACCTTTGAAAGTAACAATACCAAACGAGATGAACCAGCGTTATATTCCAGTGGAAAAATCAGTTCTAAAATCCAAGAGTTGCGATGAATCTGGGTTTCCAGAACAAACTGTTAATGACGGTTGAAATTCGGGAGTTTATATAGCCGAAAAATCTTCATTTCTAAATCAAAACAAATTCCCCACCACACCGTACATGTGGAGGTGTCTTGTGTCCGGGTCCTTTTGTCCGGTTAATATCTTTGTGTCCCTCAGGATGTAACCTGACCGATACAGCCTAAATAAAGCGAAGCGGATTGTTGACCATAGACCGTAAAAAAAACCCGTTTCAAAATATGATATACTAGTCTAATCGCCCACAATGCGGGACCTACAACATAATATTTTGCGGCGTTTTTTGAAAAATGTAACATTCGTTTTGAAGCTTGCCCATATCATTTGCTTACATGGTAAGCCATGTAAATATTCTAAAAAAATTATTTTAAATTAGGAGAACACATTCTTATTGTGAAATTGTAATTATTCAGAACATAGGTCTGTGATATTTTAAATATGAATTAAATATATTAATTAGAAAGATATACATATAAAATCAATTTTATCGAAAAATATTGTTGTTGCTCTACCGGGATTCTACTGGCGTCTGCTATCGGTAACATATATGTTCGAAAATTTGTCGCTAAAAATATTATCGCTGTAGCATAGTTGGATAATGCACCTTCCCCGGTTTGGAAAGAGATCCAGGTTCGAATCCCTGTGACGCAACAACAATATTTTTCGATAAAATTGATTTTATTTGTATATCTTTCTAATTAATATATTTAATTCATATTTAAAATTAATTTTTACTTATGCGAGTTTTGAAGAGTGCAGTTTAATTTTAATAGTTATTTTTAAATATTGCGGAAGTGACAGCGGAGCATATTCAGCATATTTTGCTTTATGAGTTCAATATTTCAAAATAATACATTTATCGTTCCATTATTCGAGAATTTATCGTCAAAAGTACTGTCTGCCGTAGCATGGTTAGTTAATGCACTTTCCCCGGATTGAAAAGAGATCCAGGTTCGAATCGCGGTAGCGCAACAACATTTTTTTTCGATAAAATTGATTTTATGGGTATATCTTTCTAATTAATACATTTAATTAGTATTTAAAATAGCACAGACCGATGTTCTGAATAATTACAAATTCACAATAAGAATGCGTTCTTCTTAATAAAAAAGAATTTGGTTATTTATACTGTTAAATTTACTGTTTACATTCTTACTTATTTCTAAAATTTATAATTTATCTAACTGTATAAACCCTGTAAATGAAATTTACATGTAAAATGTCAAAACTCTTTTTGTTGTCAAAAGAATGATTGCTAAATTTTAAGTGTTTTTTCTTATTATTTATATAATACGTTGCCACAAAGTTATTTTGCAAATAGTGAAGAAGATATTTCTTTAACTTTTAATGAAGTTATTTTTGAAAAATTCTACAAACAAATCGCCCTATTAATAACGTTTTTGAAGAAATGTCCCCCGTCTGCCCGGGGGCGTTCAACTCGTGAATGTATATTATCGTCATCAATCTGGTGACAGTCTTTTTATGGACATTTATAATATTTCAAAATTTTTTTCTTTTGGCATAGCAGACCGCCTTTGCGTAAAAGTTCATTTCTTGAATAATTAAGTAAATATAACTTTAGTGTGTAATTGTACAATATATATATATATATATATTGTGACGTTTTCCTTCTTCGGTTTGCTCAATGTTAAGCATGAGATGTGTGGTCCTGATGCACAGAATTCACCATACCGTCTCCCATCTACACCAGCAATCATTCTCAAGAATATATAATAGAATTTATTTTAAATTTACAATATTATAATTATAAAGCTTTTGCTTACAAAAGTTGAGCGTGATAGGATCATAAAATGTATGAGTCTACCTGGTGAAATAGTAGTAAAAAATAATATCATAATATTACAAATAAAGATTTTTGACATATTGTCTATACCAAAATTGGCAACAAACATTTAAAATTAGATATGAGAACATCCTAAAAATTTTACATCTGAAATTTCCTTCACAATTTAGACACAAGAATCTTTACTCTTCAGGAGCAATCCACCCCGTAGAATACTTTGTGTCTCCTCGCACCTTCAACGTCATGAAGGTTGGGTCACCTGCTTCCTGGCATGGTTCCTGAAGTCGCGCAAAATCCTTGCGTCCTCATGTTGCAAAATAGATTAAATTGAGCAGAGGGGACCTAATCGGGCTCTCATCATGCTTGGCTCGTGAAAATTCCTTCATGAAGAAATTAGTATTGTCTTCTTAATTTACTCCTCACAGTCGTCGTGACAGCAAGGGATGTTATACATCCTGAAAATATACAAATTAAATAACAAAAATTCTAGACTAAGATGGTATAGAGTAACACAGATGTCTAATATCTTATATTATTCTCACCCTTCCTTGTTTAAACTTAAAATCCCATTTTTCTCACGCTCGAGCCGTCCACGGAAAATACCATAGAGAAATTCCTTCCCGCGGTGCAATGTTGTCATTTGCTAAATGTCAACTTAATATAATATCTCGTGACCGGTAGGTACCGGATATAACGTTATAATATTTATGTTAACGAAAGAGTTTTTTTGGTTTCGATTATCCATTGACATTATGATCGAATTATTTAAGCTGAGACAAACTGACTTCTGATTAGTGATTCTGTGTCGAAACAACCCGGGAATAAATTCCCGGGAATCTCTTGAGTTTTTGCTGTTTCGAGTCTTTATAAAAAAATAACCCGAGACTCGTGACTGATTTTTCTTGATATTATATATTTATTTTAAACAAGTTAACTTCCCCATCTTTTCCATCCGATCCATATGCAGCGGGTAGTTCAGGTAGTATGTGATAATCATAGGCAAGTGTATTTAAAAAAAATTGATAGTTTTCAATTCTTATCTAACAATACAAAGTCAGTTATAAAAATTTGTATTATGGACAAATTAGTCGTCAGATATTTACTATTATTTTTAAAAAATCTGAAGGTCTGGTTTTGTCGGTTTGTTCGAACAGGGGATTATGTTTCCTTTAAAATGTGGTGTAAATCTTTAAAATTAAATCCTGTCATTTTTCTACGTAATACAATTTTGATAAGGTGAAATCATTTGAAAACGGTTTTTGGTATGAATTATAATTAATTAACTTAATGTAATATTAGATAATAAAACAAAGCGGATTTCCCTAATTATGATGCTAGATAAATTTTTAAAATTTCGTAATTGAATATCTAAAGCTTTGACCTCGATAAAGCGACTATTCGCGTTTTGGGAAATATTTTGTTAGTACTCATTTCCATAAAAGTGGCGGTTGACGCACTGAATCGCCGAGATGTAACAATATTGACTTCAAAAATTTTCTATTTAGCAAGCTAGATGAAATTAATATAACTTTGTCGTTATAAACGTCCCCAGAGTTGAAAATAAAACTTGAAAAAAACGAGAAATAAACGTCTCGTTGGTGCAATTCAATTTTTAACAAAACCAAGATAATGTAGAAAATAAAAATTATTTTAAGACTTGTACAAAAAAATATGGCGAAGAATTTTTATAAATTGTATATGTTTTGGAATTTTTATAGATGTATATTTTTTTTTTTGTAATATTATGATTCAATAATGTATTGTAACGTAAAATGGGGGGGGGGTGTATGGTGAGGCGCGTGAAGCGCACCGATTCCATCCCACCCCCGGAAATCCACGCATTCCACCTCAACGAGGTGAACGCGCTTTTCTTGATTAATGCAGCCGAGCGGTGATCGGGCTGCTGGCATGCCGTTACACAATACACGCCAACTCGTCTCCTCACATAGGTTGCTGATATTCAGGATAGGAACCGGGAAGGTTGTCAAAGAGAAGTCTGGTTGTATAAAATCATGTATTATAAACACATAAAAATAACTTACAAGCTATAACTTAATTGACTAAATTATTCTAATACTTAAAAGCTACCTTACAAATAATCTAAATCTAGGCTTAATCTAAACCAGCCATCCTCGGGGTCAATGGCTCCTGGATCCCCGCCACGCGGTACCCGGCGCCGTCCCTCGACCCCTCCTGATGCTGTGTGGGTACCGGACAGCCGTCACCGAACGGTATCCCTCCGAGCGTGATACGTCCACCTGAGCGCCCCACCTGCTCCAGCAGCCCTCCTCCCTACTCCCGGCTGCTCCGTGGGCTCTTGATACGCTGGATAGGCGTATCCACCAGAGCGGCCCACACTCTCGACAGCTCCTGCAGAGCTCGTGTCTCACAGACACACAGGCTGTCATCAGCCTCAGCATCGTCCTCGATGCTCCGTAGGTCTGGGCACCATCACCGCGCGGACTCCATCCGGGCGGGATACCTTATTGCCAGCGTGCCCCACCTACCAGCAGTCCTTCTCCCTACTCTGACTGCACCGTGAGCTCTGGGTGTAAAACACCCTCCTGAGCGGCCCACACACTCAACAGCTTCTGGCAAAGCTACTGCGTCTAACAGACGCACAGGCTGTGCACAGCCTCAGCACCTTCCGCGACTGGAGCCTCCGAGCGCCCCGCAAGGCGGATCCACGGCGCCCTCCTCCAATCCTTCATGATGCTCTGTGGGTACTGGTCACAAGGTGACCTCCTGAGCGCCCCACCTGCTCGGGTCCTTACGGACGTCGCCAGCCTTGGCCTTGATGCCGAGGCACCTCGAGCTTTCGGAGTCAGCGTTGTCGGGGCTAAAGCCCTTATTGTGCTGACCCGATAGCCCTCCGCTACCTCCAGTTGGAGATATCGGCCGCGGATGACCCTCCTCCTCCGGTCGCCTCCGCTACAACCGATAGAACGTCCTCCGTATTCAGGCCTCCGTCCGAAGAGGGATGGCCCAGAGTCTTCGGACATTCTATCCTCGCTTCCGCGCCATCTAGGGTAAACAACGTACCGAGTCCCAAGAGGATCCCAGAGTCCTCGACATTCTACTCGCTCACGCCATCGTACACGTACCGATCCAGACGGATCGTCGCTCCTAGACGGCTCTCTGTCCGGTATACCAGTTATCACTAACCAGGGTCCAGCGACTCCCCCCCCCTCCTCCGCGCCATCTAGGGTAAACAACGTACCGAGTCCCAAGGGACAGGATAAACGTCAGCATCCCTAGACGCGCTCTCCTCGGGTTTGTCCGGTATACCAGTTATCACTAACCAGGGTCCAGCGACTCCCCCCCACCTCGTCTGCCTTCTCTAGGATTTGCTGCGCCTTATATACCCAATTTCTGGGTTCCATCTCTTTCTCACTCAAGGGCAACCCTTAGGGAGAGATGTCCTTTTCCCACTTATTGTTTTAAATGGCATGTCAGCTCTCTCCTCTGTTGGCCGTTACTTGATCCTAATTCCTGGTAAAAATGTCAATATTCAGCGAGGCCAGATTTCTAAAAGAATAACATCCCTTAACTGCCGAGGTCGCCGGGACATGTTTTAACGGTCCTCAAAACAATGGGCTGTTGTGTGTGGCCTCGCACACCAGATGACGGTCCCAAAGATTTCTCTTTTACCAGGAATTTTAGATCTTGCAAACATTTGTTACAGTATAATCAAACAGATTTTATTTATCTTAATAAATTAATACTAAAGTATATTTTCACATACATTACTTACTTACTTACTATCACGCCGTTTTCTGCAGGGGTAGACAGATACGATAGAGCGCCACACTCTTCTGTTCTGACACATAATTCTCGCCTCATCCACATTCATACATATTCTCATACAAGCTTGCCGATTGTTGAGGCTTCTAACAGAACTATCCTCCATTATCAGGTTTACCTGGGCGTGCCAAGTCTTTCGCGGAAGTCCTCTATTTCTAGTGTCATCAACACTTGCGTCATGTATCTTTCTTACCATTCTCTCCTCATTCATCCGTTCCATACGACCAAACCACCGAAGTGATACTTTCTTTATCTTACTCACTATACTTACATCAGTTTTACATTCTTTCCTTATTTCTTTATTTTTTACTCTATCATAAATAGATTTGACACATATACGCCTAAGTGATCTCATTTCCACCGTATTCAGTCTACTTTCGTTCCTCTTCTGCCAGCTCCAGGCCTCACTTTGTACATAATAGCCCTAATAACTTCTGTACGTATATGAATATTAATTCAAATATATTTTCTTATTAATTCAATACAATTCACGGTCGCGATTCCTGGGAATTCCCGGGACTTGAAAATTTTGAGTCCCGAGTCCCGGGAATTGATAAAAGTCGGAAAAACAGAATCCATACTTTTGATATGTTCTGAATTCTGAAAATCATCCAGATCGAGGGAGAAGATTTTAATTATATAATCTGCAAAAATGAGATGGCTAAAATTTTCGCCATTTATATTTGTATCTTTGTATCTTGTCTAGTTACTTGAATGGATTTTTGAGAGTAAGTATTTTAGGTGAGATAGTATCACCTTGAGGGAATCTACGAGATGGTGTATGAAGATTAACGAACGATGTGGCGTTACATATTACTGAACATATTTACATAATATTTAATAATATCTTATTTGGTAAGGGCATCTACGATGGAGACTTTCTTTACCGAATCGAATGAGTTTCCATCAATCTCCCTTGAATCTGGCATGTTCTCTTTGTTGATTCGTGTTCCGGAGTACATCCTTTGGCATTGCGTGATTCTTACGGATACAAGACAGGATATGCTAGAGGGTTTGGAGGGAGTAGATTAAGGTTCCGTCAGGAACTCCGATCTGCTCAAGCGCGGCAGTAATCTTGAGTTGTTTAGGGTCTTTGTTCGAGTGCGGGTCTCCAGATGGGAGATCCTCCGGAATAGCTGAGTAGCTTCATCATTATTATTTTGTTATTTTTATTTTATACCTTCTGCACAAATATGATCTGCAACGTACTGTTCTTGTGGGTTAAATCTGTCGGCAGTGGTGCGTGGAGGGTGTCTCTTATATGTTTTTCTTTTGTGCAGTCTCGTTTACCGGAAGGGAGTGCCTCTTCACTTTCTCCCTGCTCTTAATTATTGTGATGACGTTGGGATTGTATGGTGTGTGTGTATGTGTGAGTGTTGCATCGCCAGCGTGCATGCGTGCGATGCTATAAAGAGCGGCGCAGGGCAGGGTGCGGTCTCTTTTTCTGCGTGCTCATCGGCTTAAACGTTTGACCTACACTAGTGATATACCTTGTACTAAATTGTATCGTATCGTAATAAATGTATAATTCTTACAAAATTTATTTTTTGAACCTTCACATTACGAGGTATACACTAAAGACGTACTTAGAAGACAAGTACATAATAATTGTACAATTGTATTATTTTATATCTTATGTTATGTATTGCAAATATTGTTTACTAATAAAGTGAGTCAAAAGTGAGGACAAATTTTGTTTTGACAGCTGTGCAGTATCGCCCTGTCAATGTGCGGGGCGCTGGGCGCTATTGAACGGCTGCCTAGTAGCATTAAATAATGCCAACCAGTCGGCGAATGAATAGGACCGAGATAGGACCCTTGAGCTTATTGCATCCGTCCTAGGAAGTGGTGGGTCTGCTAAAATTTTCAGTCGATTTTAGAAAGCTTTAGCAAATACCTAGAATAACATACCATATATGATGATGACAATATTAGTAACATTAGTGATAATAGATCAATTTGATAAATCTTTCTGAAATCACATAAAAATTTTCTACTTGTGTAAGGTTAAATTAATTTAAATTTTTGAATTCCTTGACTTAACTAGACACAATATCTACACATTTATATACCAGGAAGTCCGCAGTCGACTGAAAATCTCCACAGTTTTGTACAAAATGTATTGTATGTATTGTATTTTTCTTACGTTATACCGTACCTAAGAACATCTGTTCTTAGGTACGGTACCTATTTACGCCACACAAGAAAATAACACGTAAGCAGTGGATCTACCTATATAAGGACACAGTAAATATTTTAGGGACAGTTCTCTGGAATAAATGTAAAAAAACGAATACATCGATGCCCCATGTATGATATTTTCTGTGTGCCGCATTTAACAGCAAAAAAGGACACGTGAATCCTGAAAATCGTGCATGAACTAATTTACACGTTTTTCGTATTCGTGCCCTTATATATATATAATAATGGCCAATTTATGTCACGATCGCCATACACGAGTAAATAGCACGTTGGTAGGAAATTTACTTATGCAATTGTAACCGGTTCTCTTGAAAAATTCCAACGTGAAACAACTTGACTTTTTATTACAATGGAGCGCCATACATCATTTGACATCGCTTCCTTGATTCTATATGCATCTCGACTCGCTTATCTCTTGTAAGTCTGTCTTGATCCTATCGGCTTATGTATGAGGCCTTTGTGCATGTTACGGGATTCATCTGCTTTTGATGCATGTCCTGCCCATTGCGGTCTATTTGCATATCTTCTGTTCGATATTTAATTTATGACAGATCCATCAATGCTCCATTGTGTTGACTTTACCTATCTGCCCTTCCCCCCCATAATATCCTATATTTCAGAGCACGACTTTTCCGTATGTGTTGTCCATGAACTTTGATCTATCAAGAAGCTGAAGATTACAATTACTGTTGTGGGTGGTACACAATGCTTCATGCGAATCAGCAAAATTGTTACAGCAAAGATTCGGATAAGTTGTGTTCTTCCTGGTCGGTCCTTGAGTCTATATTGTATTGTATGTATACCATTAGGTATTTACCTACTACCCTTCCTACATTCCGTTTCCCCACCTCTTGCACAAACAGCTTTAGGATATCTGACCCGTTATACCGTTATCGAAGTTACAGAGTTTTTATTCCCTTCCATTCTCCGGTTAGATTATGTTAAGTTATAACGTATTGGGCCATAAATCTTGTGCAAGATCTTTCAAGACCTGAAACATACTGAAAGACCAAACTTCATACACTATCTTTATCTTTGAGTTGTGAGACAACTAAACACCAACAGGATCACGTGTCTTAAATATGAAAGAAAAACTCGTGTTGCGAAATTGAAACTAACTAGAATTAATTTGTAATACCTATCAATTGCTTCTTTATACATTTCATTATGTAATACAATCTTTAACAATTGAGATTTAAAAATGCCTCATGTATCAAGAAGCTGTTATGACAGCAAATACTAACAGATGTTTCATTCGATTAACTCATTTTTCTTCGTACTCGTTTTTCTTAATCACATCACACATCCAACATTTCGCGAAGCTTTGCCTGTCAAATCACATAACTTCTACAACGCCAGACTTTAAACGAAACGCATTATGGAAGGCTTTAAGGCGCTAATTTGATTTCTCACTACTGCCTCCGACACTTCCTCTGGGGGTGGATTTTCAGATCTACAAGAATTACATTGAAAATATTTTTTAATTTGAAAAAAATGCAGAATTTTTTCGTCGCTTTAAAATAAATCTGCGAATGCAATGTTGCCTAAAGTAATCGTAACTTTTAAAAGAGAAAATAAAATAGTTTTTTTAGAATTGCTGTATAAAATTATTATGATTATTGAAAGACAACATTATAATTATTAGAACACATTATTATTTTAAATTTTGTAATTATTTTTGTTTTGTTGAAGATGTTTTTTTAAATACTAATTAAATGAATTAATTAGAAAGATATCTATATATAATCAATTTTATCGAAAAATATATTGTTGTTGCTACCGTGATTCGAACTTGGATCAAACCGGGAAAGGTGCAGTATCCAACTATGCTACAGCGATAATATTTTTAGTGACAATTTTTCGAACCTATATGTTACCTTTTTGATATTAATACATTTAATTGTTCCATTTATTTGAAAGAACCATCTACCTTATTTTTATTGAATCTAAAATATCTTTGAGTAATCTGATAGCAGACGCCAGAATTATCAATTCATTTTTATTAAATTTTGGACATATTGATACAACTTTATTATTATGAGAACACATTCTTATTGTGAAGTTGTAATTGTTCAGAATTAAAAATATCGTCGCTGTAGCATAGTTGGATAATGCACCTGCCCCGGTTTAGAAAGAGATCCAGGTTTGAATTCCGGTGGCGCAACAACAATATTTTCCGATAAAATTGATTTTATATGTATATCTTTCTAACTAATATATTTAATTCATATATAAAATATTTGTGATTGTCTTATGGTGCGTGATTTTGAGCTCATTGATATTAGGATATTTAATAAATTAATTGGAAGGGTAGCAATATTCTAACAAAAACACAATTAACATTTTACTTAAAATTCTTTAGATAAACACAATATAAATGACACTTTTTCCAACATGGCAATTCTCAGCTAATGTGTTACACACGTAGGTGGCTTTGTAATTTTACATGGCTAAATTATTTCATATTTTTACGGCCACTTGATACCGAATGAAGGATTTTAACAGATGCATTCATCAAAACAATATCCAGCGAGTTTTTGCCACCTTGATTTGATTATCTCTTTAATAAATTTAGAATACATATTTAGTTTTTAAATTACTATGAAACCGCGAAACTTTCAGACATGATACCTATTGAAATATTGCACACTACAATCACATTTCATAAATGTGTAATATATGTATTAACTGAATAATCGATATCATAAATAATAAATATCGTCCGAATACAAATATTTTTAATGTCAATATATTTAAACTGTTGTAAACGAAAATATTGGAATCACTTTTCACAAAATATTCAGCGTCCGTAACGTAGTGTAGCATAATCCTTAGAAGACTAAGTACTTAGCGAAAATTACATAATTTATTAATTTTATAGTAAAGAGAGAAATATATATATATAGGAAAAAAAGTATTTTGTACTCGTAACGTATGGCGCGGACACTGTCTGTAATGTCATCTTATCCAAGAGTCTGCGCTTGTAAGTAACTAAATTGCACATTCACTGCAGCAGTTACTTATTACGAGTCGACACTGTTTGCTAGTCTACATCCCCAACACAAAATCTACCCCTAGCATATGTAAAATGTGTTTTGTAATATAAAGACAATTTATACAATATGAATTGAATATATTAATTTCTTTCAAGTAATGAAAAAATTAAATGTATTATTATCAAAAAGGTAACATATAGGTTCGAAAATTTGTCGTTAAAAATATTGTCGCTGTAGCATAGTTGGATAATGCACCTTCCCCGGTTAGGAAAGAGATCCAGGTTCGAATCCCGGTGGCGCAACAACAATATTTTTCCATAAAATTGATTTTTTATGTTTATCATTCTAATTAATATATTTAATTCATATTTAAAATATCACAGCCCTATGTTCTGAATAATTACAATTTCACAATAAGAATATGTTCTCCTAACAATTTATACAACACTATTTTCTGAAGGGCAAAAATGTTTTCTTCTTTAGAAGTGTTTTAAACTTTTAAAGCTCTTCTCTAAACTGAATAAGCTCGCAACTATTTATATATTAAAATTCAATAAGACACATGTCACTTTTCCAAATTCACCAGAGATCTCTATCAACAGGGCAGCCAATCGAGCAGCCGCACACCATTGCGAATTCACCGCCCGACCGACCTGGACGCCTGATGTTAGCAGCACCGAGAGCACGTTTCGTAATTTTGAAATATTGCTCGATATAAACATTTTATAATTTTTAAAGCCATTCGAATAAAAGCGAGAAAGTTCAATTGTTTAATTATGTAATTACTTAACTGTCCATTGTTTAAATATTTTAAAATAATGATTTAAATTTAAAAGCTCGTCAGAAAAAAAAAAAATTGTGATCCCTGGAAAATAGTATATTTTTACGATTTTTTTTTTTAAAAATTATCATCGAAATATCGCAACTTCATAAAATAATTGTGATATCATTAAAAATAATATTTGGTTATATTCATGTTTTCAGACACCTAGCCACCCACCAGGTTCCGCTCAAAGATTTTTGAGAAACATTGTAATTAAAAAAATGATCATTACCAATGGATAAAAGGTAGCATAAATACAATTTCTACTTACTATCATGAACATAATAAAATAGTCTATCGGCAATATAAATTACCGGAATCATGTTCAGGCAGTGACAATTTATTTTATCAATAGATAGATTTTTTTCTATGTATCTTACTTAATATGTTACATCTAAAACACGTTTCATTAGTGCCTGTCAGATATTTACTTAATAAAAGATATCGCAAACCTGGATAACAATATCCTCCGAGAATTCATCTATCTACAAAAACAAACGAATACATAATGCTCCATGTACAACATTTCCTGTGTGCCGCATTTAACGGAAAAAAAAGGACACCTACATGCGAATATTATAATGGCCAATTTATGTCACGTTCGCCATACACGAGTAAATAGAACGTTGGTAAGAAATTCGTTTACGCGCAATTGTAACCAGTTCTCTTGAAAAAATCTAACTTGATACAGCTTAACTTTTTATTGACAGAATAGATCGTGAAATCTAATATATATTACATATACATATCCGCTATACACGAGTAAATAGCACGTTAGTAGGAAATTCGCGAATAATCAGTTATCTTGAAAAAGTCCAACCTAAAACAACTTGACTTATTATTGACAGATTACATCCTAATATAGTTATACATAACCTTCACGTACGTCTCTACAAACGATTATCATTCAGTTAAGATATCCAAAATATTGAAGAAACCAGCACCTAAGAAAGGATAGGAACACCAGAAAATACAGTATTTCTTCTGTACATACGTGTTTAAAAATCATATTAATAATATTGGATGTAGCTACAACGCGCACAGTTTTTAGACGATATTTTCAAAACGCCACATGGACTGAGGAATCAGAGGCCGTGTAAAACGGAATATTCCATAAAATAACTTTGAAAAGATGGATACTAAAAAATTGAGTATTGGAAGAATCTAATTTGTCCCATCTAACAGCAAGGCGTACATATATTTTATTTTAAAATATTGACGGCGTATATTCTGAATCTACCCGCATCTCTCATTTGTACATTTATTATCCTTAATTTTACATTGTTTAAATCGTACATTGCATTGTTTAAATATGATAGACAGAACCCGTACCAAATACAGAAATGAAATACCGTCTTTGTTCTGTATGTAACAGAAGATTAAAATTTAATAATCGTCTTCAGTAAAATGTTTCAACGTATGAGAAATTTATAAAGAAAAACAAGTATTAAAAAAAGTCGTTCAAACAAGGTAAACTTAACCTATATATTATTTGCAGAAGCGCTGCACAAGAAACTCGAGCACTGCCGAAGCTAAACGAACACACCTTGTAATTGGAATGTTCCTCTAACTAGATAATCTGGTTATCTAGTAGCTAGCTGTACTCGGCATCTAGCACACTGTGGCTCTTGCGAGTTAAGCCGTGGATATGTTACCGAGTTAATCTAGATTAATGTCGGATAAACGTTGTTTATTTTCATCTCGGAGCTTTCAACAACAAGTGAACACTTTGCTTGTGTCTTCGGCTAAGTGCAGGAGGATGGAATTCTCCGGCAGCCTTCCGCACGCTTCGACATGTGTGTATGGGTATACGGATGCAAGGGTTATATTGCGAATCATATTTCGTAACAAGAGTATATGTGTATTAAATAAAATAACAATCATTTTGTATGAAGCAACGGCATTTATTATACCTCAACCGGTTTCGCATAATTTTCAACCATATTACTTCTTTTACTTTTACCATTCTTTTAATAATACTACAGAGGTAAATAATATCCTCCATAAAAACGGGTTTGACCTCCGGTTGGACAATTTAGAAGCCCTTGAAATAAAAAAGACATTAAATAGTGGTACGCCAATTCTTAATAATCAAATTAATTTATCCATTATCCCCATATTAGGTACGTTTTCTTTAATATCTATGAACACTATATTTTCCCCTCCCTTAATGTTCTGTCTATCTCTAATGTATTTTGACTCTTTCTTTCGCATATAATTTTATATTCTGTCTCCCTTAAAGTTCTATTTAACTATATATGTATTCCGTCTCTCTTTTTCACATGTAATTTTATATTCTATCTCCCCCTTTATGTATATATAAGCGCACTCTTTTTGTATTTATGATTAGTTTAAAATACGTCTTAAAGAAGCTTGAGATAAGCGAAACCGGTTGACATATGATAAATTTCGTGGTTTAATACAAAGCGATTGTTATTTTATTTATGATTCGTGGATCGCCGATCGCTGTCTTGCGTGCATATTAATATGATTAGTATTTTCGTTATTTGCATGTATTTATTTTCATATTTTCAGAAGAATTCAAAGAACAGGGGTGAAAGAGAAACAACCTCCCTGCACCGGACATTTTAAAGTTAGCCTCGATTTTTTACATACATTATACATAGATCAATTCGATATTTCTAGAATCGTATTGTAAAATTGTAAATTATACGTAGTTATGTTAGGATTCATAAATACCGAAAACTTGTCCGGGATCCAGGGATCTTCCTTCTCGCTTCCTTTCTACAACACTTTAAGACAAGTGTACGTGCTGCACCGTAATGTTCGACATGTTCAGCTTCGCCGGATGGCGGAGGTAACACTTCATCACCCTCTCACCACCAGGCTGACTGCAACAGCACGTACCGCTCTCACCCTGGAGTATCTTCAGTGTAGTGTAACTAATCTGTATAGTTTAGCTCTATAACAACTTGTATTCTACTGTATTGTACTTAAAAAATCAAAAATTTAAGAGCATATTAATAGAAATCTTTGAAACCCAATTCAGAACCATTTTTTGGCTATTGGCCATTTTATGTAATTTTTTCTATACATTAATCTAGACCGTGCTATATTGCAGTAATGCAAAGCCATATACTGTATAATCTAAAAGCAAATTTCTAGATATACATCAACCAAGATATTTATTAGACTCTATTCTCATACATGTTTTTGTTGTAATAGAGGTGAATATATTATAATATAACATTAAGTTTATACTCATAGTTTATTGTGTGAGATGGAGTAGACTCCACCTCTGATATATGCAGCGTTGTCCTGACTGCTTTGCTAGCCTACCGTCTGTGTTAAAGTAGCGAGTTTTTTCATGCTGTTGTGGTGTTATTTAATTCAACAAAGATAAATAGTTAAAATATTAAAAAGCGAGGCTTTTAATTGATCTCCACCCAACTGGCTCATATATTGGGTCCATATTTATGTAATATTATTGGAAGTGAACGATTTACAGTTGGTATTGAGTGTGTTGCACAGTTTCAGAGCTAAGAACATGTAGAATCTTTGATAAAATGTCGTTGTTCCTCTCGGAACTATTTCATTGTCTGTCTTGTGTTGTGTCCATGATTTATTGCTTGGGGTGAGTTTTTTTTAGCATGGAAATATAGGACTAGTCTCAACATATAGATTTGTTTTATATCTAGAGCATTGTACTCTTTAAATATAAGATCTGATGGATATCCAAAGGGACGACCATTTATTACCCTGAGAATTGTCTTTTGTGCTCTTTTAGCCGACTCTAATATTGTTTTTGCTGCTCCTCCCCAAACCAAAATAGCATAATCAATTAAGGAGTAGCAGAGTGAAAAGTACACCGTCAATTATACATTGTATTCCTTTAAAAAAGTAAATTAGTATTCTAGTGCGTTTAGCTAGGTTCGATATATAATATGTTCTTTCTAGTTAAGATAATCAGCGATCAGTACTCCCAGATGTTGAATAATTTTAACTCGTGTCACTTTTTCACATTGGCATGAGGAAGCCTTGTTTTTGATTGTTTTGCAGATAGAAAAGCAAATAAATATAATATTTTTGCAGATGTTTGATATCCTTTGAAAGTTAGCTCTAGGTTTTATGTTGGTTATATTTCTGTTTTGCTCTGTATTGGCGGAGAGCTGCTACTTATGACCAGAAAGTATCTAACTGGAATAAGAATCGGTCCGCTGTCAAGAAGCGCTCCAGGAAGTTTTTTTGGCGCATGCGAGGAACTTGTGTAGTCCGGCTAAGAGAACATACAGTATCAAGAATCAGCAGAGGAACAACCAGCAAGCTAGCAGTCCAGGTTAGTTGTGATATGTCTTACTAGAGTGACACGGTATAATCAAAAGTATCACGGTCTAATCAAAAGTATAACGGTATCAAAAAAAAACCCAGGAAATAAGAGAACATGTAAGAAAATGAAGTGGCAATGAACAGGCCACTTAATATTTGTTTGGAGGATAAACATTTATCCAGTAGTACCTGAGAGGAATCAAGAATCCGAGAGGCCACCCTAAAACCCGCTGAACTGATGAAATTCGTGGCAGCGAATAAAAATAGACGTCTACGCGGGGATGCCTTCTATCCTGCAATATTACATCTCCAAAAATTTTAATAATAGGTTTTAAATTATTATATCTGTTCGATTCACAGATCGCCGATGGCTGCTCACGTGTGAATACTCCATTAGGTTTACTATATCTATCTGCCCCCCCCCTTCTCCCTTGACCCTATAGCACAGAGCACGACTTTTTTGTGTGTGTTGTTAATGACTTGTCATTATTGGGTGATACACAGTACTTCGTACTAATCATCGAATAAGATTCCAGAAATTTGGGTGAGCTATGCGTACAGTAAGAAAATCCAGATAAGTCGTGCTTCCTGGTTGGTCCTTGAGCCTTTATTATTCTGTCCCTGTACCGAATTCTTATCATTCTAACTACATCCCGTTTTACCACCCCCTTGTGTAAACAATACGTATATAAAAAAAAAAGTTTTTTTTTTGCAAATGATTGTTTAAGAATTTGCTGCCTCACTTGATAAATCTGATGGGAAAACTTTTGGGTCCAATATAAATATTTACTTTATCAAGGTTAGGTTTCTCTGCGTCATGAATATTATTAAAATGGCATGACGTCACGCGCCAGAATAACGGTAATGGCCGTTAACTTTTGAGATTAATGTCAAAATAAACAAAAGAATCTCAGGATTTACTATAAAAGTGGTTTTAAAATTACCGCTTCCGCGCTTTTATTTCAAGTTTACGGTAAAATAATAAACTTTCGCTGGTAATTCTATATTATGTGGTCCGATCGAAAAAAGTGAATAATGGTTTGAGTATCATTATCATAGGGATAGTTGAGTGCAAGCGAACAAGAGGACGGATGCCTGGAAGATGGAGAGATCAAATAAAAATGCTAATAGGGTCCTTTTTAACCTTTTAAGACTTTTGCAAGTTTTAAGTTCGATGAATATAAATATTTTACATTTATTACATTTATTACATTTATTAATCGTTCAAATAATATAAATAATAATATTGTGTAAAAGTGCTAAAAATTATTAAAAACATTTGTCATCATGAATGACAGCATAAATACGCACAAAATACGTCTGACTCGGCCGGCGCACGCTCTTCTACTGAAGTGACGTCTCCTCGCACCCCGCGCGTATTGACAAATTCACGTCAGGTGCTTCGAGAAAATTTCATATTGTAAATACTTATATATTCTGATTTATTTTAGGAACACCTAAAATATGAACTACGTATTTAGTATATTTACAGAGATATTCCTATAACTAGAAGGAATGTCAACTCAGTTTACGTCATCGGAGAGGAAAGTGTAAACAATGGCTCAAGACCAGTAGGAATGGAGAAGTATTATACACCAAGTTTCATACAGATCAGGAATCTATGACGCTTAGATGAACAATGACATTTTTGTATACATATCTTTTATCCATCAGAGGAAAATGATTTAAAATCATATGGTGTGAGTAAATGCGGGAAAAATTTATGTTAGTGTATTAGAATAGTATGAATGAAGGAATGACAGTTTCCCTCCAAAAACAAACCACCATTGTATTCGAATAATTACATATTCAGCTTCATTATAGATGCATACATAATATTTCCTATATGCATGAGTAAAAGACTACCTACATTAAATTAAGTTTATTCATTAAAGGTTACATATATTTGATATACGACAAGATCTTTATTCAATATTAATTAAATATTCAATTTGATTATAGACGCATGGATAATATGTCATATTTGCGTAAGTATATAGTACTTACATTAAATCAAGTTTATTTATGAAAGGTTACATAAATTATTTTATTCAACTTCATTACATACATATTACATTACATTTTTTTATTGCCAAACTGCAGAAGAGCCTTACGGCAAAGATTGCAAATTAAAGTGCGTACAAAAAAACATAAAAATTAATGTAATTAATAAGTAACATAGTAAAAGTATACTAAATTTTGTCAACAAAAAAAAAATTAATTACAACAGAGAAAACAAATAATTATATCAGAATGTGTTCTTTCAGTTAATGCTTTGAAGTATTCACTGGGGTCTCTTTATTTTTCATAATGTCAAGATTTATATTCAAGATCTTTCTTATTTTAGGGTGCATAACTCTATTGTTGCACATTGTTCTTGAATGTTTATCTCAAACATTATAATTGTATTGAAATTAACAGTTATTGCTTTAAATATATTTTTTTAAATATATAGATTTATGTACCGAAACTCTGAACAATGAAGAAAAATATGGCTTAATTAAGCAGAGTCATTGCCATTTTTTCTTCACATAACTTTGGTCCATCATGACTCATTCGCAATTTACTAGATCATGTACAGCGTGCTTTGCCGAGGAGAGCACCAATCTAGTCCCATCATGTCTTAAACATCGTCGTGTTCTCCATTAGTGGTAAATGGTATCACTAGCCCTGAAAGATAATATCAGGGTGTGAAACGAAATTATAGGACTTTGTAGGCTATTAGAGACACGATTAAATAGTTGGCACTGAGATTTGAATTGGATTGACAATTATTTGAATTAAAAAAGTATGTTTTCGTAGAAAGAAATCACATTGTAGTTTGACATATTAGATTAAAAAAAAAACACTTTGTATGAGACCGGTTTTTTACGAGATCTACCGGGTATTTAAAACTAACAATAAATACAAAAAAGAGTACACTTACACATACATAAAGAGGGAGATATAATATAAAATTACACGTAAAAGAGACAGACAGAATACATATACAGTTATACAGAACATCAAGGGAGACAGAATATAAAATTATATGTGAAAGAGAGAGACAAAATACACATACAGTTAGACGGAAAATTAAGAGAGGGGAAAGTACTTACAGTGTTAATGGATATTAAATTGAGTTTAATGGAAACATACCTAATGTAAATTCAGAGCAGACCAGCGACTTGCAGCCGAATTATCCAGGTTAGTGTTTTAACTTACATGATTTGGATGGGTATATTCAACTAGAACCAAATAATTACCGCTAATTACGGCAACATTCTTCTTAACTCTGAAATGATAAAAGCTTTAAAATAATCCCAGAGGGAAAAGTTTATGATTTTAAATATGACAAGGGCAAAGAGCAGACGGCAGACTGGAGTGAGTAACGAACAATTATTGTTTAAATAGGCCAACCAACAGCCGGGGGGGATGCAGGGTAGTTTCGTGTCAAATAATTCACCCTCCCTAAATGACCGACTCGGATTTTCAGGAAATTGTTGCCTTTGGCGGCGCTGAAATGTCAGTGTTGAAAGCTAAATTTCATCGATCGAGTTACATGAACGTATATAATGTACAGCTGGTATTAACAGTTTATTACAAAAATACTATTACACACAATTTTTAGGTAGCTTTACCTGCAATAACACTGTATATCATACAAGATGGCCGACGATCCGTCTATCTACTCGTATTTACATTTAAGAACATTAGGACCAAAACCTTACGATACTTCTTAGTGCCAAAAATGGATACCAAATTGGATCTTTCTTTTTTTGTGCACCGCGTATATTTAATAAATTGCTACTAGATCTTAACGGGTCTAAAGTGAATAATGATTTTAAACCAAAATAAAAAAGTGGTTGCTTGATGAAGGTAGAATACAAAATGAAACTAATTTGTCATTTGTGCTAACCTAACTACCTGCATATTTTGTCTTAAACTATATTATAGACAAAAATATTTTTTATAACTTGTGAGCGCTGTTTCAAATTTTATTAAGTTTTTTGGCGTTTGACTTATTGCCCCATACATACATTCAATTCGCGGTTTATCAATTTTTAACCGGCGTATCTCCTTCCATTTCTTTTCTCACCTATCCTTAAGCACAAGGAAGAAAGAAGATGTCTCAGTGATGAAATTCTTCCAACTGCAGCAAGTTCAGTGCGCTTAGAACTTTTGTACGGATAACTACCGTCGCTTCACTTGGCTTTACTCCGCTAACGCGTATTAATTAATCTTACTTTAATTCCGCTTATGCATAATAATCTTTTTCTCTAGTGATAGTATACACGCCGTGACGCACGTACTCGTGGTGGAGAGGAATCTATCAATGAACTAAAATAAGTGCGTTCCTTTTTTCCTCATATATCCACCATTACTTTTGATTGAACCTCAACAATATACAACTTATAACTGTACAGGTAATTGCTTTAGAACAAATACTTACCTTTATTTCAAATGTATTATTTTATGATAAAAAATTATATAAAAATCGATATACAATGCTATATCAGCAGTGGCTCAACCAAAAGCAGTTTAGTTCTGTACACTGGAAAATGAAATTGCCTTTATCGTCAATATATTTTTCCTAACAATGATAGAAAAATATCTGTAACTTAGATATCAAAATTTACCATGACATATTTTAGAATGTCGCGTACTAATTAGTTAATAATTATAGCCTAACTGCAAGAGCATTCATGCTTACCAAGCTAATGTAGCCACGATGAAATTAGTGCGGTGGGATTAAGTGATCTGCACTTCCTCAGGTAGAGATTCATCAACTATTTTTGGATTCCTTCCAGTTTCAGAATGTACTTCACGTCATGGAGCCTTCACGGATCATTGGTCTAAATCGAGTCTGCTCCCCGCCAGCGCGATGAATTGAAAAAAGTATCCAATTCTCAGGTGCTTTTCAGGAACGATCGACAAAATATCTAACATTCTACCAAATAGAGATATACATACGTAGTTTATGTATACAAAATCAGAAAGTCGTAAAACACAGTACCTACTGATAAATAAACATTTCCACAAAAAAACTTCCCAACACTAAAACATATTTGTAGCGGCCAGTGTTTCCATAAAACCTGTTTATCAATGTCAACAACATAATTTATTATCTAAAAAGAGGAAAATTGTCTACCAGATAGGGATTTTGTGTCGAGACAATCCGGGAATAAATTCCCGGGATTCCCGTAGTTTTATGCTGTCTCGAGTCCCGGGACAATGAAAAAAAAATAACCCGAGAGTCGTGACCCTGATTTTTCTTGATATTATCCATGTTAAACAAGTTTAGTTAGATAAATTAAAATAATCTTCTATAAAGATGTATATAAATAAATTTAATTTAAAAACAAAAATAGTGGCTTACCATTACGGTACAGCAGGTAGCGACCTAGCGGAAAGCGGTAGCTATAAATACAAAGATTCTGAAGGGAATAGTTTTGTCAGTTTGTTCAAACAGGATATTATGTTTCCGTGTAAAATGTAAGATAAAATTGCGTCATCTTTATATTTTAACGTAACAAAATTTATGAGATGAAATTAATTGAAAAAGGTTATTAAGGGACATCAGTTTGTTATTGATTTTGACCAAATATTTACTTTATTGTCTTCCGATGTGTTTTTTTTAAATCGTTTCTGTTTTGTAATTTTTATGAATGTGTTTGTATTTTGTAATCAATTTATAAATGTAAGCTTTATTAAATATTAAAAAAAACCACATACCTACATCATATAAATGAATATTTAATGATATATTTTTACTAAAATTGTTGATCTCGATTCCCGGGAATTCTCAAGTCATGAAAATTTTGACTCACAAGTCCCGGGAATTGAAAAAAATCGATAATACAAGTTGCGTAAGATTGTACTCTGCTACCAGGATACAACCTTACGTAACTAATTAACGCAAACGAACACACAATTAGACATTTACATAAAATGATTTAAATATGTTATTTCTAACTTAGTGTATCGTTCCGGTGACGATACACATTCGCTACGTTTTATGTTGAGACATATCTTGATTTCTACATACATACAAAGTGTACATCACTAGTATTATTAGTGTTTCTAAAGTACTATATGATATGAACACTAGGGTGGTTATTTATACATGAGTAATATTAAATTATTTCAAATATTAAAAGCATATTTGTTCACTAAAATTATTAAATTATAAATTATTAAATTCATATGAACACGCATCAACAGACGCCCCACACAGCCAAAATACAAACATCCACTGAGCATGTGATATTTTCGTCGGTAGGCGATTGCACTACCATCTGGTGTGTAACAGTGGATTTAAACAATTAAAATGTTTTATTTATTTTTTATATATTAGTATTTTTTACTGGTAAACCGGATGAAATAATTTAAACAAAATATTTATAGAAGTGAAATAAATATATTATAAATTCTTTATTTAAAAAATTACATCTTTTTTCATACGAAACACAATCAAACGCAATCTAAATCATAAGCAGAAGCAAATATACTAGACATAATTTAAAAAAATAAGTATAAAAATAGACAACTTATACTCAAAATAGAAATAATATTGATTGTGTTCTGTGAATTCTGGTCAGTAAATTGTTTGTTATTGTCAGAATATAATTGTCTAAAATATAAATAACAATTGACCCATGGCCGACCCGCTTCTAAACTCTTTGTCATTTATAATTAGCAACGACAATATTCAAAACCCGACCAGAAAACTCACAGCAACGTCCTTCAAATAGTTATATTACTGGCATTGTCTAGGGGCCGCCAGACGAAAATAAGTCAAAACAAATACACAGTCGTATACCTGATATCCTTTGTGTACCCTCCGTAAAGAATATGCTCAAAATGTTGATAATATATGTTTAGACGTAAGCGCTGAGATTCAATCCCGTAAAAGTGATTGTCTTAGGTCAGTTTTTGAGCGTTTTTTTTTCACATTTTTATCAATAACTCATTTGAATCTCGTCCGATAACATTTATTTATATCTCAAATTATTTGTATATATTCAGTTAAAGACTAGCCAAAAGAAAAATAGTATTAAACTAATATTTGTTGCGTAATTCATATTTTTACAAACACCCGGGTTAAATTTGATCCGCCTTTGCAGAGGGTGTGACAATGTCATGAAAGTTTCTAAATAATATGGTAAGCGTTTTCGAAGGTAGAATATTATCGAAACTTTCCCTCGTAAGGAGCCGTTTAAGTATACCGACATAGATCTAAGCATTGTTTTTGACAGCTCGGATGCTGTAGATGGCGCTACGGATCTAAATTCATAAGTAGTCAGATGCGAAATATCAAACTATAGAATGAGGCTTCATGGAGAATGTTGTGACAAGGATGAGTATAGTAACAGACGGATATGCAATAATGATACCATTATTCATGTTCCGATATTTTAATATTCAACTCGCCTTGCGTTGTTGCGAGAATAATAGAGAACTTACATGAGAACACTTGATTTAATTAATATGGGTTAGGTACAATTAAATACGCGATTGCAAATTAAGTATTAAATGTCATCCAGCTCGGTGAAGATGTACAGGACAACGCGGAACTGGCCGCTGAGAAATCACAAATGTATGAACTACAAGCAATATTCATTAAAACAAATCAAACAATTATGAAATATGCAATAATAATCGGACTCCATGATTCGGATATTTATTCTTATTCAGTTATTTTACTATTCGAGAGATAAATGATAAAATAGTACACACATGAGCACACTTGATTTATTCAATACAAGTTACAATAAAATACGGCATTAATAAACTGTCGTTTAGCTAGACCCGGCAGAAAGTACATGGCTGCGCTGAGCGGATCGCTGGGATGTGCTATGCTCACTCTTTGAGATGCGCGCGCGACTGTGTTGTCTGGTATTAGTACGAGGATGATCCGACAGGTACTACTCTACGTCCTGCTCACAATAGGTACAAGAGGTAACAATAATACACATAAGTTGGTTCAATCTGCTTTCTTTGTAGCTTTTGCGATTGTCTCTAAACGTGATTATTTAGAGATTTTAATAAATTTCAAACAAGACTTTTCAGGTGACTAGCTCTGCAATATTCTCCAGTAAAATTGACCAAAAAATCTACAAAATCTTTTGATTAAAAAAAATACACAATATTTTTTTTCTCTTTTAAAGACCTCCAGTTTATTGAATTCCGTATATAACTCTGTGGACGAAAACTAAAGGCGATAAATGTCGAATTATAAACGAAATAAAGTTGAATATAAAATGTTTATTTTGTTTTTTTTTTTGTAATAGTCGTAAGTCGTGAAATATTAATAAAATTGTACGGTAAGGAAAATATTTACGAAACACATTATTCGTTGGAAAGTAATATATTTTATCTTAATCTGTACTATTAGTAGACGGTACTCACGCATTTGTTAGAAAGTGAGAGAGCATATATGTCTGTGGCAGCCACAATAAGTTACGGAAACCCATATCGAAAAATTTCAGAGCAAATTTCAAATCCGTTAAGATGTTTATACGCTGTGCTGAACCGGCCGTGGTGTGCTTAATACAGGGTGAATATTATGTTCCAGGTCGATGTTGTTTTTGAATAACTAAGAAAAACAATAAAAAAATTAAATTTTGTTTTCATTTATTAATTCTTTGGTTTATTGCAATTAATAAAAAATAGCTGGATGAAGGGAGGGACCCGCCCTTTATTAGAACCGGTTTAGAAGCTAGGGCTTTTTTATTGGTCCCACTCATAAAAGCTAATAAAAATACGCAAACTTTAACTCAATTACATATTTAAGTATAAGCCAAACGAAAAAGGAGAAAAAATTCAATGTGGTTATTAGCAATTAATATTTAAAATTAAGACCCTCCAGCGTCCCTTAAGTGCTGTCTTTATTCATAAATATTCCTATAACATAAATCTATAGAACATAGTTTAACTTACAGATGGAAAATTAAGGTAGTTCAAGGTTCAAGGATCTATTTACCAATATACACTCCCAAAAGGACAGTGGATAAGACACAAAATGGATTGAGTCACACTTATACGGACACATTAACGTAGTTGCAAAACACGAGGTATGGAGAGTATTAGGCTCGTAGGCAGACCAGCCTAACAACCCTCCTAAGGAGCTCCAACGAGTCACTCGTACCCGAATAAATCCTTTATTTAAAACAATTATGTATAAAATATGACATCAGCCAGGTAGCCGCCTCTGGCAATGGCATAAATGTGTGCTTTTTACCCATATTTTTCATAACATTCTCGCATACTTAGCGTGTTATTTCATCAAATTCACTTCGAATATTGTCCTGTAGCATCGGAATTGTTGTGTGCTTATTGGGGTAGACTTCTATTTTTAATTACCTACACAGAAAATAGTTGGGAGCCGTTAAATCAGGTGATTGAGGAGGCCACCACTTTTTGATATTATGTAGACCGGCAACCAAGACGTTTTCCAACATGTGACGATAGCGATCACCATTAATGGTTACAGCATTGCTTCTTGCATCCTGAAAGAAATTGGCACATACGCCACATGGAGCACCATACAGTAACTCTACGTAGGTGTTAAGGTCGTTGGTGTATCAATTGAGGATTTTCAGTGCCCCAATAATGACTGTTTTATGAATAATCAATTTCATAATAAGAATGTGTTCTCCTTAATAATATAATTTGTATCAATGTGTCCAAAATTTAATAAAAATGTATTGATAATTCTGGCGTCTGCATTCGGTTTACTCAAAGGTATTTGAGATTCCGTAAAAATAATGTAGATGGCTTTCAAATAATGGAACGACAGATGTATTGATTTGAAAAAGTGTAACACGTAGGTTCGAAAATTTGTTGAAAAATACTGGCGCTATAACACAATTGGTGTGTGCTTCCCCGGATTGGAAATATAGATCCAGATTCGAATCCCGGTAGCGAAAAAACAATGTTTTTTGACAAAATTGATTTTATATGTATATATTTATAATTAATACATTAAATTAGTATTTAATGACTGTTTTGTTTATGAAATGAGCTATGTCGCTCGTGGTGATTTTTTACCAATATCCTAGGTTATCAATATTGAAATAAAAATATTTACCGTTGCATGCTCTTGAGACGTTAGATGCTTTATCAAAAAAAAAATAGATAAATGGTGGCCATACAAAATCGGCCTGGAACATAATATTCACCCTGTATTTTTATTAAATATTTATTATATTAATTTACACTATCAAAATGCCTTAATAAAATTAAAATTAAATAAAGTCAGCTTGTGAAGTGAAGTGAAGTATCGTTCTTCTGTGTGGGGCTGATAGTGTACTATTTTTGTGTAATCGGTTTCTCGCTACCCTGCGTGCCGATTAGTGCTTTCATCTTGCTATTTCGTCTATGTCTCGAAAAGTTAAAATATAATAATATAATATGATAATTGAAATATGTCCTTTCACGTTCTAAATATTTAAATTAACAAAACAATGCACACAAAGCTAAGCTACCGTTTTCTAAGAAATTAAAATATAAAATGTCAAAAATCAATGTAGTAATATTGTATTCCGTTCTTCTTTGTGAGTAGACTATTTATATGTTTTATTTATATTAATATAAGGATAAAATATCCGGTACGATTAGCAACGTTTGCAAAGAAAGAAGAAGTCGATTGTCATCTAAAATAATAATATAATAAAATATTAAGGAGAACACATTCTTATTGTGAAATTGTAATTATTCAGAACATAGAAATAATCCCGGTAGCGCAAAAACCTCCACCCACTACCTCACCTGCCTACCCACCCAGTCGATCGGCGACCCTGAACCGCTACGGTTACAAAGGATTATGCAGTGTAAAATAGAGTGAGAAGTGAATCTACGTGACCATCTTGTGCAGTCTGAATCATTCAAGATGCTGAACGGAGATAGTGTCAAAAGTTACAGTCCACATTGGAGGTTCCAGGAGAACGGATTGTGGTGAGTGGAACTTCCTTCCGAATCCTGTTTCTTCCGGCATCTATGCCATTACGCATCATTTGGTAATATTTATAATTAATACATTAAATTAGTATTTAAAATAAAATATACTTCATTTAAGCAAATGAGTCCAATATGATATAAAACCATGGCTTAACTTCAGTTATTTGTGTAGGAAACGAGCCATATGGGTAAGTTACCAAGAAATCGTATTTCTATCATTTTATACACTAAATTTGCATGCATTACTTTGTCAAAGGTTTTATTGCAGTCCGTGTAAATTGTCTCAATGTTCGCTGCCTGATCCGCACATTGAAGTGAGGCCGCGGAATACACGTTACTTAGTGTTTGGGTAAGATTTTGAATCGTTGAATTATGTGCAGATAATTATTAACAAAATTAAAACATTTTGGAGAACACATTCTTATTATGAAGTTGTAATTATTCAGAACAGACGGTCTGTGATATTTTAAATATTAATTAAATATATTAATTAGAAAGATATATATATAAAATCAATTTTATCGAAAAATATTGTTGTTGCGCCACCGGGATTCGAACCTGGATCTCTTTCCTAACCGGGGAAGGTGCTTTATCCAACTAAGCTACAGCGACAATATTTTTAGCGACAATTTTCGACCCTATATGTTACCTTTTTGAAATTAAAACATTTAATCGTTCCATAATATGTTGTCGCTGTAGCTTAGTTGGATAAAGCACCTTCCCCGGTTAGGAAAGAGATCCAGGTTCGATCCCGGTGGCGCAACAATAATATTTTTCGATTAAATTGATTTTATATGTATATCTTTCTAATTAATATATTTAAAAGTAAAATAAGTTTTGTCATTAAAATTTGTCTTATACGTTGTATTTTATTTGTCAATTATTTTAACAATATTTTGGAGATATCGGTTATAGAACCCGGTAATTTGTCAGTCTGTTCCATGTTTAATTTTATACTTTTTGACTGAACTCTCTCTACGTCAAATTTTACGATTTTATTTCTTAGAACAAAACACAAAACGCCTGACCACCCTACTCTCTTCTTCCGACATAATTGTTATACTCGTACATTCCAAATGTTTCTCCGTTTCTCTTTAGAACCCTGCGTAAAACACTCTCCATTCCGTGTCCACGATATACATATTTGTTTTATAATAAGTACAAAATACCATTCGTTCCACATTTTGCATACTTGTTTTTTAGGGCCCTGTTTAAAACATAAACACCCACCACCCTTTTCCTGGCTACCCCTCATTGCGATGTAAATGTGTATTTTATTACATTGAATATAATCCGCTCCAAATTTTGGATAGTTAATAATAATCCATGTTCCGAATTCGTAAACACACTTTTGGCGCGACTTTTCGAATGAGCGACGACCACTGTTATTGACACATTCCGCGTCCAAATTCCCATCCATATATTTTTTCATGCTCGTCTTTTCAGTATGAAATGTGACCTTGACGCCAGTAGACGTCAACTTGACCGATATTAGTTCGATCTCGACATCGCGATAGCATTCGCGGTGTGGACCTTTCAGCTCCAGTGCACCACCACATTATTGTTTGTGATCTTATGATTTGTGTGTACAGTGATATTGTTTGTTTGTGCCGTATTCGATTAGGTGCATATATATATGTATAAAAATATGTACATATAGTACACCCAGATAAAAACTGAGACAACTCAAAAAGTAATCATTTTTCAGTAGACAAAAAAATAAAAACAAATTTTCTCCATTTTTTGTTACTAAAGTTATGAAACTAAATAACATTTGAGTTCATAAATGTATCCTAAAATGACATTATTAGAGAACTGGGGCTAAGTTAGTTGCGAATATAGCAGAGTATCCGAATACAATAATAACTCAAAATTCTTGTTTTTATGAGTTGTCTTAGTTTTGATCTAGGTGTGCGATATATAAAAACGTTTTCCATGCAGGAGTAGTACGATATATATGTAAATTTTTATTAAGATAATTATGTGAAGTTCTAAAGTAATGTGAATGTCTTTCCATTGATGACTCTACGAAATAATTGTTTGAACAATAACCCGAATACTGAAAAGCGTTTGCATTATTTTACTTCAGGTTTTATTAAAATTCGGATTAACTATAGGATTGAGTTGTAACCAGTTATATATGTAAGTGAAAATAAAAAAAATGTTTTCTTCAAGATTAAGATGTCTCACAGAGACGAATCTATTATTTTTATATTAGAAAATATAGTCTTGGGCATTACAAAGATTACGACCTGTCATCGGCTGACTTAAGTGATCACTTTAGACAATGTAACGTTCACCTATTTGCCCATGCTACCAGATCAATAAAATTTTTGGAAGTTGTATATATTAAATCAAAATGGAACATTTCACTTATTTATTATCAATTATGCTGTCGCCATCTATTAACATTTTTTGAAAATTTGATATTCTTTCTCATATAATAGTATAGATGTCACCGAAGCTGAGACTTAATTTAGAGTGGAGGAAATATCCTTTATGTGTATAGGAAATTCAATCGAATTATTAACCTATACTAGAATACGTTGGAAAATGCAGTATTTTTCAATTTTTAACTTCATATTTCACTTATTTTCTTATTTTACTCATTTAATTTACTTGAGACGCGTTTCATCTTGTAGGGGAATTATCAATATCTTGATTAATAGGATTTATAATGCCCTTGCAGGGCGAAACGTTTTTCAAGTGAATTAAATGAGTAGAATAAAAACATGTTTTTAAGGACAGCACATTCTTATTGTGAATTTGTAATTTTTCAGAACATAGGTTTATGATATATAATACAAATTAAATGTATCAATTACAAATTTATTTATATTAATACAAATTATACAAATTTCCTCGAATAATTTTTAGGAAAAAAATTTAGAATGGGACTCGTAGTTAAATTAAGTTGGTTGTTTATAATTTTTTGATTAGTTTTACACGCTTTATTTATCTCAAACGATTCCAAATTATTTATTTTGTGACCAACACCGTTTACATGCAAAATTAACAATCCCAATATGTTATCAAAACCATCTCTCATTTTCTATCAAATGATTAGAAAATTCTGAAAACCCACTATTGTTCAAACATCTCAAATGCTTCTTTACTCTTATGCAGCACAATTCTTGCAACTATGTTTCTAGACACTAGAATTGTTAAATTTATCATCTTTGTCTTTAGAATTTATGAGTAAATTTCCTATATTATTATTTGTATAAAATGCTGGTCTAATGTTTCGTGGTAAGTGTTTAGATATTTGATTTTATAGGTTATTTTTGTATAAAACCTACGCTAATAATTATTATTATCATTATGTTTTATATTATTTTAATTTATTTTTTAAAATAGTGTCTATCAAACCTGTACTATACCCGTTATTAACTGCTATTTTTTTTAACTGTATTTAATTCAATATTGAAATTGAATATTGACTAAAGGATGTATCGTGGAGTGGAACCCTGAACGTTTGTGTGATAATGGATGATTAGTATTAGTATCTGTAAAACCGGTAGATGTATTTAAACTCAATAAGTGGTGAATAAAACAAAATTGTTGACGCAAGTCGAATACTCATTCCCTGTCCTCTTTCGTCCATCCAATCATTTTATACCTGTCCCGCTCTGGCTGATTACCTTACATTTCGGCGCCCGGGACCACTCTCCGAATGGGCTTCGACCACGAAGCATTAAGGTTTTTTTTGTTCTTTTGTCGCCCTACACTCACGCCGTGCGTATCGCTTGGACCGCGCAGAGGAAGTTAATCGTTTTCGGAAGTGCCGTCATCGAGATCTCGGTTCGGCATAATACATGTGCTCGTCAACCGGAGGTGAAATCGATGCCCAACCCAGGACTTCAAAACAAGGTAGGCCATATACATTTACCTTAGTTTCCTTCAGACTTCCATTTTGGGTTGCATCAAATATTTAAAACCATTCTAGATACAGTCCACGGGATCTTATCCCAACAAAAGTTATTAAGTAAAAATAATGAATTTTAACCACAAAGTTAATTTTGCCAATTTCAAAAGTAAAAAAAAACATGTGTTTAATTTTAGATATGTGATTATGTAGTTCTACAAACTTACTTTGGAAATAGTAAATATTGATGTTCCGCACAGCATTGCAAACTACGGACGCGAGAAAAAGTGGCCCGAGAAATGAATGAATAGGAAGAGGCCATTTTTTCCGCGTCACAGAAACATTCCGCCCGGCATTCCACGCCACTGGATTCTCCCCGCCACTGTGTCAACAGACCGCCGAGTGGAGGGGGTAGCGGGCCGCTGCGAGACTCCGCCCCCACCAGCGCGCAGGAAAACGATATTTTTAGAATTAGCATAACTAGTCATAGGAAATTATTTGTAAGGAATATGTTATGTTAATAAATAGAGAATGGAAAGGGCGATCGCCCGGCGATAATATTACGCACCTCAAAAATCATTTAGGTATTGAAAACGAGTTTTCCAAGTTTGAGGTGCGATAATTAATTCCCCGGGCCATCGCCCCGGGTAAGACTTATCAGGCATCGCGAGGAGCAATAAAGATTATAAGATAAAATACTCGCGGTGCCTGAAAAAGTAAAATTGTAAAGAGGAGAAAGGAAATGCCGGAGAAATCCGAAGTCTGCCGTCTTCGACCTGACGGCGAGAAAAATGAACCAAGTTTCGAGATCTCGCCGCCAGGGGGTGGCTGCGCTGGACCGCAGCGGGGCGGCAGGGGGACGGATCCGGCATTGTGATTGGAGGAGATCTCCTGGAGCCGGTAGCGCTCGTGATATGTTTATGTGTCAAATAAATAATGGTCCAGTGGCTGCAAAGACTCACTCTCGTCTCATTCGTCTCTCGCACCACTGGACTGGATAAAGCAAACTGGACTTTTTTATTTCTTCTCATCTTTCGACCTTGCTACTACTTGGACTACTGAATCTTCTGGCTTCCTGACTTGGCTTCGACTTTGGATCACGGACCTGGAAATTCACACTGACATCGGCTGCTACACTGGACAAGATTTTGGACCCCCCTGGACCGCTGCACCACGCTGCAGATAATTTTGTCCGAGCTACCAGAGCGAACCGGCGAACCACCCTACAAATACAGTTCTTGTTTCCTGTACGGAACAATTTAGTAATTTATTTTCAGTCTGTCTAGGCTTAAATACACTTTCAGAGTTTAGATATTTTCCTAAGTATTTTAGTTAAATAATGAATAGAAATATTGAGAAAATAAATTAAGGATATCTTATCCTTTCGCAGAAGTTTACTTAAGATATTCTCGTATTATTTTGGAATTAGGCCAATATAATGGTTTAGAATATTCCAGAGGCTTCCAGAACTCCTGATATGCCGGTTAAGGCTTATTTAATATTATTTATTTCATTCGGGATTCAATGGGTTATTTAATATTACTAATTTATTTATGTTTTTCTTAGCATGACATAAATATATAAATGTAATTATTGTGTATATAATAATTTTACGTTATTTTAAAGACATATCTTTTATTATTTTTTCTCAGGTGGTGGTTTTTTTAATCTTCTGGATATTTTAACAAACTGATGATTTATAGAGAGATGTGTGAAGGTTATGTATTAATAAAACTCCGTCATTAAAACTCAAGTTGTTTCACGTTGGATTTATTCAAGAGAACTTGTTACAAAATATTCACCGGCGTGCTACATGCTATTTACTAGTGTATGGCGGATGTAACGTAAATACGTCTTATATATATATAAGGACACGTATTTTTATGTATGAATAACTTGATCGCAAGTATGACTTGCAGGTGTCTTTTTTTGCGGATAAATGCGGCACACAGTAAATGTCGTACATGGTATTAATTTGTTTGTAGATAGATAGATGTACGTACATAGATTTTAGAATAATAAGGATATTAACGTTCGTATCACATAACCCAAGAAAAGTTTGGAATAAACGGTAGGTATTTAATGTAATACACATTTATATGTAGAGGATAATGTGATATAATCTAAGAAAATTTTGTAAAATATTGTATGCATGTAATGAACATTTATATGATGGAGAGGAGGTGCAGTAGTAAAGGGGAGGGTGCCTATTTAAACCTCAGAGTCCTAAAGTGAAATGTATGCAAAATTTTGAGAGGCTAGTATTCAATATAATACAAATTTATATGTCGGGGACGGGGTGGAGCATAGTTTTATGGGATTGTACAGAGAACAGACATACATTTATGTAATTTTGTATACATATATTTCCACGGCTACACAAATGACATCCCTTACCGTCATCAAGATGTCCGCAAAATACAAAATGCATGCGAGCGTATTCCATTCTACAAACAATATGTGATCCCAGGATGCTAGCAATTTAAAATCGATCAGTACCGCGGGACGTCGCCGTGTTGGGAAATTCAGACGGTGTGGAGCAGTCATTGAGAGCTTTTTGATTGGTGGAGGACTGTGGTGGAAGCAGCACGTGACTTACGACCTGAATGCTAGCCTTCCAGACACGTACGCCCAGCCCCAAAACTAGGGGATGAACAGGTGTTGAGATAAAATGCCTGTATTGATTTTGTGTCGGTGCTTACGTAGAGGGGGGTTTTATGTTCTTTATCCTTTGTTCAATACTGACCGCGCTTTGGAGTGGTACTTTAAGATAAAAATATATATTTATACTTCATTTTTTTACTGTAATTAGAAAACGTTTGTTTCTTTGCTTTACATATATTGCTGTTATCTCAAAGTTCATGACGCAAAATTAAAAGATAAAACTATACACAATACTGATAAACCGCTCATATGGGAGTGAATTTTGGTGTCTTGCTTTAGCGCTAGGCCCAATACGAGATAACTTGGAACCCGGAGCCCCCAGTATGAGAAGCGAGTGTCAAGCCCGCTAGACTACACCTTCCCACCTTCTTTACAGAAATTTACTCTCATCGAGGAGTTGTCGCAGAACTTATACCATACAGCACTGACATAACCGATTACTCTATCTGTATTGGTGTGAAATTTAGAGGAGATTAAAGAACTGCCTTCTATCTTCCCCTAGATAAATAAGTATAAGAGATCATATTTCTCAATGCGATAATGTTTCTGAGGTTTGCAATTAGTTTGATAGACTTGTGGGGGCAGATAGTTTGAATTAATAGAAACTCGCGGTTTGTGTAGTCTCGTGTATTGCGACAGGGGATAGAACAGAGCAGAAGGTATGATTGTCAAAATGTAGTATAGAGAAGTGAGAACTACGAAGTGTAGAGGAGCGAGTTGACGCTGTTCGGTGTCAGCCTAGAGCGCCTTGGCGGGGCAGCGAAACGGAAGATGTGTTGTCGGTGAGTGATCAGCCTAGACTATGGCGGCAGCACTTTGCAGTCGGCTAGGTATTGAATCCAGATGTTGCTGGTATCGACGCCAGCTGGAAACGGCGGTGAATTTGAACCGCTATCCCCTATAGCCGTTATTAATTCTTGTCTTTTTCGTTTCTCTTTCATGTCACAGCTGATTCCAGGGTATCTCCAGCTCAGGAGTTGTGGCATTCTTCTATATCTTTTTCCGTTCAAAGTTATTCTCTGGATATAAAGGGGCGCTAGAAGGGGAGGACCGGGGACCGTTGTAGAAGTTTTAACTTATTTTATCGGTTCTACTCACAGTACTACAGAAACGCAAAAACACAAAATGTTGTAATGTAAGCGATTGCGAAAATGAACAGAGATTAAAATGTAAATCTTCCTGCGCCCTTTTAAATGCTATCTTTATTTATTTTGTAATACAGGTATATAACAACATTACAAACAAACAAATAATCAAATGTCATGTACGGAAGTAAAGAGACCAGTGGGTACAAGCCAGCCATTAAAGGGTTAACTATCGAGTACACTCTCTACTGTACTGGAGGGACTCGGACGAAACACAATGATGCATGAGTTACCCCACCCCACACCACACACGGTACAGGTACAGGCCAACGGAGTTACGCACGATTTTGTTTGTTTTATGTACTTGACTTATGAAAAGTGAAGTGTCCGCGTTCTCGCTGACACGATCTTGTCATCATCTGCGTATTCCCTGGATGTTCTCCTTTTCTGGTATTTCATTCTTAGATAAATTTTTGTTCACTTCTGTAGATACGGCTTGCTGTGGTTTTATTTTCCGCAAGATTCATATTCATCTCCAGCTATGGTCTGTATATATGATGACAGGAAAAATAAGAGTGTGAATTAAAAGATATGTACTTTTAAAATCAGCAATGTTATCTTTGTGGTTAAGATTCATATTTTTATTTATTATCTTTGTTTTATGATCATGATTTTGATAAAAAATTGGGATTGTCAATTTTGCATATAAACGGTGTTGGTCACAAATTAAATAATTTGGAATCGTTGGAGATAAATAAAGCGTGTAAAACTAATCAAAAAATTATAAACAACCAACTAAATTTAACTACGAGTCCCATTCTAAAATTATTCGAGTAAATTTGTATTAAGTAATGATTTGAGTTAGGTACTAAAAAAAAAAAAAAATTTTTTTTTTAAAATAGATTCTGTCAAAGAAACAATATATGTTTTAGTTAGTTATGACATCCTGAAGAAGAAAATGGTATTTTTCGAAACCGGTAGATGTATTTAAACTCATTTTAGTGGTTAATAAAACAATGATAATAAATAAAAATATAAAAGATATGTAGATGCTTACTTGATATTATATATTTTTGCTTAATGAGTCTACGAATTTCTTGTAAAGTATTCATGAAATAAATTCCCCTTTCAACTGCCTCACACCCTGCTATTAGCATGATCCAAAATCAGTATTTTCACTTTAGTTTTAGTATAGTTTAATATTTTTACGCGAGGCTCAAATACACACGGATCAATTCAATAAATAAGTATTAATAGTAAATGTGCACATTTTTTAGATAAAACAAATGGAATGCACCAATTACAAAACTCTCACAAAATCGTGTATCGTGAATTTGTTTTCCATTTACGAGATGTTTTCATCGAAAACATTTTGCGTTCGGCAGTTTGTTCCGCCGAAAAGTTCAACAGCCCGACATACAGTTGCAGAGTTGGACCCGCGCCAGCCGCGCCCTGCTCCCCGGCCGCGGCCCGCGACCCGGTGAGCCTTGCTGCGAGCAAGATGCAGGCATTTAGCTCGATTTATCGTCGCACCTAACTGCCGGCCATAAATGTAAACTCGCATTTTCAAGTGCATATATGCGCTCGATAATACATTTAAGGTTTCGCTTGTATCTGGGTGTTTTCTGACATCCTATTTTTTTGTAAATAGCATAAAAACTGTGTACTTGGCTCCATTGTATAATTGTTTGGAGGGTCTAAGGTAGATGTGAACGTTTTATTGGTGATTTGACTGGATTTAGATACCGCCCGCCCAGGAATGCAGACCTAATTAGCAATGAAACGAATCTTGTTTTATAAAAAGGATTTATTCGGGTATGGGTGACTCCTTGGAGCTCCTTAGGTGGGCAGTTAGGCCGGCCTGTGTGGGTAAGTCTACACCTACGCTCCTACCTCTCACTCTCTATACCTCGTATTTTGCAACTCCGTTAGTCTGTCCGTGTAAGTGTGACTCAATCCATTTTGTGTCTCGTCCGCTGTCCCTCTTTTGGAAGTGTTTTTAATGAATGGATCCCTGAGTGTCTGCCTTGAACTACTGCATCTTATTTTTCATCTGTATGTACAACTATGTTCTATGGATTTATGTTATATGATTTTCTTAAGGGACGCTGGAGGGTCTTAATTTTAAATCTTATTGCTAATAACCACATTGAATTTCTTCTCCTTTTTCGTTTTGCTTATACTTAAATATGTAATTAAATTTATTATTATTATTAGCTTTGATAAGTGGGACCGACAAGGAAGCCCCAGCTTCTAAACCGGTCCCGGGAAAGAGTGGGTCCCCAAAACAAGATGTGATCACTGAATGGGACCCACCACATACCCAGAACCGTTCTATGAGCAAAAGCTACCACGTCGATTCTTTTCATTCGCCGCCAGGTCGGTATTTCTTAATACTAGAAAGGCGTACCGTGCTACGTCTCAGACCAGCACAGAAAGACGAAGGCGTGGCAGGAACACCAAAACCAACACCATACACTGTCTAATACAGCGCTCATACCCAAGAGTATTTATAAACATTTTATTAATTTATTTTACACATACAGGGGGGCCTAAAAAAGTGAGAACATCTCGTAAACATGAGTTATTTCAAAAAATAATATAATTAATTATAATTCTAATGTAATTTTTTTTGCACAAGATTTAGCTAATTAGAAATCATCAAAACACCTCATATTGCATAATCTATTGGGTTTAAATGGGCCACATGCCTGTCTCGATGAAATTAACATTCTCACGAAAGTTGATTGTATTTCTGGTTGTGTGAGATGGAGCTCCGTCCTGCTGTAATGTCCAGTTATGCTGTAATGTCTAGTTATATTCCGAGCATTGTTTTGAAACTCTTTGATCATTTTTCTAGCACCCCAACGTTTTTCAATTCGCAAATTTTTGATCAGAATACGGTGATTTTTGTCATTCTGGGCAAAAATTTGAAAAAAACAAATATAAACAATGGGAAAATTAATATAGATAAATAGGTAAGTAAGTAAATTAGTAAACGATTTAAGCTATTGTTGATATAGTTAAACTAATTGTGATTTAATTATATCACATTTTACGATAATAGGATTCCTTGTAAGAGAGACAATTATATGTTTATTACAAAACGAAAGTACAGTTAATAATATATCTTAATGATGCGAAGGAGCTGTGATGAGAGAGGGCCCCCAACTGATGCGACGACTTATAAGGCTCGCCTCCCCCCGCTCATTCCCACACTGCCACGGCTGACACGCATACACAAAGTGGCAGTCCTCACAAAAACATTTTACCGTGCACAGAAAAAGAATATTTCAAATATATGGAATTAGGCCGTAAGTGAAGTGTTATGAACGTGTTTAAAAATTATCCGAGAATGGATGCACCCTATACAAACTTTGTATTGCGTTAGCCGCGCCAACGGGTAAATGATGAACACGTGCCGGATGTGAATAGCGCAGTGTGGTAAGGGGTTTCACCGGCGTACGCGACGCAAGAAACACAGCAGCGGTCGGAAGTGCAAACCACTTTTAAAAACGTATTTGATTTTTACGTAAAAAACAACAGCTATTATAAAATTGTCATATGTAATGCATTTTTCCAAAAATCTCCCAAACAGCCCCTAAGGTACGCTAGTATCATTTTTTTTTTTTAAATAGAAATGCTTACACGGAATAAATGTCACATCAATATTCTAACTATTTCCAAACTAAGCTAAACGCTTGTGCTATGAAAATAGGACCAACTTGCTTGTGTCCTGGAACGAGGCGCAAACCCCGATCACTAGATCTCTAGGCCAGAGGTTCCCAAACTTTTTTGTGTCGTAGACCCCTTGCCATGTTTTTCGGTTTTTGGTAGACCCACTACTTACTTGATATTGATTTTTTGTAAATTTCTAATTGTAGTGAAGTTTAGTGTTAAAAACATAAACCACAAAGCGAATGCCTACATCCTACAACTTACACAATTTTATAAACATATATAATAAATTTTTTACTTCATAGGTACTTTTATAAATAATGTATATGTCTTTATATTATAAGATTATAATGTAAGTAAATAGGTAATATCAGTGTATGTTGAGATCCACTATCGTGGACCCCCATTTTCATTTCATGGACCCCCAATTTTTTTTTTCGCTGACGTAGACCCCTTGCAGGTTATCATAGACCCCTGGGGGTCGATATAGACCACTTTGGGAATCACTGCTCTAGGCTAACGTTTTGACCACAACACCAACAAGCTACTCTAGCGAATCGCTTTGTACTCGCGTCGGAGTTCTCACATTAAAAATAACACCTGTCTTTTTTTTAATATGTGTTACGTTCTATTTATATCACGTCCACTATATGAGATTAAATAGCACGTAGGCTGTATATCTGCCTATATAAGGCACAGTGAATATTTTATAGTCAATTTGTCGTATAACAACCAACTGAGTATATTCAGAATCTTCTGATATATAACTCAAACGCGTTTATTATCAGTTTACAAAATCATATGAAGATTGACGAAAACTAGCACCTGAAGAAGATTACAATAATTTGAAATGTTCTGTACCTAACGGTGTTCAACCACTATTCACTGTCCATCTTGTGATATAATGACCTGACGAAGAACGAAAGGAATTTCGGATTTGTGGATATGTGGGTGTTTCTATGGGATATTTTGAGACGGTCAGGTATTTAGAAAGAGGGTGAGGGCCAACCGCCCTTCTAAAAATCCTTAGATTTAATATCTGTCGGTCATGGCTTCGCTTTATCAGAAGGTACCTTTTTTGTTTTTGTGTATTGTCTTCATTTTCCTTTTAAGGGTGTGTAGGAGACTTAAAAACCACCATATGCTGTCGCTCTCAATGCGTTTATTCTTATGTTTTGTCTGTTACTGTTGGGTGCATTTGTTTTATTGATGCCTTATGTTGTTTTACTGTTATAAATGTTGTTTACTGCACTGTTACGGACAGTAAATGGTCATTGGTTGGCGTCCATGCCTTATTTCATTGCCGTTGTGCGTCATTACGTCATAGCATGGTTGCCAAGTAGTGTTAAAAAATGCCAACCTGGCGGTGATTGTGAAGGACCTATATAAATGCTCATAAATCAGTCCTGGGTAAGTGGTCATCATTCACTGTACATAACGTGTGGAGTAATAATTTTAAATATTAATTATATATATATTAATAATTAAATATTAATTGGAAAGATATACATATAAAATCAATTTTATCGAAAAATATTGTTGTTGCGCCACCGGGATTCGAACCTGGATCTCTTTCCTAACCGGGGAAGGTGCATTATCTAACTATGCTACAGCGACAATATTTTTAGCGACAATTTTCAAACCTATATGTTACCTTTTTGACATTAATACATTTAATCGTTCCATTATTTGAAAGATCCGTCTGCCTTATTTTTACAGAATCTTAAATACCTTTGAGTAAACTGATAGCAGACGCCAGAATTATCAATTCATTTTTATTAAATTTTGGACACATTGATACAACTTTATTATTAGGAGAACACATTCTTATTGTGAAGTTGTAATTATTCAGAATATAGGTCTGTGATATTTTAAATATGAATTAAATGTATTAATTAGAAAGATATACATATAAAATCATGTTTTTATATGTATATCTTTCTAATTTATGTATTTAATTCATATTTAAAATATCACAGACAAATGTTCTGAATAATTACAACTTCACAATAAGAATGTGTTCTGCTAGGAGTAATAATTCGTTATTTACCTCGGTTCACTTGATAGGAAGGTTGGAGTTTAGACAGTAGGGTGAGCAAATGGAAACAATGGTATATTCATGAGATACAATGTGCAGCGATAATGCACGTACGAGGATTAAAATGAAACGCTGTTGATAGGCACAGAAGCGCAGAAAAGTATTGGCTTTGTGCAGAGTGCTCGGCCGGCCCGTTGGTAGCGCTAGCTGCGTTATGTTATACTCCTTCCTTCGTTTTTATAGAACATGTTACCTATATGTATATTTTTATGACGTAAGTTCTCTCCTAAGCAATTGTTCCTTTTTTTCTTGTAGATTTTCAGTTTCCCCCGTTTCCATAGACAGAAACCGTTTAAACGGGCACAGGCCGGATCCTTCCTCCGTCAAATACAAGTTTTATCTCGCCAGTCTCGAAATCAAGAGTTGTGCGTAACGTTGAAATCTGTATTATTAACTGTACTACCCTGTCGTGTAAAGATCTTTCCCTGCGCTCGAGTTAATATCGCCTTAAATCTCGCGAGTAGTTGGAATCTGAAGCGTTCTCTGAATTTCCATTTTGTGCCGTGCCTCGTGTACTCCGAACACCCAATCTGCATTCATCCAACTATATCTGCCGCCGCGCATATCATCCGATGGTCCATGAGCTGAATTATCATCCTCTCAGCCAGATGATTTCTCTATTCGCCAGTATTTGCCTGCCACGCTGAGACCACGCGCCAGATCAACAGACGCATCTGGTAATATCCTATTGTTTCTATCGTATTCTACCCTCATCGTTACTTGTACACTCCTGCTGTTTCTTCCTGACTCCTCGCCACCACTATCTCAACCAGACCTTGTGCAGGTCAGCTCCAACCACTTGTGGATAATCGTGTGTGTTTAAATTGAAGTATTTATTCTGTTGCCATTTCTTTTGTGGTAATTTGGCCCACATCAGCGCGCCTGAGAAGTGTGAGATTCGCTCTGCTTAAATTCAGTGTCACCTTCGAGACACAAGCCTTCTCTGAAAGAGCAACTTTATATCAATTGTGTATTGCTATTAAAATTATTAATATTTATCCGAAAGAACTATATAACTTTTTTTTTAGGAGAACACATTCTTAAATATGAATTAAATATATCAATTAGAAAGATATATTTAATTCATATTTAAAATATCACAGACCTACGTTCTGAATAATTACAACTTCACAACAATAATGTTTTCTTTAGGAGAACACATTCTTATTGTGAAGTTGTAATTATTCTGAACATAGTTGTATAAAGAACCTTCCCCGGTTAGGAAAGAGATCCAGGTTCAAATCCCGGTGGCGCAACAACAATATTTTTCGATATAAATTGATTTTATATGTATATCTTTCTAATTAATATATTTAATTCATATTTTAATCTATATAACTGTTGGACTGTCACAATTAATACTTATGATACATCATCTCATTCGCGTATAAAATCTTATTGTATACTGTTCTGTTGATTTTACAATAAACTTTTATCTCAGCATAACTTCTTGTCTTGTAATTGAAATGATTTCCGTCAATCACGCTCTGGTGACCCGACACCCAATCACAGGAGATGAATCTCATGCCTAACCCATAAATACTTTATTTCATACCGCGGCAAATAGCGTTTTTACAAAGATTAGATTTTTTGTAGCAGCGGCGGTTTAGTGACCAATTTCCAGGATTTTTCAGAGATAGAGCAATTGATTTTTGTCAGATGAAATCAATTGATTTGTGCTTCTGCAGGTATTTCACTTTATAAAACAGTTACATTGAGTTATTGACTTTTTATTAAAGAATTAAAAACGTACAAGATGTTGAATACATTAACTATGCAGTAATGAGGTTGTGGGTAGAATTTACCCTTATTAGGAGAACACATTCTTATTGTGAAGTTGTAATTATTCAGAACAACTTCACAATAAGAATGTGTCCAAAATTTAATAAAAATGAATTGATAATTCTGGCGTCTGCTATCATATTACTCAAAAGTATTTGAGATCCTGTAAAAATTAGGTAGATGTCTCTTTCAAATAATGGAACGATTAAATGTATTAATATCAAAAAGGTAACATAAATTTGTCGCTTTCGTTGCTGTAGCATAGTTGGTTTGGAAAGAGATCCAGGTTCGAATCCCAGTGGCGCAACAACAATATATTTCGATAAAGTTAATTTTATATGTATATCTTTCTAATTGATATATTTAAGATATACCCTGTTTATATAGTGGTGAACAAATAAGTATGACAAAACACTCTGGTACGTATTTCGTAATTTAAATAAAGAAATCATTGATGACCACTTCGTGCCACTCGGGCTTTCTACTCGGGTGTCCCAACACAAGACGGAGGTTGTTGAGATAAAACGGGACGAAGTGTTGCCCGACAATAGTATCCAATTGAATCATCTGAATAATGAAATTTAGGAAATTAATTCAATGTCAGATGTTATTACGATATACGATTGAATCACTTAGAAGTTTAATAATCAAATATCTATTCGTTTTTCATCCGTTCGTGGGTTTATAACAGTTGTACCGCACGTTGAACCGAACTTCGTCCGAACTGAAAACAAATATTACAAGAATGAGAAAAATCTCAAATTGCTACGAAATTGTTGTTGCTTTAAGGTTATGGAAGATTTCATGAACAGGCCCATTAGTCTGCCTTTCCTAAATAAACTAAACACCCTCTGTCGATAAGGTTTCGCTTATCCTAAAACCTAAACCTATCATGCTCATTATACGTATTTTGGAAAATCTGAAATTAGATAATGGATATTTCCACCACGGCTTCTATCCCGTAAAGCCTTAAATATTAATTCATGAATATTTTGTTACTTTTTATAAATGGAAATACCTCGAAAATGACAACAAAAAAACGTAAGAGAATCCATGATTTTTATAACCCTTAGATTTTTTTTTTGTTTATTTGACGAGACACTTTGTACACCTTCACATGATAAAATACGACTTGGATAGCTATTAATACCATCATCGATCTACTGCTCGTAGCTTCCCCATGACTCAAAAATACATCGAGAATTTGTACATCTTCTGGGTCGTTTTATATATTTATTTATAGATAGTTTATTTGTATGTTTAATTTCTAAACCCTTGTTTATATCAAAATAATGATTGAAATTTTTTGAATAGTTGTTAAATAGGCATCTCAAGTGCTCCTTAATTCTAATATCTAAATTTCTACAAGTTATAACTATATAAAAATAATTACAATTATTTTTATTTAATACATAATTATTTCATTTATTGTAAGTGATAAAAGCTGGTTCTATAGAGTTTAGTATATTTTTTATAATTGTATTTGAAGTAAGATTATTTAAAAACACAATTTTTGTCCACTTCTTCCCACAATTAACAATAGACGGATGAACATATGATCTGATAAACGTTTTCTTGTACTTTTAGTTTAACAATGTATGTATTAATATAATATTATAACCATTATTAATTGCAATTTGTTTAATAATATTTAATTCTATGTTAACGTTATTTGTATTTTGTTACAACTTAAGCAGAAGTCACATTATTTTTGTAATATGTCGAGTACTTCAGTAATAACAAGGTTTCCGCTTTTCATTAAAATATTGTGGTGAGAGCAAATATCCGGCATTTCATAAGACTACATTGCAACCTCACTCCATACCTTAATTCCTGAACAGAAATTCGAGTTGTATCGTACACGGCCGACTGCTCTTAGCTCTTTGTTTGCTTGGCTGTGGGAGTGGGGGCGGTTTTAGAGATGTAACACGGCCAATTTGTACGGCTGCAGCATCCTCGGGATGCCGGCTGCAGGGGTGAATTGGTGGCGGCACAATTGAGATAAATTATTATAAGTTCTGGCTGGTTTTAAGTGAATTTACCACCCCACTAATGGCAGCGCCTCCGCGCGCAGGGACGCCGTGTCTCTGCGGGGATGGTATAAATAACCGCGATAATAGGGGCAATAAAAGTTTAACGATGTTTAATGAACGGGGGTTGTTTTTGAAAATACTTTATTGCTTAGAAAATAAAGAAGCCACACGATGTATTAAAAATATATCATGCTTTAAGAAATTTTAATCCTTTACTTACTGATAGGACTCTCAAACCCTGAAGGAAATTTTTTAATTCATCAAAAATATTATTCTTTTAATGTGGTCATTTGTAGCGCCTATTTCCAAAACCCCCTAAAATAATTTTGGGATAATTAGAGTTAAATCTGCAGTTTTGTCAGCTATATGCAGCTCGCAAAAAAACAATTGCTATTCCCTCTAAAATGAAATCAGCCAATCACAACATATTTTTACAAAAACAAAAACACTCCCAAAAGAGGGACAGTGAACGTGATACAAAATGAATTGAGTCACATTTACGCAGACAGTGAGAAGTAGGCCCATAGGTATAATCCCACCCACGCAGGCCGGCCTAATTACCCACCTAAGGAGCTCCAACGAGACACCCATATCCGAATAAATCCCTTATATAGAACAAGATTTTTCCCATTACTAATTAGGTCTGCATTCCTGGGCGGGCGGTATATAAATCCAGTCAAACCACCAATCATATGTTCACGTCCATCTCTAAGTATCTCACACACTCTATTCCATATTCGTAAAACCACACTTTTGGCGCCTTTAATATGTTTAATAATTTTCTTATCACATGCCCACATCTAAATCCCTACCCTTGACTCATCGAATTGAATTGTAAGCCTGACGCCATCCGGTGTCACTTGATTAATATTATTTGTTTAATCTCGACATCGCGACACTATTCGCGGAGTGGATAATTACCTCCAGTGCGGTGGATCACTGTTTTGTATGATCATTGTGTGTGGCGTGGGTGAACATTGACACCACCGTCTTCAGTCGGGAGCGGATTTGTGATTTCGGCGGCGTCACCGGGTTTTTCGGAGTCGTCATACTTGAGGTAAGGCGAGCGATCTTTCTAAATCCCGGTCCCCTAGATTGCTAGTCCTTTGAAAAATCCCTTTCCCTTCATCAACCACTTCCTATATCCATCTCCCGATTACCCTTCTCTGACTTGCAGTAATTCCAGCTTACAACTGGAATTATTGTATTCCTCTCCATGAGAAGTTCAATCTGGGGTTTGCACATACTCTACTAGTTTTATTTATCTCTATACCTCCAAATACTTCACAAATGACCAGTCTATGATTTCATTTTCAAAGCAAACAGCTAAAATCCGTCCATTTGGGAGAAATACTAGAGCACTGGGTATGATTAATGTCAATATTTTGAATACACACACTTGCTTAGTCTGTCAGCAACCGATATTTTATAACTTATAATTTGAATGAAATAATAATAAGAGGAAGGAATTATTGTGAAGATATCTAAAGTTTTCTCAAAAATTTATTTTAAGCTTGAATGTTATTTTTGATTTATTCCCACCAACACAACTGAAAATAGTGACACGAATAAAATCCAAAAGCTCTGCCTAAGTTGTTTCAGAAATTATGGTATCCTCTTTACACCCCCTCTCCCTTGATCTTCCGGCAGCGTCTTACCAAATACATAGTGTTTCGTCGTAGATAGCTTCCTTGGGAGGGGGGCACATTCGACGTTAAGGGAAAGTTAATCAAAGCAAACTTAATTAATAATAATTTACTGTATGTCATTAAGCGGAGGATTTATGATGGTGAGGCTGGCTCTGGAGTCTAATTATATTACTATAATAAAGGATTCGAATTAAGGGCGAAAAATGTAGCTCTAAAAATTCATCCGGAAAGATCAGATAAATAAATCAGGAGATGTGCGACGTATCAATAACTAAATATAAATAAACAGAAGGCAACATAGACTTCTCGAGGACCAGTCAAAATATAATAGTGACATGGCAGCAGATAACAGAGGAAACAACAAAACTTTGAACTGTAATTAAAATATATTTTTAAATATACAAGTTATCAATATGTACCTGATAAATAAACTTACTGTGAGAACTGTCACTATATAAATGTATGTGTGTGTGTGTGTGTGTGTGTGTGTCATGAAAGTGAGTAGATGAGTAGTGGGGTGCGAACCTTATAAGAGGCGCCGTCTCTGGAGGAACATCTCTCTTCCATCACAGCTTCTTCTGAATAACTAGTCTATCTCTGATTGTATAATTTATATTTACTGTATGACGTGTTGTAATTAACGTATAATATTGTTAATTGAAAAGAATTATCACACTTGCTATGACGTAAAAACATTTTAAGGCAATTATAGAAATCACATGTTACAGAATATACTTTTTTATGATTGATTTTATAAACATTATGAAGTTGGCAATTGATAATTATCACATAAGTAAGTACAGAAACGCTTATCACTTTAGAAAGTCCACTGCGTTCATCGATATATATATATATATATAAAACGTCTGTCTTCACGAGAGTTTCTGCAATGCAAATGTCACATCACTACACACGTAACAGAAATTAACAGATTTATTAATATATTTACTTGGTATCCTGGTTTTTCAAGTTAACCTTTACTATACCGTGATATAAAATACTCATACGCAGCCGCGCTGTCAACTCGTGTTACCGTAAATAACAGCGTACATGGTTTTAATGGCACAAATTTATTCTAAATATGGAGCATTAAATTATGAAAAAAATGATTTAATTTAATTTAACCATTGATCTAATTTAACCATTCAATAAGTCCTACACAATGCGTCCTTCCTTCTTATCTCTCCTAAATTAATTAGTGAAAAAAATACATAATTATATTCGTATGTTTGTTACTCTGTTAACTGTAGTAGTAGTCTGTGGGCTCTTTCTGTCATATCACAAATGGTATTTTTTACCAACGTATTGCATTGAAAAGTCATTATTTTTGTACGATTCCCTTTTCATAACTTGTTTTTTACTAGTCATTCCTGAGCAAAAATATTTTCCTTACGATTATCTAAAATATGAATTTAAAGTTGTGTGTATTTATCGAAACATTGCAGATTTAGACATGTGTTACTGCATGGTTTGGGAAGGGTTAAGTATGACCACAAAACCAAACTGCAAACAATGAAAAGAACAACGCTAACCTTTACTCCAAGCAAGCTGTATGTAATGCACAAGAGTGACTTCTTATTCCCGCTCACAGATTTATCAACCCCTATATCTGTATCCACAAAGTAAAAGGATAAGGAGTCCACGTTTTTCAAATTCGCGTTTTTTCTTCGAAAATCTTTAAAACATATATTATTTATGTATAGCAGAAAGATTGAAGTTAGTGATGGTAAAATCGTTATTTTAACAGTTATTTTTTTCGATAGTAACTATGTTATTCTTTTAACAATGACTGATACACTAAAAATTAAGTATCCGACAGTTAAATATTATACTTTTAAAATCAGCAATGTTATCTTTGTGGTTAAGATTCATATTTTTATTTATTATCTTTGTTTTATTAACCACTAAAATGAGTTTAAATACATCTACCGGTTTCGAAAAATACCATTTTCTTCTTCAGGATGGCATAACTAACTAAAACATATATTGTTTCTTTGACAAATTTACTCGAATAATTTTTAGGAAAAAATTTTAGAATGGGACTCGTAGTTAAATTTAGTTGGTTGTTTATAATTTTTTGATTAGTTTTACACGCTTTATTTATCTCCAACGATTCCAAATTATTTAATTTGTGACCAACACCGTTTATATGTAAAATTGACAATCCCAATTTTTTATCAAAATCATGATCATTTTCTATCAAATGATTAGAAAATTCTGAAAACCCATTATTGTTCAAACATCTTAAATGCTCCCTTACTCTTATATTAAAATTTATACCCGTTTTACCAATATAAAATGCAGCACAATCCTTGCAACTAAGTTTATAGACACCAGAATTGTTAAATTTATCATCTTTGTCTTTAGAATTTAAATTTAGTTAAATATTAGTAACCAATCACAGTCAAGTAACGATTTATCATCACTAGATTGGAGTCCTTTGAGCACTATTCGCGACTATAAGAATTCGAAAAGGGTTGTAGTCCAAGGGAACGAAACCAGACGAAACGAAGCAAACGTATGAAAGTCCACTTGCACCCTAAATACCCATCTACCTGTTACCGCAGTAAATGATAAATACAATACATATTAACAATAGTTGACAAAAATATCTTCAATGTTGAATAGTTCATCCCTTAATTTTAGAATGTTATGAACAATAACAATTTTAAATGAAATCTTAAATACTGAATAGAGTTGGACGAAGTAAAACATACATATTTTTGTTATAACAGAGGTGAATATAATATAATATAACATGGTAATATGTTAATTGTGTAGGATGGAGTAGACTCTACCTCTGATATATACAGCGTTGTCCTGGTACTTTGCTAGACTGAAGTCTGTGTTAAAGCAGCCAGTTTTTTTTTGCTCTTATTTAAGAATCGACAGGAATAAAAATAGAGATAAAAAAATTAATATATATATATAGAATAAAAGAAAATGAAGTGGGAGTGTTGTAGAATTTGTGAATTATTAGTGTAGACACTTTATAATGATTATGTAAGAATGCTAGATAGCCATGCTTCTGATTGATCTCTACCTGATTGGATCATATGTTGGGTCCATATTTGTGTAATCTTATTGGAGTTGAACGATTTCCAGTTGGTACTGAGTGTGTTGTACAGTTTCGGAGCTAAGAACATGTAGAATTTTTGATAAAATGTCGTTGCTGCTCTCGGAACTGGCGGGTAGATGTTCGTTGTTTGTCTTGTGTTGCGTCCATGATTTATTGCTTGAGGTGTTTTTAAAAATATACTGTCGCTAAAATATATATTACGTAAAAATAAAGCGAAACAGAATACAAAAAGTATTCTCCTGTAATGTTGGTTATTTGTGACTACTATCCATTTACTTTGTAGGTACAGATATTTCCTTTACCTACTATCTTACTTAGCCGCTCGAAGCGCCACACGTCTAATTTTATATACATCATAAATAAGCTATATCTTATAAATGAGAGCTAATTAAGCATTTTAAATGTAATATTTAATTTTATCATACTGAAATATTGAAGCATTTTCAAGTCAAAAATATTTTCATTGTTGACTAGTGTTATTTTAACTATTAAAAATATATCCAGGTAAAATTTGGTAGTAATTTGGCATTCTAGGCAAAGGAGAACAATATCTTAGATAATATAGTAAAACTTGCTGAAATAGGGTTGGAGATCTCATTGGTCGGATAGGGATATTAAGGAATAAGTGTATTTGATAAAGTATCGAGGAGATGTCAAGTAATGATGAGAAAAAATGCTACTCTTGACTCACTGGTGTGATTGTGATTGATATTTGATAATATCTGTGATTGAAAGTCGTGACTGTGATTGCAGTTTCATTACTAATACGCAAGAACCGCACGATATCACAATATATGAAATAAATAAACATACATTTTTAGTATTTGCTTATGTTATTCAAACTTTTGTGGCCTAAAAAACATATTATTTATAATAATATCATCACAAAGATAATAAAACACCCTTTAAAAATGTGTTCATTTTTGGGGTCAAATTCTCAGCATTTTAGGGTCAAATACGCGCTTTTCAATAATTAAATATCATTCCTTCATGTATATTTTAGTTTCATATGCGCATGCGCCGAATTACGATTCACAAACAAATATAAATAAATTTTAAGAATGAACCACGAATTACGATATTCCCAGATATTCAATCACTACTTAAAAATATCAGTGATTGACTCACTGCTCGTGATTTTAAGCTCATTACTAATGTTCAGTTTATTATTGTATTATTATTTTGAGGTGTCATTAGGAACATGATTTTTCGTCTTTTTTCTAGAGATTATTACTATGTGAAAACTTACATGAAAAATTATTTTACTCACCTTACTAATATTGTATATTGATATTTATCATGCCGAGAATATGAGAACATTATATTATATAATAAGAGAGGAGCTCAGAAAAAAGGGAAAAAATATTATTTTCCAATGAAGAATAGAAAAATAAGACATAGATAAAAGAGAATTGTTTCGATTAAATTGAAAATTGAAGCCGAGACGAAGAATGATTAAAGGGTAGCTATGATGTGATAAGAAGTAGAAGATCTATATTTATAAAACTGATTGTTAGTCTGTCGTAGATGATAAAATACTTTTTAGATGACTGTCCAAATGAAATTTTGCATAGTTACTCTTTAGGATCCTCTGCTTAGGATAAATGAAGATACCCATCCCTAAATCCAGGCTTTAAAATGCTCGTGACCTGTGCTAGCACAGGTTGCCAGCATTTTAATATTTCATATCTGTAGCTTGTGAATGCACAGTGCAGTTTGAAAAAGAAACGGTGATATAGTTTGTTGTATTATGACACTCGGGATCTCCGCTAAGAGCGTAAGGAGCCGCTCGCTTCTCAGGTGTCGTTTTGTCGTTCGAGCCTGTAGCGCGGAAAGGCAGTGTTGCCAGAATCCGGTTTGCGCGGGGGGGATGATTTGTTTTGGAAAAGTTTCCCTGATGGGAAAATTATGCAAATGCTCAAAAGGCGGGGACAGATGCGCTGTTGCGTTATGTTACGCTATGGCGTAAATCTTCGGCGGAACGCGGTGTGAGTGACAGGTGTGACATCACGCATTCAATCTCAGCGTGCTTCTGTGTTTATAATTCCCCTACAGCGATTTAAACTAAAGCCTTACGAATATTTATGATTCATTTTTAATTTTAATACAGGGTGGGCCAAAAGTTTTTAAACTTTTCAAACTGCTACTGCGCGGGAACCGCGCAAAGGTGGAGCACGCGGACGACAGCGCGACGGAGTTTGGTCCTTGGAAATTTAGTTGCAATCGATCGTTCCGCGTAAAACATGTTTTTTATATGATTAATCACAATATTTTAAAGGACCAAGCTTAGTTTATAATTGCGGTTTTTTTTACTTCTTTCTTCTTTTACTTTTTTCTTATTTCAAAATTATTTTTTATCTTAAACATATTCATTTTTTTAAATGCTCTTCCATCTTTTTGGTAGACTTGCAAAGCCCCCCTTCCAAATGTCACTTGTCCGTGACGAAAAATACTCCTCCAGTACTCTTCTAGATAATTAGATGGGGTAATGTCCGGCGAATATGGTGGGTGGGGCATTGTTTCCAAAACAAATTCATTCCTAAGAGATAACAGCAAATAAGAGCACACAATCACTCTCTGCACGCGATTATACTGAAACTTTGTGAGGAACCCATTGACCCAATTTGCTCACTTTTCCGATGGAACACAGGTGTCGACGAATAGTTGAATGATCAAATCCAAGCTTCTCTATTAGTTCCTTAACAGTTACGATGAGATTTTGTTCCACCGGGGTTTGCAGGACGTCCTCATCGAACTCTACGACGAGACTCGTATTCTAGGCTGTAGTTCCGGCCCGGAATTTCTGGAACCACCGTTGACACTGGCTAACGCTTATTGTCCGATCTCCATATTGTTGAAGGTGATTTATACTTAAAAGGAACAAGATATTTTGAGGTTATGTTATTAAATAATACCTAGAATCCATGTGCGGCTAGCTCTTGCCAGCATAGGATTCTCCTTCTGTAATGGGGGGTTAGGTCACCAGAGCGTTGATTGATGAAATGCACCTCAATAAAAATACAGTATGTAATGCTAAGACAAAGATTTATTTTAGATTCAATATGCATCAAGATTTTAGGCGTGGATCAGATGATGGAATATAGTTAACTAATATGCACAGTCCGACAGTTATATAGTTCTTTTGACGAGATCTTAATAGCAATACATAATGACAGATATATAGTTGTTTCACTGCAGATCTTACCAATAATATCAATTGGCAAGAATCTGTTCTTTCATAGAATGTCTGTATTTCGTGGATGAGACTAAATTTCGCGGAGTGTATCTCACTACTCTCAGGTGTACTGAGGTGGACCAAAGAAACACAAATGATATATTACACACACGATGATTGGGGCCAACCTACACGAGGTCTGATGGACATGATGATGGTGCGGAGTCAGCGTAGCGGATGCAAGGAGAACTCGGAAGAAGCTGCAGTGGTGCACAAGTCAAGATGTATGCAAAGTATGATGGAAACGATGGATATTATCGGATCTATCGATCTGGCGCGTGGTTTCAGCGTGGCGGACAAAGTATGGTGAATCATGAAATCATCTGGCTGAAAGAATGATAATTCAGCCCAGAGAATATCCGATGATGTGCGAGACGACAGATTTACAGATGACAGGATTGTTGTTTCCGTGAAACGCTCGAGATTCCAACGTCTCGCGAGTTACAAACTGATGTGGACACGAGGGCAGTATAAGATCTACACAAGATAAAGTGATAAAATCTATGGCACAGATTTTAGCGTCACTAGATCTTCGCACGACTCTTCATTTCGAGATTGGCGAGATAAAACTTATGTAGGGGACTGAGGAACGATCCGATAGGTCCGTTTAATATTATAATTGCGTAGGTACTGGATATTAAAAATAACCCACGATAATATACTGCATTAATATTCTTCGCACTTTCCGTTGTGCTGTTGTCTTTATTGAAAAATAACTAAAATATTAATTAAATATATTAATTACAAAGATAAACATATAAAATCAATTCTATCAAAAAATATTATTGTTGCGCCACCGGGATTTGAACGTGTATCTCTTTCCAAACCGGGGAAGGTGCATTATCCAACTATACCACAGTTCAACATTCTTTTTTGATATTTACACATTTAATCGTTCCATTATTTGAAAGAGCCATCTACCTTATTTTTACAGAATCTCAAATACCTTTGAGTAATTTGATAGCAGACGCCAGAATTATCAATTAAATTTTAGACACATATAGGTTCAAAAAATTGTCGCTAAAAGTATTGTCGCTGTAGCATAGTTGGATAATGTACATTCCCCGGTTAGGAAAGAGATCTATTAACTAACAATATTTTTCTATAAAAAAAATTATATGTATATCTTTCTAATTAATATATTTAATTCATATTTAAAATATCACAGACCTATGTTCTGAATAATTACAACTTCATGTGTTATCTTAATAAGAAAAAATAACTGTTGAAATTGAACAGCACTCTTCAAAACTACCCTCTTTTATAGGAGGTAGTTTGTCCCACCCCCCTCCGACTTTTAATTCATGTAATTGAATAAATCACATAATTTGTGGAATATCCTAATATTTCTATATTCTGCCACTAGCATAAGCATACAACAGTTTTTATCTAGTCTGTCTCGCCAAAATAATATATTATTATATATAAATAACTTACGTTTAATTTACATCTAAAATATAATAATCTTTCATAGTTAGAAGTATTATTTAAACTAGTTGGTCTTCAATAATTCACAAATTCATCTAAAATCATTTATAAGAACTTGTATGTACTTAGTATGATAATCTTATTAATTTAAATCATATCTTACTCATAGTACAACATTATTACTTAATGTTATACTAAAGCATCTAAAATATGTATATTGTATTATAAAATTCTTACTGTGTCTTACAAATATCTAGACGGTTATTTAATATATATATATATGTTTAGAAAACAGTAAATAACGTATGGAATGGAAGATAATATTGCAAAACCTTAATTTTATAATGTGATAAGTATGTATATTTTTGTGTTTTCTTAGTTTATTTACTAATTAAGACATATAAGTTTTGTTTAGTGGATTTTCCAATAAAAATTGGTGTTCTAAGTATGGAAGGATGATAGTCAAAGCGTGATAAATGAAATGTACAATACTTTGGGTTTGTTGCTTTAATTATCCAGTATAGTAACACTATAATAAAATTGAGGTATATGTGCAATATTTAAGAACACGGTAATTACTTGTGGAAGACACCAGCACAAGAACACAATGGCTCTCTCGTTCCCCGCGCCCGGCAGCTTAGAGGGATGTTCCCCTAGCGGGCGTCCGATACATCGAGTCGGTACTCGGCCAGCTGTAGTGGTAGGTGGTAGGAAAGCCAGATGGCCTATGGCGCCTTTCGCTACACATATATTGTATTTGATTTTCACTTTTACTGGGTATGATACTGGATAACCCTTGTGACGTAATTCGAGTACTCCCTGTGCATTTCGTCGTTACACTAACCGTAATATACCTGTCCCGCTCTGGCAAACTACTAGTTAGGGTTTGCAACGCACGTGGGACATGTTTCATTTCGACGCGGATCTATCAACAGTCTTTTTTGTGGATCGAAAGTATCGCCGTGCGTAACATCCGGACCACGAAAAAGAATCGGTGTTCTACAGCATCCGAAAGTGCAGTGATATCTCCGTTTTTCACCACGAAAGTGCGAGTCAAGTGGAGGTGAAAATTGAGGTCCAACCCAGGTAGGCCAGATCCATTTGCCATTATTACTTTCTGAATACATTTCGGGTTGGGTCAACTAAACATTAATTTAAATCAATACAGTCCGCGGGATCTATTCCTATCACCCCTAAACCATTTTTAAAATCAATCAGCACTACCATATTAAATATGAATTAAATGTATTAATTATAAAGATATACATACAAAATCAATATTATCGAAAAATAAAAACATTGTTGTTGCGCTACCGGGATTCGAACCTGGATCTCTTCCCTAACCGGGGGAGGTGCTTTATCCAACTAAGCTACAGCGGCATGTGTTCTCCTAAAAAAAAATAAAAAACTACCATATTAGTTACCCCAATCGTTATTTATGTTCGTAATGCCAATTTTTTATGTTATCTAACACAGTTATACATTTATTGTATAATATTAACGCATCTGCGATATCTATTCATGATGTAGTAGTAAGTGATGCATGGTTGACAAATTTAAATCAGACCCAAATTTTATATTACCAAAGACACAAACCAATTTATTTAGACAAATCTCTTTTCCTTTCTATAATTCTAATTCAATTAATTGTCTCCATTACAATTAATTGTTTATTTTATAAATTATTTCAAGGATACATCTGATTGTATATTTATCTGCATTAATTACGATTATTTAAAAGCAGACATCTACATTATTGCGATTGTGGCCATGTAGCAGAAAATATTACCTTGATTATCAGGATATATATGAAAATCACATTTTTATACTACTATTTAATATTATTGAATTTTTTAAGTAACAAATAGTACAATAATAATAACCTACATTCTACGTGATATGTAAAAATAATACCAGTAAAGTTTTTCGGAATTAAACAATGAAGAGTATTTGGGACATATATTTATTTGTGTTAATAAATATTTATTTTGAACTAAAACAATACACTGTGCATTCCCTCCCATTCCTTTCCCTTACCGGCACGCCGCTGATGAGTCGATTGGTGACCTTGAAGCGGTGCGGTTATACGTGAATCGAAAGTGAGTCGAATCGTCGTCTAAAGGAACTAAGACGTAACAGTGAATTAAAATACAGTCCACATTTAGAGGTGTCAGCAGAAATGGATTGTAGTGAGTGCCAAACGCCTTCCATATATCCTGAATTCTTTCGGCATATATACTTATACGCAACAAAGAGTATCATTGTTGCCGTAAATACCTTTGATAGCTAGTCCTGAGTTTTGTATTGGTATGGTTGAATACATTAATTCAATCCATGCAAATGAAAAAACACCAACCTTTGTGAAACTGGGCTGGTAGTCGCCGATTCGTCGCACTTCTTGCAGTCTTGAATCTTCTTAAACTCAGCTGGTCAGCCCCCAAAACTTTACATAACCTATAACCGAAAAATAATGCATAAAATGTTTTTTATCACCGCCATAAAATATATCCGACCGAATCCGAAACCGTATCTCACCAGAAGCAGTTTCGCTTTTGTTCCTGATTTAAATTTACAAAAATGGAAAACACGTTCTCAAATATTAATACCAGGCCTATCTATCGAAGTATCAAACGCGTAAACAATCATACAAACTAAAAAAGAGTATTGCATAAAAATAATCATAATAATCTAAATAATAGTACCTACATGCGGGATGAAAGCTAATTTAGAATTTAAGATTACACCAAAATCCTTCACTTGAGTATAGACGCTAAGTTAGTGAAAAATTTGATTTTTTCTTTGAACATGAGATGATGTGACATTTAGCAATATTTAGAAAAAGTTTAATTTTTTTGGAATTAAACTGTAACTGGAGTCAATCAGTGGGTGAATTAATTTTTTTGAAAATTTTGGCATTGTCTGTAAATAATGATAATTTAGCATTGATTAATGTCATTAATATAGATTAAGAATAAAAGTGGGAGCCGTAGAAGATACACCTAAGTTTATTCAATATCATGAAGATTTGATTCAACTTAAAGAGTTGAATTGATGCATTGATTTAATTCCTATTTAATTAGATAAACTCAATCTATAAATTAAAAGTTTTGTCTGGAATTTATTCAAAATCCACTTCCATCATTTCTGGACATATTTTTTTTCCAACAATCGCTCATTGTCGACAGTTGTATTTCAGTTCAAGAATTTCCATATATTATAATTTTTACAAAAATCTCTTAATGTAGGCTCATGTGTCTAGATATATTCGTGCAACCTAAAAGGAAACCTAAAAAGTCATGTGCTATCGCACACTGTTGAGACACTATTTTCATGTTGCCAGTGCAATTATTCGTTCAATCACAAAGAATGGTTATCGTACGTCTACAAGGTTGCCAACCTTTGAAGCACGAACCGATCGTATGCGCTTTTTTTTAAATTCAGAAAGAAAATGTACAAACAAATGTACGAAAGTAGAACGAACGTGTGAAAATCGAGGTCCGCCTGTATTTGCAACGTGACGTCACCTTAAATAAACTAATCTCCAGTGCTTTTCACCTTATTTTCACCCCCACCGCTAGCGAGCGGTCAGTCGATCGATAACCTTGAACCGGAACGGTTGAACGCGGTTACCAACCTCGAAGGCTCCGCGAGTCAATGTGTCGACCCTTGGCAAAATAGTGATATAATTCCATAGTCCACTGTATTGTGCAATTGCACCATACTATGTTACAAATTGGCATTTATTTAACTAAATATATTCATTATTTTTTAAAACCAGAATGACATTATTGTTATATACATGTGCCTGAGTTGTGTAGCGAGTTCATTTTTAATAGAAAACAGCTTTTGTTATGCTTTCAGAAAGATTATTTTTGCATTCAAATAGCGATTAAAATTCATGGGAAATTGTGGGAAGGCGCTCATTTAAAATGTAAATGTGATAATTTGTTGTCCTCTTGTATCAGCTGATGAATTAAACCATTCGAAAGATGTTTAATCCATACATAAATTAAAAATATGATTGCTATCGATAAATTAATATCGGCGAGTTTAATTAAATTCTTGATTTTCAAAAAAAAAATTTCTCTGAAATAATAAACGTTAATTAAACTCGTCGAAAAATTGAGTGTTACAAAATTGTCTATTAAATACACAAAATTTTTCAAATTGTTTGCGAAAATAAATTATGTATAAAATAATAATTTTCTTAGATTAGATATAAATTTAGTAAAATATGATAAGCCTTTCATCGGAGATTATTTCTGATATTCCTAAAGTTTGAATTGAGTTGTTCCGGGAATTTATTTTCCTTTATTATATTATATTTAATCAAATTTAAAGGCATCATATTTTTAGCTATTATACTATGCTAAGATTTATTACCATTTAAGCATTCGTAGGTTGTAGAATAAATATTAAAAAATTAACAATACATTAAGATTAACTATTTACAGAATTGATATATATTACGCACCTTACATACACCTGAGTATAAAACTAGACTCTCATCAGCCGCAAAAACATGCCGGTATCTACCGGATAATATACAACAATAATATGCACTGGCAGCTAGGAAGCCGACCCCTACGCCCCACTTCTCTCATGTCAAGTCTTTGTCTTCTCGACAAGATCACTAGTCAAATGTAAGTAATCTTTCTTATTCAACCCGCTCTGGCACATACATGCCCACTCCACGTTATTTTTCAAAGGAACGTGTGAGTACTAGGTGTAATTTATTGGGATCACCGGATGCTCACACACATAACCTTCTGATGCTTAACATATAATTATATCAGGAACTTCTGTCTCACAGTATCATAACTTTCTGACACAATCTCGAGTCTATCACATATATTTAATTAACTTCAATACACACACCACCAACTCCAACACTGGTGACCTCGACGTGGTTTGAACACGCAACCTCTACTCCCAAATTATTATTTTTAAAATAATGATAACGTGAATAACTTACTGGTCTTTAGAAATAAGACGCGAACCCCCGACCACAAGATCATTAGGCCAGCGTCCTAATCATTAGACCTACAAGCTTCTCACATATCCTGCTGCAATTTGAAAGAAATCATGAACTCTCCTGGGAGTTTGTTAGGGTGTAGGTGTCTCGTTGGGAAATCCTTAGGGGCTTGTAAGTAAGGGAGAACTGAGTGAGTATCCACCCGGATCGCCTTTAAGTGTCTTTCTCCTGTAACTGTATGAAAATCTGCCGGATTGCGGTTCATTACAGCAAGAATGCACTGCAATATAGCAATGCTGCCATGTTGCATTACAGCAAGAATGCACTGCAACATAGTTAGGCTGCTATGTAACATTACAGCAAAAAGGCACTGCAACATAGCAAGGCTGCCATGTTGCATTACAGCAAGAGTGCACTGTAACAAAGCAAGAGTGCTATGTAACATTACAGGAAGAGTGCACTGCAACATAGCAAGGTTGTTATGCAACATTACAGCAAGAGTGCACTGCAACATAGCAAGGCTGCCATGTTGCATTACAGCAAGAGTGCACTGCAACAAAGCAAGGCTGCTATGTAACATTACAGCAAGAGTGCACTGCAACATAGAAAGGCTGCTATGTAACATTACAGCAAGAGTGCACTGCAACATAGCAAAGCTACCATGTAACATTTAAAAAACTGCCAACCTGATAGTGGTCGAAAGTTTTTCTGTAATTCATATCTCCTGGAGGATAGAGATTTGTGCCACTTGCGGTCCACCCAGCATGGTATACCCAGCATCTTCATTTAAGACATCCAACATATTTCTTTTCTTTTATCTTATTATCCATGTTTCCATAATTTTAATAACCACAATACACACACCTCAACTCCTACAGAGTTTTCGGAAACACCGGCCGTAGCCGAGCAGCGCCGTTTGCTTTCTGATGTTCTGTTATGTAAATATATACTTGAAAAGTGATCCTTTAAAAATGCTTCCATTACTCACACTCGATGTAGGCAGTGTTTTCCTTAAAAATGTAATATTCAATATAATTACACTGTTTTCAGATAGAAGTAAATGTTTAAGGATTATTTTGCGAAGTGCTGCCGACTGCTCGAACGAGTGGAAAATATCCATTTAGCGGGATGCAAGGTGTTTTCCTAGTTTTTTTTATTTTTTGGTTTGCCTGGCGGTTGTGCCATCAGACCTGATGCTTTACCGCGGTAAGGTAAACAACTTCATCACAGGGATTCTCAAATATTCTGATTATTATTTCTTTTCAATTAGAAGCGTTGTGAAATATTTTTTTTTGCAATGGCAATATTCTCAACTTTGTTATGTTTTTCAGGTACCTCATGACCGAGGATCGCGGACCTAATGAACTTTTGCTCGTTTAACTACCTATACTTCACCAAGAAAGCGTCTTTTAAGTTGGTGATGTACCTGTTTTTGTTTCTTGTGAACGGAGCGCCACTTAACTTGACAGAAAATATTAAGCCGCTGTTAGAGTCGCTCTATTATTAAGAAACGGTCTAAGAAGTTTATTTGGCGTACGCGAGTAATTTGTGGAGACCGACAAATAACATACTACATCAGGATCAGCAGAGAATCAGCCATCAGTCCAGGCTAGTGGTGATATGTTTTACTAGAGTGTATTAGTAGAGTCGCATTATCAATAGAAAAATCAGGATCAGGAATTATTTCTTTTTTTTAGAACACATGATTATTGTAAAGTTACAATTATCACAGAACACAAGTCTGTGATATTTTTATTATAAATTAAATGTAATATTAATAAAAATATTCTTGCTGCTACCGGTATTCGAACCTGGATCTCTTCCTATCCATATATTCTATATAAGATTTATCAAATTAAAAGGGCAACATATAAGTTTGAAAATTAGTCGTCAACTTATTGTGTTGTCGTAGCATAATAGGTTAATACATTTTTCCGGATGGGAAGAGATCCAGGTTCGAATCCTGGTAGCAACAACAATATTTTTTTATATGTATATCTTTATAATGAATACATTTAGTTTGTGTTATCTTTATTTTTATTATGCAGTTCATAATCTTCAGTGTAGAGTTTTCTGAGATGTTCCACCATGAGTATCCGATCTTAATAGATGGTAAATTGGTTTATCTATATACCTACATTCAATACGTAAAACTAAGTTTGTTAATGAATAAACTTTTAAAAAACGGAACGTCCAGAAAGCAAAGTTGATAATGACAAAATTGTATCATATTTTTAGTTTTCTAACTCTTTGATTATATCTGTTAATTTTTTTTATATCTTTTTAGGTTGAATGAAAATTTACTACAATTATTCATACAAATTATTGTTATTATATAAAATCTTGGTGTGGTTGGAATTGTTGTAGGATTTCGACAATCGTGTCTATGTGATATATTTTATCCTTCTGCGTATTTTAAAAGCATTCATTTTCATTTTGTAGCTAAACGCGCCCGTGTAAGGTCTCACCTACCAGCCATTAGGGCCCGAAGCAGACCGACTAATGAGTAGACGAAAATAAAAAATTACACCAGAGACGGATACTGCTCAAGCAACGAACATCACTTCTCCGCAGGCCGTCCTATCACCAACATCGCCATTCGACCGCATCTCCAGCGAGCCATCCATTAAAGTGTATTAATTCATCACCTCAATAAACGAAACCTTTTAAGTGCTATATCATTTATATACCACATGCGTAGAGAAAGAGGTAAGAACCTTCTGTCTCACAGCATCGTAACCTTCTGATACAATCTCGAGTCAATCATAATTTGAATAACTTCAATACTTATACCCCAACTCCTACAACATTACAGGTATTTCTATCTAATGAGTTTCTGGCACCACATGTTGTACTTCATTCTAGGTATTTGTCGTTACACATAAAATAAAAATAAATAAATTATCAGCTTGAGAAGGCCTGCTCACAGGTATGACCTTGCTCCGCAACATGCGGTGAAATATTTGCAACATATTTTTCAGGTGGTTTTTTTACACCCCCCAACATGCTCACATTGCGGCAGTAAAATCCTGACATTGCGTTCATTTTAGTTCGTCCCTACCTTTATTAAAACAACAAGAATTTTAAATGTGTGCATTGAGGAATCTGCCAGCGAAAGAACTTGGTTCTTTTCTCAAATTTTTAAAAGTTGAAGCGAGCATTTTTGCCATTTCACTGTACCTACATAAATATTGTTAATTTAAATTGCCTTCACGACAACATAGGGCAGTGCTTAACCTTGCCTTTCCAAAGCGGGGTATTCACGTTCCCCATAGATCGCTTTAAGCTCGATAACTCAATAATTATGGAAACGATTTCATTATTATTTTTTGTAATCTTCACGGAAATAGTGACAAAAATTGTGTCATTTTTGGTTTTTATATTTCTAAGCAGATAATATTTAAAAATATTACACCAGCGCATGTCGATACCATACCCCATGTGCCTTATTTTTAAGTTATTGTGCTTATTATTTATTTCACTCTAACTAATGCACTGGGTAGCTCCATACCACCTACATCGCTAATCGCGACTCGCGACAATCGGACAAGAGACGTCCGGCGAGGCAGTTGGGACCACGTCGCCCGTCATGAACTTTTTATCATCGTCTGTATGAATATGATCTGGGGTGTTTCTATACCCCGCTTCGGACCACACGGAAGTTCTGCCCGCTCAGTGATGAAAAGGTTAAAAATAAAATAAAAATTCAATTTCAACATTGAATATACTTTTTAGTGGCTCAGAGATAGTATGATACATGTGACTGAGACATGTAACGCATTTTTTGTTATTTTGCTAAAAAAGGTCATGGGTTGAAATGTGTTGTAAGCAATAAAGAAGCAGACCTGTTCATTGGTTGGTTGTATAATATAAACCATTTCACAGTATAGCCGTTTGCAAATTCCCTCGTCGGTATTTAATTCAACTGAAACACAACTGAAAGGTTCTAGATTGGCTGTTACTTTTGCTACTGCTATAAATGTTAGTAAAAATATTATTTGAAAAATGATATATTTTATTTATTAACATTTTATTACATTTCGTAGAATATTTTATTTGCAGTTAAACTTATATTGTACCGAATTTGTAATAATTTTTTCAATATGTGAACACATAATTCGTACATATACTAGTATTCAATGAATTGAAATAAAATTATTATTGTTAAAATGTAGTGTTATTGTCACCAGTTTTAATGTTTGTTCCCTCACCTAGACCAATTCCAATTCAGTACACATTTTTCTTTCAGCTCGACTGGTTTGTTTTGGTTGGAGAGGAAGTGTCCCAGTTGTGATCCGTTCAGCTATTCCTTCTAATTCCGCAATTATCAGTTCAATGGTAGTTAAATAAATTATAAAAAGGACCTACGGTCCGGTTTGTGATTGTAACATTCATCGCTGTTACTTCGATGTGAGCTCTATAATGAGCCAGATTTCGAGTTTATTAAAATCCGACGACTTAAATGTGCCGGATATCTATGTAACTCGAATGGAAGAGCCCTCACCCTGTGAACACCTGATATTCTATAAACTGAAAACATAGGCATTGGAAGACCATGACTTCATTGGCTGGACGGGATCCGGAAGAACCTGAATGTTTTCGGGTCGATGATCGGCACAGAGTAGAGAGAAGTGAAGAGATCTCCTTGAAGTGAAAATTTGTCACCATGGGATGAGGATCCAAACAAAAACCAGTAACAAAAATAGTTTGCAACACACATAGCTAAACTGATATATATCACCGCTGGTATACATGCGGGAGAGTGGAACAGACACCTGAGCATATTGAGATACTTAAGATGCACGTGAACGTATGATTGGTGGTTTGACTGGATTTAGACATCGCCCGCTCATAAATGCAGACGAATCTTATTTTATATAAGAAATTTATTCGGGTATGGGTGACACGTTGGAGCTCTTTAGGCAGGTAGTTAAGCCGGCCTACGTGGGTGTGTATCTCCATCTAAGCGCCTATCTCTCACTCTCCATACCTCGTGTTTTACAACTTCGTAGGTGTGACTCAATACATTTTCTGTCTCATCCGCTGTCCCTCTTTTGGAAGTGTTTTTGACGAATGGATCCCTGAATGCCTACCTTGAATTACTACACTTTTATTTTTCATCAATTTTCCATCTATATGTAAATCTATGTATTCTATGGATTTATGTTATATGTTTTTTTTTATGAATAAAGACAGCACTTAAAGAACGCTGGAGGGTCTAAATCTTTAATTTAGCCAAAATTGCTATTAACCATATTAAGTTTCTTTCCTTTTTTTTTCGTTTTATATACTGCATAAACTTGTATATGTTATTGAATTAAAGTAACGTATTTTTATAAGCTTTGATGAGTGAGACCGACAAGGAAGCCCTAGCTTCTAAACCGGGTGGGGGGTGGGTTCCTCCCCTTCAGCTGTTTTAAAAAAAAAAATGATCACAGCCACTCAGTCACTAGATGCGAACAGATGAATGATACACGCAAAGCTATTTGTGTATACCGACACATCATTACATAACTATCGATTTCTGTCCTCACTATAAACCAAGTTGGGTACAACTGAACACGAATTATAGTTTAAAATGATTGAAGACAAGCTATTATCTTAACATAAACATCCTCTTTAAATATATTACATTACATTATTGAAACTAATGTATACATAAAACAGTACATAATATAACGCGAGGAACTTATTTTCCAGCTTTCATTTAAACATAAAGGGAGGAAAATGACGCGACCACCGCAGAATAGATTACTTCCCTTAGATTGTCAAAGAGGCGGGCGATAATGAAAATGTTGATTGATAGCTTCTTGTCCGTAAAAAAATACACAATAACCTTCCGGAGATATTCTTCCCTTATTTTCACAGAAATTTTCGGTCATAATTTTTCAATTTCATGGCTCCCCCGAAACCGCAAACGTTTTGATCTTGTATGATAAAATAATAACTAAATTAATTATTCTTCGAAGGAATATAAATTTGAGATATTTAAATATGATGTTTAATAATTCATACTATATTTGCTGGAGAATGTGAGGCCGAAGAGAACGGATAAACTGAATGATAGAAACATCACCAGGTCCACTAAGATGAAGATTGTCAGAACGCTCGTCTTGCTGCGAGCACTGAGACGAGAAGATCACAGAAGATGTGATGCTGGCAACACATGTCGCTAATCCTGTAGACAGTGAGAGGTTACCCACCATTTACTCTTTGAGCTGGGATTCGCAGGGCACGTATGGTGCGTCTGTGATGATGTGCGACTGACCATGGAACATATCCTCTGGGAATGTGAAATTATGACGCAAAAAAAGTTATGATTGTGAGATTAGATGTGTTCGATCATAGTTTGGTTAGGAACGACGACCTTATGAGGAATGAAAGGAACTTCGGATACTTTTGGTAGTTTGTGGGTGTGTGGGTGTTCCGCTGGGAGATTTTGTGACCTCAATAAATTGTTTTTTTTTAATCAGATTTCTACCGATCCTGGTTTCCTAGACTAGTAAATAAATTCACAGACTTATGTTCTGAATAATTATAACTTCACAATAAGAATGTGTTCTCCTTAATAATATATAGTTGTATCAATGTGTCCAAAATTTAATAAAAATAAATTGATAATTCTGGCATCTGCTATCGGTTTACTCAAAGGTATTTAAGATTCCATGAGAACAATGTAGATGGCTTTCAAATAATGGATCGACAAATGTATACATTTGAAGAAAGTGTAACATTTAGGTTCGAAAATTTGTCGTCAAAGATTCTGACGCTGTAGCATATTTGGTAATGCACCTTTCCCGGATTGGAAAAAGAGATCCAGGTTCGAATCCCGGTAGCGTAAAAACAATATTTTTCGATAAAATTGATTTTTTATGTATATCTTTATAATTAATACATTTAATTAGTATTTAAACATCACAGAGCTATGTTCTGAATAATTACAACTTCACAATTAGGATGTGTTCTTCTTATTTATAATCTTTTTAAAATCTATCGCTCTATGAACAATTTAGAAGATTTTCATCGTTTTTTAATTTCCTTTTCTTGGGTATGCTGGCTTTGCAGTCACACCTGAATTAAGCCGTACCGGCGGCTAACTATATTGTAACCACAAAACAACTACTATACAAAAGGACACGACGGCTATTGTGATCGAATGGGCCGATCCTATTGGTCACAATGGATTAAGTCTTTCTTGTTAGAAACTCTGAATGGAATAAACCTTGCAAGAAAATTTTCATTTTCAAAGGCGTTTTTCTAAGTGGTTCAGTGATATTTTTTTTTTCTACAGGTATTGTGTGAAAACTTACCATAAATAAAAAGGCACTTGAATGGAAATCTTTTATAAAAATTGAGAGATTTATTTGAAATTTGTTAACATTACTACCATAAATAAAATAAATAATATATGTAGAATAAGAATAGATAAGAAGCTTGAAGTATTTTATTATCTAAGGCTTGAAAAATAGAAAACCTTGCAGTCAGTTTCTTTATATATATATACATATTTAGATTAGACGCCATTTTTACTTTAATATTTTAATATTTTTTTGCTGAAAATGATAATTTTGTAAAACAGTTAATACAATGGTTTTGGTTATTAATTAATTGTATTTAACAATTCTATTAAATGTATCAGGAAGAAAACTGAATACGACGTGCTAATGATGTGATAATGACGTGATAATGACGTGCTTGATGTAGTGGTCGGGGATTCGAGCCTCGATCCGGGAGACCATCAAGTTAGTTAGTTGAAAATAGTAAGAATATTAATATGATACTAATGGTGATTTTTAATATAAAATCCGCTCTACGAATTATCTTTTTCACGGACGATTTTTTGTCAAAACGTAAAATATTCTAAACAATATGTCTCTGAAAAAAGTGTTACAAATTCGAAAAACAAACCTCTAAAAATAACATCTTTTACAACTATAAAGATTATAATAAATATTAATTAAATATATTAATTATAAAGATATACATATAAAATCAATTTTATCGAAAAATATTGTTGTTGCGCCACCGGGATTCGAACCTGGATCTCTTTCCTAACCGGGGAAGGTGCTTTATCCAACTAAGCTACAGCGACAATATTTTTAGCGACAATTTTCGACCCTATATGTTACCCTTTTGATATTAATACATTTAATCGTTCCATCATTTGACAGAGCCATCTACCTTATTTTTACAGAATCTCAAATACCTTCGAGTAAACTGATAGCAGACGCCAGAATTATCAATTCATTTTTATTAAATTTTGGACACATTGATACAACTTTATTATTTAATTCATATTTAAAATATCACAGACCTATGTTCTGAATAATTACAACTTCACAATAAGAATGTGTTCTCCTAAATAAAAAAGATTATAATACTTTCGCTTTGACATTAAAATAGTACAAGTTTTAATAGTCTTAAGAGTTACAATAATAAAGGAACTCCGAAATTAATAATGAAATCTCTATAAATAATTGTTCTTAGATATAAGCTAGAATGTATGTTTTCATGAACATTATATTAATCCCATGATCAAACGTTGGTCGCTCGAAGGGGTAGCTGGCAACCACCCCTTAGTTCCTGGACTATCACCCCCACCCCTAGGTCTGAAACCGCCCGGGGGATGCTGCGGTCGGAATCAATTTATCTGGCCGCCAATTGGGAATTATTACTGCAACTTGATTTATAGAACTTCAAATATCTGTGTGTGGTTCAATCTTCAAAGGACGGTGATGCCAAGTATCTATGACTGTCTGATAATCCTTTAACTGATGGTATTTTGAAAGGGATAATATCTTCTAGTTAGCAATTGAATAGCGACTCAACGGAATTTTGTTTTTAATCACTTTAGTTTCATACTTTGATAGGCAGAAGGTATGAAATCGCATTCACCGAATGCTTTCAATAAGACTTTCAACCGATGTAATGAAGCAGATTCACTCACAGTTTATTTTGTTGCTACGTACATCTGTTTACATTGTACGCAAATATTAGAGAATTTTATTTTCGTAGAAAGCAATAACTTTGTGGTTTGACATATTATATTAAATAAAATAACAATCACTTTGGATAAAACCACGAAATTTCGTTATGATGTTATTTTATTTAATATAAGAGAATTCCTTTGAAACTGATAATGAAGAACGTACTATACCATCTACCACTCTTGGCCTAGTCAGCAAGTTTTCAAGCTGATCTGTGACTCTGCACGATTTTAACATTTCCTCTCCGATAATGTAATCTGAGTTGGTATTGCCTCTAATTGTGTGAATATCTCTGTAAATATACTAAATACAGAGTTCATATTTTAGGTATACCTCTGTAATATATTTATATGTATTGGATAAAATAATTACAGTATATAAGTATTTACCATACGCAACAATAAAAAATGTTTTCTCAAAGAACCTGACGCGAATTAGTTAATACGTGTATGCGTACGTGCGGAAAGCGCAGTGCGTGGACCGCTGGGTGCCGGATACCGATCGTTACTTTAGTGGCAGAGCGTGCGCTGGCCGAGTTAAACGTGGCTTATGCGTCTTTATGCTGTCGTTCGTGATGACCAGTGTTTTTTCTCATTTTATCACTTTTACACAATAATTGATATAAATATTCACTTGTATGTATGTCAATTATTATTTTAATGATTGATATAAGTAAATAATGTAAAATATTTATATTTGTTCGACATAAAAATTGCAAAAATCCACATGTACACTGAGTTTACAGCACCGGAACGCGCGTTTTTATTTTAGCACCGTAAAGGAAAGGTTATATATTACTAAGAATCATAGTTTAAAATCGTATCTTGTCTTTTACGTAAATAACTGCATCTCGTTCTTATCTGATGCCTAATTTACGTACTTTGCTGATCATAGCTTCGAGTGTATTCGTATGTATCCGCACCATCGGTATCGAGTGAGGCTTTGATCAATGGTGCCCACTAAAATTCCCATTGTCAATTTTAGCCTGCCCAGGTGTGAGATCATGTAATCATTTTCCATCAACTTTGTTTCTACAAAATCAATATGATACTATTAATACTTGAGCTTACATTATTGTGGTTTGGTTGCTCTAATGCGAATAGTCACATTTAAAAAGTGGCAAGAAAGGTGTAAGTCCATTGCCACGCAGTACAGATGGACTTACACCTTTCTCCCCTTCGTGGAAGTGAAAATTAAAAGTGGGGGTGGTCCTCCGGCGCTGGACCACTACGAGATGCAAAAGATCTCTGGTTATGAGCATTTCATGAGTAAACTCTTCGACTTAGGACTTGTCCGTGAACCGTGGTGTGTTTGCGCTCAGGGGATGCAGACGCCGGAGCACATCCTGATTATGAATGATGCACGTGAGATCATGATTGCGGCATTAGAAGGAATGGCTCATCGGATCCCCCGGAGCGATGACCTATTAAGAAATTAAAGGAATCTTGGACATTTTTGGGTATTTATTAGGGTGTGGGTCTCTCGTTGGGGGTTGCTGGGATGGGCGATACCGGGAAGAGCAGTGGCTAGAGAGTCAGGGTGAATTTCTGCCGAACTGTGATCGAGTTCTGCGGCTGCAAAACATAAATGTAACGTCTACCCTCTTCTTTTGGGGGTGTATGATTTATATAGCTTCTTTCTGGCTGCCTTCTGAATTTAATGTGATAACGCGTCTCACGTCAAATTGTACAGGTGTGGCTCTGGTGCGATGGATACCGGAGCCAACCTATGATAGTATTATGATAATATGTAATAAAATAAATAAATATGTAATTATGACGAATCGGAACTGGAGTAAATAACTTTCATACCGACTCGGGATAGGATGTAAATAAATATTATTGTTGTATTAAATTTAAAAAGAGCCGCCATTTCTGCTCGGGATATGAAATATTTCGTAGAACTTTATTTGGATTTGAGACGAAATTTATCACATTTCAAGGATGTCGGGATGTCACAATTCCATTATAACTAGTTGACTTGAGTGCTTGCGAATACAGCCTCTTTGGCTTCCCATCTTCACTGGTGTAGTGAGAAATAGTTGGGTGTAAATTGCAACATGCGGCTCAGTTATCAAGGTAATCCTATCATATTTCTCGGACTGACAATTTGATCAATCATAATTACAACGTGGCCTGGCTGTGAAATTATATTCTCTTCTCCTGGGATACACAAACAATACTATTTATGTTAAAATATTGTATATGCAGGAAACTCTATCACATTTAAACCAATTCATACAGGCGGAAATATCTATCTATCTACCATCGCATCATTCCATCCGTCACCGGCAGATCAATCGGTGAGCATGAAAGTGTGGGTACGGGTCCATTATTTTGACATTAATAAGGGTTTATAAATTAAACACACAAATACTAGGGGTGTATAGAAATGTTTAAAATAAGAAAAAGTGTTAATAGTAAGCTAAATATTATAAATACGCCAGAACCGATTGAAAAATATACAAGACAAGAGAGCCGGCCCTAGCTCCTCACTTCTCTCGTAGCAAGTTGCCTTCTAGACAAGTTCATTAAGCAGCGCTTCACGTTGCAGAACCTTTATTACTTGTACTTGTATCCGTGACTGTTTCAAGTATGACTAAATAATTTTCTCGTAAAACAATTGTCTAATAAAATGACAATAAATAAAATAAGATCGGGTGCAATGAGAGAAAACATTATTACAGATGGCTGCGCGGTATCGCCCTGAATCTATCGAAGTCTTGAGCCTATTTAACGGTTCTGGAAAAGTGATCTAAACATTTATCTACTGTAAATAGTATTTATTGTTCTTGCTCTGACCGCACACTCGCACAAGCACACTAACGTTATAATTCTAACGAACCGCTGTAAATTTATTCGGGGGCACTCAGACGCTAACAAATAACCTTGTGATATCTCATAACCTATCTTATCAACTTGCTGGCCTGGCCTATCTCCTCAGATTGTACTGGATTGCTGCATTCGTGTAACGTCAATATTCCACTGTATTGTTATTTCATTTTTTGGCGTCTTTAAATCTACTTATCTCTGACAGGTTACTTTTTTTTCTCATAAAGCCCAACATACGAAGTGAATTTTTTTAAAAGAAAAACGACATAATTTTTACAATCTTTCTTTATCTTTCTTCGAACGCTACATACCTTAAGCTACTTCTCAACATAGTCGTCACCATTATTGTCCTAATGGGGCACCAATTTTTGTATACTTTCACAATAGAATGACGCCGCCTGGGATGAAAACCGTGTCTGTACTCCGTCTTTGAGTTCATCATCGCCATCAAAACGCTTGCCACCAAGGACCGCTTCAGGTGAAGGAAAATACGGAAATCACTTGGCGATGAATGTCAGCTGGTTTCATATTTCGTGCATTCAAGTAACGAAACGGCGGGGTGATCTATTGTCTTGAACATTTCAACCACGCACTACAAGGTAGCCACACTATGTGAATATCTCTAACGATGCATGTGGTGAGTCAACAGATAAAGAAAATCATCACGCTACACTGGGAATATCCGGGAACGGTACTTACTTAAAAAACGCGCCTCGTGTATCTTTCCATGTCCCTTTACGTTTTAGCTAGTTTTTAAAACTCTTTTTTTTTTGTTGGGAGTCCACGTTTTGCAGCCATACGTGAGCACTCTGTTTCGGGCACATAAATAATAGTACAAACAGAATTATTCAGAAGCTGAAATACCATTGTAACTAATAAGAAATTATATAATTTGTTTATGTACTAAATTAGTTACGAACAAATCACTCGAACGGAGAAGTGGACGAAAATTAATTAATTTATTCACTGAAGCACTTCGGAATGTTCCTTAATTAAGAACTCCCCGAGAGCTTACGTCTGTTGACTGAATATTTTGATCATATTTGCTCTCACAAAATCAACGACTTAACTATAATTAATGTAAACTTATTTTTATTAAAATACTAATTTGAGTAGAGCCATTTTCCATTTGTTAAAGATTAATAAAAAAACGCGTTACTTGTCTCAGATACATGTGTCGTACTACCATGCAAATAACATGTATTACCTGTTCGACATAATTAATCAAGAATTCAGTTTTTTTTATTTATTAACCTGCTGCATTATATTGTACTTCCAAACCCCTCTATAATCAAAAAATGTTTATTTGAATGCAGTTTTACTAGAAACAGGTTTATACTAGCGATTAAATACTGTATCAATAATTATAATTTAAGTAATAGAACAGACAAAAACATGTTTTACTTTCGTTTCAAAACCCTCTATAATTGAGTACTTAACCTTCAAACGGCTCAATAATGAAACTGAGTATCAGTTTTTAGTAGAATTTCACTAATTTTTACCAAAAATATCAAATAATATGAGCGACAAACGCTTAAAATACGCGAGTTGAGTTTCAAGATAAAATGCCAATAAATTTCTCAAAATCGACAACATATTTGTAATTTTTTTTTTTGCATTTCCTGTAGTATTGATACATACACAATATCTTAAAAATATCTATTGAAGCATTTAGATGAAAATACTATTTTTAAACGCTTTTCGTGATTTATGGGTTTTGTCATAAATCCGTTATGAGGGGTTTGAAATTAAACGATTCAAATATAAATTATACAGTATAAAAAACATGTTCACCTTATAAAAGTTTTATACAAACATAAGTAAAGCGAAAATTCAAACACATCCATTATATTTATATATAAGAGATGTTCACTGTCTCCTTAAACTAGTCTAAGTCTGTATTAAAGGAGACAGATCAATTAAGGCGTGAAAATAGCAATTTACTAATATCTTAATAAATTTTCATAGAATGTAATCACTTTGTGGTTTGACATATTACATATTGTATAAAACCACGAATTTTTTTAAATGTCAATCGGTTTCGCTTATCTAAAGCTTCGTTAGGACGTATTTAAAACTAACCATAAATACAAAAAGAGTGCACTAATATATACATAAAGAGGGAGATAGAATACAAAATTACACGTGAAAGAAAGAGACAGAATACATGTACAGTTAGATTATTTACATTTAGATTTTATAATTGTATATTCTGTCTCCCTTGATGTTCTATCTAACTGTATATGTATTCTGTCTCTCTCTTTCATATGTATTTTGTAATTATAAGTGAACTCTTTTTTATTTATGGTTAGTTTTAAATACGTTCTGACGAAGCTTGAGACAAGCGAAACCGATTAACGTATAATCAATTTCGTGGTTTCATACAAATGATTGTATTACATATAATCTTTATTAATACTGGCTTGTTACAAAGTTCAACAAAGCTAACATTTAATAAACAAGGCTAATAATAATAAAATTATTTTTTTGTTTAAAATCTGATATAATCAATAAAACAACTGTTAAATATTTATTTTCAAAAATCATCATTTTATACTTACAACAATTTGATATGGTCTGCTGGGAAGAGCAGCTAAGATAGGAGATGTATCGAGGTGGTATGTTAAAAGTACCGGGATCGATACTGAGTGCCTCTGAAATATTATAATTTCAATTTATCAACGCCAGAGCATGACAGTCTGAGCATGAGTCATCTCAGCTTCAGCCTACCCTTCCTCTTATCCTGTGCCATTATGGAGCACTGAACAAAACCTTAATTGTTTGGTTTCACTACAGCGGTGTCTCTTTCATATCTTATGATAATTTTTTCATTATTGTATAATATATATATATATCCATAGTGAGGAACAAGAAGGTGTGTATACAAATAAAGTAGCAAAGTTAGTCGGCGCGATCGAGTCGACTCGTGTCGGATCGGATGCCGGAGCGAGACTGGTCGCGACTCGTCTCAGCCTGGTCCCGTGTCCAGATGTCGCCTGTGTCGGTCGGCTGGGAGTAGTGGATTTAAATCCTTATTTACCGTTAATCTAATTTACTATGCACAATAATGTTTCCAATGTCATAAACGCCTCTATCAGTGCATGTTCGGAACAAATATCAATGTGAATGCCATCAAGAAATTGTATTAATTTCAAGTTTCAAGTTAGGCATTAAATGTAATAGCTTTCTAATGCTATAATAACTATGATGTTATTCTAAAAATGTCCAAATTATAAATAAGACAGAAACATGCATCGTACATTGTTCCTACACTGTATAAACAACTGCCAAAAATCAATTAAGTTGGCAGAAAATATAAATGTGTATAAAGCGAAGATCCTGTTAGCGCCGTTTAAACTAATTAAATTCTCGCTAAAAATATTGTCGCTGTAGCATAGTAAGATAATGCACCTTCCCCGGTTAGGAAAGAGATCCAGGTTTGAATTTTTCGATAAAATTGATTTTATATGTATATCTTTCTAATTAATATATTTAATTAAATTCTATTAAGTTTTTTGGCGTTTGGCTTGTTGCCTCACTCATGCATACATTCAATTCGCGATTTACAAAAATTTAACCTGCATATCTTCGTCCCTTTCTTTCCTAATCTATTCTTAAGCACAAGGAAGAAAGAAGATGTCGCAGTGATTAAAAGTGTTCCCAACTGCATCAAGTTCAGTGCGCTTCATTTCACTCCAGTTTTTAGTTAATAATCTTACCTCAATTCCGCTTATACTCAATAGTTGTATAATGGCGAGTGTACACGCCGCAACGCTTATACTAGTGGTGGAGAGGAATCTATCAATGAACCAGTGTACGGCAGACGAAAGTAAGTGCCTTCCTTTTTTTCTTTGAAATGGCTTAAATGTTGTCAAAATAAATAAATGATTATGTATTGGAGATGTTTTTTATTCCAAATTTATAATTTAATCATTTTTTATCAAATATTATACATATATACACGCTTTATTTGTATTCTAATCAACAGTTGTTCTAAATAAATATGACATCCTAATGTAGTAATAGTCTTGTCTTAGTTTGTTATGAGTCACATCTGATTGGATTTCAATCGTTTAGAAACATTTCAGTGTTGTACCTAGAGAATGTGGTGTACATTTTTTCGATACATCCTATAGCTATGTGTAATATTGAGTTGGACAAAAAGCTCTGAATATTTGCTGTATCATAATATTTTCTAAAAAAAAATTCCGGCAAAAAATGTTCCGACTCGCGATCTCCAGCGAGAAGAAGAATAAATTTTTGTAATACGAAAAAATGCCACGGAAAAAGTCAATGTCGTTTTTCCGTCAAATAATATCAGCTATAAAGTAAATAAAGGTTATTGAAAGCCTCCTTGTAACTAAGAAAACTTTGGAAGAAATATGCCGTCGTGTTTTGCTTAGTAATACGGAGTATATTTTGTTATTTTTCCGCAGTCAATATAATACAACCCCTAACTCGTTATGTTTTTGAAAAAATTCTTCATAAATATGTTGAGTCAATAAAATATACGAACAAATACATCAAAAATACATTAAATAGCACTTATTGTTATTGTTAAATATTTAAAAAAAACGTGAGAAATCTAGCTATCGAAATCAAAGACAAAATAAGATGTACCTACACATGTAAGTAATAGTGCTAATGTATTAGAACAAACTTCTCAAATACTAGGACGTGAGGTAGTTCAAGAAGTAATTTAATTGGGTGCGCTGATCACTAATACTGAAGACAGGTGCATATAACTAGTTAAAGTTGATACGTAAGTAACAAATAAAGCAAGTAACTAAAGTTTTGTTGGTTTACACTTTTTTTTTTTCAATCTTTACGTATGCAGCAGAGATCTGGATAGTTTGAAATAACGACTGTGGTGACCCTGCACGCGCACATAGACGTGGCCGTGTAAGGACTCACTATTCAATATGAAGACACAATAAGACAATATGTATCGGAGACGGACACTGCCCAAGCAGCTAGCGATCACTCTTCCGCAGATCGTCCTCTCATCGAAATCTCCATTCAACAGCGTCTCGAGTGAGCCTCTTCAGAGCACTTACAAAATGTGCGTTAACATTTTGTTAGTGCTCTTTTATTCCTATACCTTGTTCTTGTTACAACAACAGACACCCTACACTGCGACATAAGATGTCAGGAGGTTCAGTCTCACAGCAACAAAACCTTCCGACACAATCATGAGTTAAACATGTTTAAATAACAAGAATATCTAAATAGTCAACTCCTAGACAACAGACGCCTCAATCCTGCAAAAAATCCAACCACAGCAAGCCTTATCTACAAAGTTGAACAAAATTTGGTCACATTATGCCATGAGGTCAATCTTGGGTTGAAAATGATAATGGTAGATGCATACGTTGTATCTGACGGGAGAGCTCCTGGAGTCAGCTATGAGGGTGACCCAGGACCGGAACTTGTGGAGGTACATTACGACCCGAATCTCATCTGATTGTGGAAGAAGACAAATGAAACAATTATTTTATTTTGATGATAATTGATTATATTCTTACTTTTAATATTTGTTGCAAATTTTTCATTGTTAATTTCATTTACATATTCATTTATATTTTTGAGTAGCTTGTTGATGCAGTGGTCAAGACGTCGACTTAGTGATCGCCTTATTTCAGGACACCAGCAAGTTAGTCCTACGTTCGTAGTACAAGCGTTTATATTAGTTGTAACATAGTAAGAATATTGATGTGTGATGTATTCCGTGCACGCATCTCTATTAAAAAAAAAAAAATTCGCATGCAGCCCGGGCTGGCCCGGCATCATCAGGTCCCCGGGTCTTGTGTCACCAGCTAGCCTTCATCGGTACTTATTCTGCGTGGGTTTTCGCCAAGTCAGAACCATGGTCAACTATATATTAGGTCAAATATGAATTAAATATATTAATTATAAAGATATACATATAAAATCAATTTCATCGAAAAATAAAAACATTGTTGTTGCGCTACCGGGATTCAAACCTGGATCTCTTCCCTAACCGGGGGAGGTGCTTTATCCAACTAAGCTACAGCGGCACTATTTTTATCGACAATTTTTCGACCTTATATGTTACCTTTTTGATATCAATACATTTAATCTTTCCATCATTTGACAGAGCCATCTACCTTATTTTTACAGAATCTCAAATACCTTTGAGTGAATCTGATAGTAGAAGCTAGAATTATTAATTCATTTTTATTAAATTTTGGACACATTGATACAACTTTATTATTTTTAGAACACAAAAAAAAAAACATATATATATATATATTAGGTCATTTATGTCTGCAGGGGAAGGAATAATGCACAAATACTCGAATTATTCACATAAAAGATTATAATTCCATAATGTGTCAATCCAACTGACAGCTATATGTCCTATCTAAGCTCACTTATTTTATTCGGTTCTCATGTCCATTGCACTTTTTCTTGTATCTTTTTTTTTCTTTTTTCGTCATCCCAGACCTTGTAGATTCAACCGAGCTCAGAGTGGATTCTGTTCACGATGTTGTCATTGATTATTGTTCCAAAATGACTAAATAATTTTCTCGTAAAACAATTGTCTAATAAAGTGACAATAAATAAAATAAAATCGGATGCAATGAGAGAAAACATTATTACAGATGGCTGCGCGGTATCGCCCTGAATCTATCGAAGTCTTGAGCTTATTTAACGGTTCTGGAAAAGTGATCTAAACATTTATCTACTGTAAATAGTATTTATTGTTCTTGCTCTGACCGCACACTCGCACAAGCACACTAACGTTATAATTCTAACGAACCGCTGTAAATTTATTCGGGGGCACTCAGACGCTAACAAATAACCTTGTGATATCTCATAACCTATCTTATCAACTTGCTAGCCTGGCCTATCTCCTCAGCTTGAACTGGATTGCTGCATTCGTGTAACGTCAATACATATACAATACAACGACAGCTATATGTCCTATCTAAACTCACTTATTTTATTCGGTTCTCATGTCCATTGCACTTTTTCTTGTACATTATTTTTTTCTGTTTTCGTCATCCCAGACCTTGGAGATTCAACCGAGCTCAGAGTGGATTCTGTTCACTAAGTTGTCATTGATTATTGTTCCAAAATCGCCATCAAAATTAATCGACTAATTCTCTCTCCGTCTGGGATGAAGACGCCAGGCAACTTGCCTCGGGCCCTGTGAGCTGCCATCCTGTGATTCTCGCTCCTCTCTTGTCACAACCATAGACCCTTGCCGCTTAGCGGGCGTTTCATTGGCCAATGGAAAGATCTTAAGTGCATACACATCGAAACATATTCTGTCTCGGTTTGATAAAGTGGTGCATACACCCGGGGACGGCAAATTTCAGATGTGACAATAGATTATTTAAAACTATTATTAAAACAATTTAACATATACGGCTTTAATAAGTTAATTGTACATCCTGAAGAAGGAATTTTTTTTTTCGAAACATGTCGGTATATTAAATACAACTCAATAAGTCGTTAAAACAAAGATTTAAATAATCTAAATTAAAATGATTATATTTATATTACCATTATATTGAGCCGCTCCGATACATTTTGACCGATACAGTGTTTGCTATTTATTATTAAAATATTATTTTATTCTTCTTCTTCTTCTTTAATGCTCTCATGGGACTCGGAAATCCGTGACCGCAGTCACAGCCATACGTCCATTGACATCGCCTCTTCTCGGTCCAGTTGGTTTGTATATGAGGGCTTTGAGGGCATCTCCTGCCCGCTGTAGTTTCCTTAAGAATATCTGAAAGTACCAATTAAAATATTATAAACTGAAATATTCATCTTGTCGGTATTATAAAAACAAATTTAATCAATATTTACAAAGGGGTTGTTAAATTTTTCTTTCCATTTTTTAATTCTTTCTATGTTAGCATAACACTTTGTTTGCATTTATTTCACAAGCCAGCCGCAGCGAAAACCACCCCATAATTTAGCGTGACGTGTCAAGTCAACGCGTCTTATTACCACCTACATTTCCATCATCCACCCTCGCCAGCGCGGTGGGGGCGGACCCACTCCCGCGGGGTTGCAGCCTATATCTGGAAATAAACATTGTCATCCCTTTCAACGCTGTGATTATTTTGAAATGTTATGATTTTTGAAAACATAAATGTACAAAATACAAACTGTCAGCCATAATATTGTAAATTACTGCCAAATCCATTAACAAGAATGCTCCTAATTTTAATATGTAATCTGTTTAATAATTATGGAATAGATACATTTAATGGTAGCTGAAACTCCAAAATAAAATAATTTAATTATTTTGATTTAAACACAGCTGCAAAATTTTGAAACAAATAGAAATTATAAAAAATATCAGGTGTTTGAAATTCTGAAACCAATTGCTATTAAAAAAAATATCAGATGTTTTTTCTATTTGAAAAATTTACCTTCAGAACAATTAGTTACATATCCGAAAAATTCATACATTAAAAATTTTTGTCAATTATGTCCGGTGTTCCGAATTCGTAAACCACATTTTTGGCGGGTATTGCGAATCGGCCGCGAACCATATTATTGACACGTTTCCGCGTCCTAATTCACACCCATAACCTTTCCTGATGCTTGTCTTGTCAGTGTGAATAGTGACCTTGACGTTAGCAGACGTCAACGTGACCGATACTTGTTCGAGAGCAACATCGCGATAGCATTAGCGCTGTGAATTTATTCAGCTCCAGTGCCTCAGCACTGTATTGTGTGATCCTGTGATTTGTGTGCACAGTGATATTCAGGCCTATTCTCAAAATTGCAATATTGAAATGAAGGTGATTGTTACACCAACCCTCAAAAATAGACAGATAGTTTTGACAGATTATGGTACGTTTATCTCCCTCACTCCCTCACTCTCTCTCCCTCTTTCTCATTCAAATATAACACTATTTTTGAGGGTTGGTGTAACAATCACCTTCATTTCAATATTGCAATTTTGAGAATAGGCCTGATTGTCATTTGTTATTTTGTGTGCCGCGGTTGAAGCTGTGATATCGCCGTCTTCAATTGGAAGCGGAGATCTGCCCACCGCGTGTCGTTTGTGTGAATCTCGGCAGCTACTGAGGGGTAACAAAGGCGTCATACACGAGGTAAAGCGAGCGGTCCTTCCAAATCCCGGTTCCCCGAGATCACTGGTCCTTCGACTGGAATCCCTACCCATCATCGACCCTTATATCCAGGTCCCTTAAGTTGTTTATAAGATTCATTAATTTTAAATTAAATATACGCTCTGAAGATATCAATTATGATTATCTCCTTAACCGTCTGAAAATGTTAATATTATCAGCAATACGTACGATTTCCGACCTCATATTTCTAAACAGGATTATTAATGGTATGACAGATTGTCCCCAGATTGTTAGTCTACTTGACTTTCTCACACCATTGAGATTATCGAGACACAATTCATTGTTCTAATACAGTGGTAATGTTAAAACACAGGCATTAGATAACTCCGCAGTCCCCAGATTGTATTCTTTAGGGAATTAATATGCGGAGATAGTCGACATTTATGCTTTTAGTTTAACTGTTACAATTTTTTGTGTCTCACAACTCATTGCTTTTATGATTGTAAAATCTCAAGTGTATTGGCAACTGATGTCTATTAGCAATATTTGAATATGTCCAAGAACAAACAATTAATGGATTTTCACCCACAAAGGCACTGTTATTCAACAAATAATAGATATCTCATAGAGACGAAGCTATTTTTTAAAAATATATATTTAACCTGTCTTCGGCTGGCTTAAGTGATCACATTGCACAATGTAACGTTCTCCATTCTCACCTATTAATTAATCTTCATATCTCTCAAATTTTTTAAAGTTGTATATACCTATGTTAATATCTCATAATGAGAATCTAATTATTTTTTAGAAATTATTTAAAACAATATTCTTTATCTATAAAATGTTTTTAACAAATTCGATCTGTAATTTCATTGATTTTCATGCGTTTTCAAGTATAATGTGTTATAAACATTTTACAGATAAAGAATATTGCTTTAAATAATTTCAAAAAAATAATTAGATTATCATTGTGACATATATTCATGATCAAATTTAGTCCATAGATGGCGATAGTGTAGCGAGTCCTCATATTAATACATATACAACTTTCAAACATTTAATAGATATGGAGATTGATTAATGGGTGAGAATGGTGAACGTTATATTTATATGAAGTGATCACTTAAGACAGCCGAAGGCAGGTCGTAAGCCCTGTTAATTACCCATACTTCCATATATTTCCATTAAATATATATATATTTTTTAAATTGCTTCATCTCTATGAGATATCTATTATTTGTTTTTATTATGTTATACTTGTCGACTATGACACTTCATTCAACTTTCTACGATACTCCGTGTATTTTGGTATATTTTTTGTATTGTTTTACTCATTTTCTATAATTTCCAATTTACTTTACACCGCATTTTTTTTTGTATAATTTTGATTGTGAAAAATATAATTTTTATTTTGGTTAAGCGTAATCGCTTCTGATGGTGATTCTATATTATGAACAGGGCGTCTACAATAAATAAATAAACAAATATGTTACAGTATCCAGGGGTGCTCTGATACCCCACAAAATTTCCAGGTACGGCCAAACGATAAAAGCTCACACACAACACTGTGGACTGAAGCACACCTGGCAGGTCAAAGCGACGTTGCCGGCCGCCGTAAAATTACTGTCAAAAATTTGACACAAATGTGTCATAGTTCCGTAGAGTAGGGTCCCACCGTTAAAACATTGGCTAAACGTGACTAACGTATTCAAAATTCATGAATTATTTTCAGCCCGACTGTGCGTTCATACCGTCACAAAAGGACCCAACATCCCTTCAACTTTCTAGATGTATCTGCTAAATAATGTATGCCCTCGTGGAACAATTTGGAATATTCCGCATTACACTTAACTCGAGAATTTTTATTGTAATAATGAAACTGAATTTCTATCTTAAAAAGGTGAAAATAATCATCATTATCATCATCGGCAGTCTTTTGTGTTCAGCAGGTCTGGGCATGTCTTGGTCTGATCATCTGGTTGAGAGAAATGTAGGACTTTACTGGGAGTTCATACGTATGTGGGTATCTCGCTGGGAGATTTTGAGACGGTCAGGTCAGACTTGACTTCTCCTTGCCGGATGAAACCTTCTACGTTTTTGTGTACTGTCTTCTTTTTGCTGTCCCTCTAAGTGTCTCTATTCTTGTGTTTATATTTTATTTATTATTTTGTATGAATTTATGTTGTTTTATTAAAAACATGTTTTAAAACTGCACTGTACAGACAGTGAATGGTCATTGATTGGCTGCCATTCCGTATTACATTGCTGCTATGCGGCATTGTGGCATATCAGTCACAAACATGTCAACCTGGCGGTGATAAATCGGTCCTGGGTAAGCGGTGAGTCATTATTCATTGTTCATCTGATTGAAGATCGACCTCACGCCTTCTATCCGTGTATATTCTCTGTGATCATTAATTTTTCATAATTTCAAATCAATTTCTTTATCTTCCAGTAACTACACAAAGTAAATATTTTCCTAAATGTATGGCGAGCATAGAATAGACATTTGCTTCGTCTCTTAGTCCACGGTATACGTGTCATACGACGCCAACAACACATCTCGAAGGCATCGAGCATCTTGCTTGCTTTTCTTCTCAAGGTCCATATTTTTAAGGTTTCGACTCCCTACAAGGGTAAGGGGAGTATTAGGATTTTTACTTTTCTTGAAATAGAGCATTTCTAACAAATTTTGGTCAACTTCGTCGTATCTACCTTTGCTTTACTAATTCTTCTTCATACCTTTGCTTCACGACCTCCATTTTTTTGAAATTCAAGATATCGGATAGACAGATTTCAGCGGGTACCTTAGTAAAAATTGTAAAAAAAATTCACGATAATTTTTGTTTTAATACTTTAATATATTCAGATATAGATATACATAAATAATACACCGTCTCAGCGATGACGTGTCATAGATGCACTACCTTCAATAGCTAATGCTACTGCAACTTAGGGTATAGAACCAAAAATAATTTTAAAATGAGTGTTTCCAAAATCCTCCAGTATTGAAACGTTTTCTGTTTACGTTTAAAGTCAAATACCCTTTTTATAATATAATATAAAAAGTATCTTAGATTTTATATCTTCAATTTTCCACCCTTTGAAGGCGCCACCCTAAAGTTATGCCTAACTCATATTTTTTATTAGGGACAGCTCCAGTTTCCGCATTCCATATGCGACCATTTGCCTTTGTAAAGAGGTTTAATGATAGCCCTTCTCCAATCTAAAGCAATTTGCAGGTTTTATGAACCTTGTAATGTCATAGTTATAATATATGTATTTATCATACAAATGTCATTTATTTCAATCTGATTGCTTATGATGAAACTGCGTAGAGTATTCATCTCTATTCTTTACCAGTCCTAGATCATGTTCGTTATCTCCATTATCTGATCAAGCTAACTTGATGGTGACCTTCCTCATGCTTAGTGTGTTTTTAACATTTACTGTTTACCACTTCAAGTTTTCGATTTTTTAACCGTTTTTTTGAAGATTTTTCATAGATATATGTTTTTAAATATGATGCGTTTTTTCACATTTTTATTAATAATTCATTTGAATCTTGTCTGAAAATATTAATTTGTGTCTCAAATTATTTATAAATGTTTAATGAAAGATTAACTAGAAGGAAAACAGCATTAAACAAATATATGTCGCGTTATTCATGTTTTTCAAACAGCCGGGTCAGATCTGACCCACCACCGCAGAGGACGTGTTAATCTCCTAGTAACTGTGATCTTTTCATGGCTATCACCGTCTTTTTGAGAAATGTTACCGTAGAGCCAACTAGATCTAACTAAAGCCACGATGATGCAAATTATAGGTGGAGGTGATGAACTTATTTATTATAAATTACCACCACTCGGTGGTCTTTGAAAAATTTAAATATTGATTATCTCATGTACCTGTTTTACTGGCATTCATTTTCAATTGTAACTAGAATAATTATAATTTTTTTATTTTATCGTATTAACATACGATACAAAAATATTAAAACTGTATGGAATATGTGAAAGTTCCTGATACAATCTAACGTTTTGTTTGCTCAAGATTTCCCAGTAGTAACAATATTCGATATCATACATAGGTATGAAGGGATGGAGAATTGCCACATCACTGTAGTCATACGCCCTTACACTTCGAGAAGAATAGAAATTCTTGGACCGCATACATACTTTCCTGTTAGACATCTCAATAACTCGAGAGAGAAAGTAATTTTCAACATTTTTTATTTATCATTTGATCGTCACCGCGAGAACAATAATATTATAAATACTAATTAAATGTAATAATTAGATAGATACACATATAAAATCAATTTTATTGAAAAATATTGCTGTTGCTGCCGAAATTCGAACCTGAATGTCTTTTCAATCCGGGGAAGGTACATTAACCGACTATGCTTCAGCAGACAGTACTTTTGACGACAAATTTGTCGTCAACAACAACAACATATATATATTTTTAAATTTAATATTAAAATATAAGATTAATATGTAGACCTGTGTATAGAGAAGGAGTATATATAAGATAATTTATATTTCAGTTAGTCTGTGTACATATTATTTTTACTTCAGATACAAATCGATCGTTTATTATATGTTAATATTTCAAGTTAATACATTTAATTAGCTTAATAATAGTAATATTGTAGTTACAGTCAAATGTGTATAGAAAATAAACCCGGAGCAAATTAAATTTTAATGTTATTGATATTATTTTAATAGAGATAATTTCTAGAATTCCGCTTCGTGAAATCTTACAGTGGCGCTCTTAGTTAACTACATAACTATTGGGGACTAGTAATCTGATGATTTTGGTACCTTTCTAGATATATTATAAATGGCATTATACGACTATATAAAAGGTGACTATTTGTCTAAAATCTAGCATGTAAAATCTTTTTTGCAACCCTATAAGATTTGAGTAAATACCTGAGAAATAAAATTGATTATATTAATTTTCACAACTAAGCTTTGCACTATTGCCACACACCGATAGTTTCGAAAAGTGTTGTTCATGTCGTCATCAGGTTATAACTAAATAACTTTAGTTGTGAAAAATAAAATAATTAAACTTTTTTACTAAATAAAAATATAGTCAAAATGTGACAAAAGCAAATATTTATTACACAATGCAAAAGAGTAAAAGAATTATTATTAGTTATTCCACTAGAACCCTTCTGTCGTAGAGCCCTTCTACCACAAACGCGAAGGATTGACAATATTAAGAAGGCTGGTGCCATGTATTGGAGGTGAATCACACAGAACCGGGAATCATTGGAAGCAACAAGGAGGGTTCAGCAATCGATGCAAACAGGCGTACTGTGATTATGACTATGATAGCGATATTTGTGCTCGATTGATATTGAACTTTGGGCAGATGTATGCAAATGTGTTGTGTATCTTCTTGGGTATCCAATGGTACAGTAAATATCAATAAAATAAATAAAAATACTAATTAACTTAAAGAAAAATAATTATTTTATTAAAATAAAACACAAATACAACAAAATATATTGTTTATTTCACACTAAACTTTGATTAAAATTAAAACATTTTCGATGCTTACTGCATACTGAAGTAATAAACTAAATATTAAAAGATATTTTTTCGACTACATGATGATATGAGGATGGTATGAGAGCGAGATTTCACAAAAGACTCGAACTTGGACATGGACTTCTACAAAGTTTTGAAATATTAAAAATACTAAGTAATTCATACAATTTTTAAGTGATCTTAGCACATATAACACATTAAAGATGGTTGATTCTCCATTTATCTATCAACATTTATAAAAACAATATGCAGTATTACTTCAGGAGGGGCTTCATACTGGTAACTCACAATTTGGCGAGAAATCTCTGATACCTACAGCAATACTGTATAATAATACTGGGAGAGTGGAACAGACACTTGAGCATAATTTGTGGAATTATGAGATGCACGTCAACGTATGATTAGTGGTTTGACAACATATGATTGGTGGTTTGACTTTTACCGCCCGCCCAGGAATGCAGACGTAATTAGTAATGAGACGAATCTTGTTTACATAAGGAATTTATTCGGATATGGGTGACACGTTGGAGCTCCTTAGGTAGGTAATTGCGTCGGTGGGTACTCCACTTACGCGCCTACCTCTCACTCTCCATACCTCGTGTTTTGCAACTCCGTTAGTATGTTCGTGTAAGTGTGACTCGATCCATTTTGTGTCTCGTCCACTGACCCTCTTTTCGGAGTGTTTTTGTTGACTGGATCCCTGATTGTCTGTCTTGAACTACTGCACCTTAATTTTTCATTAGTTTTCCATGTATATGTAAAACTCGCTGGAGGGTCTAAATTTTCAATTTTGCGAAAATTGCTAATAACTATATTGAATTTCTTTTCATTTTTCGTTCTATATACTGCATATACTTAAATATGTTATGGAATTATAGTCGCGTATTTTTATAAGCTTTGATAAGTGGGACTGACAAGGAAGCCCTAGCTTTTAAACCGGTCCCGGGAAAGGGTGGGTCCTCCCCTCCAACTGACTTTAAAAAAATGTATCAATATGTGAACCACCTAGATTATACAGTAGGTATGATGAAAACAGTTGAGAATGCCGTGGACCTTGATGTTACTCCAGTGATCGTCCTCCGTCGGAAGCTAGATTTCCATTTGCGATTACCGAAGGCTAGAATGGTGCCACGCTATATAGTGTTTGAAAGTCTTTTTGTGGATTTCAAGGAATTCCTGGATGTCACACGTAAAGATACATTCAATTTAGATTAAAAAAATGGGTTTATAAACTTTTTGAACAACAGACGTATAACATGTGAATTTAATTGACTTAATCGTATACAGTTAATAGATAACTAAGATGTGCCTATTGGTCCTGTGGTTAAGACACTGGCCTAGTTATTAGTGATTAAAAGTTCAATATTCTTCATTCCAGGAGATAAGTAAGTTCTGTTTACAGTAAATATATATATTTTTTAAGAAAAACACATTATTTAAAGGTAAAGATAAAGGTTTATTAAAAATAGTACAACATATGTATTAATTTGAAAGAGCTGCAGCATATATGTTGGAAAATTGATTGTCAACTTACTCGGTCAGCATGGTGTAACTGGTAACGCATTTCCCCGGATAGGAAAAGTTCCAGGTTCGAATCCCGGTAGCAACTGATGTATATTTTCTTCAAATTGATTTTTCTGTATTTCTTTCTAGTTGATACATATCATTTGTAACATATTTCAAACATGTTAGCAGATATTTGTATGTACAGAGTAACATTATAATAATAATAAATGGAAAAAAACAGTAAAACAGTAGTAAGGTTATATATTAGTATCAAGAAATAATGGTATGATATAATTAAAAACATCTCAAAATTGACTTTTTTGCGATTGAAGTCCTCCCACCCTCTTGAAACTTTAAATAAATTCATGTTAATTAAATACGTCTATTATGGAAGTAAAATCATTAAAAAATCGATGCATATAGTGGGATGTTAGTAAAAATTTGTGCTTGAATGGCAACAATAAAATAGTAGAATGGTGCCGCGTTTGTCTACTAGGTACTCACAAATTGATTAATTACTTATGAAACGAATTATGGTTTAATTGAAATAATTAACGCTTTTGAAAGAGACAAGAAATACTTGAAAAGGAGGCAATTATCCCCAATTAATGGTTGTCGACCAATGCAAACTAATTAATACACTGTAATTTATTATATTTATATATTAATTAGAAAAATGTACATATAAAATCCGTTCATTATTTGAAAGAGCCAACAACAATATTTTTCGATAAAATTGACTTTATATGTTTATCATTCTAAATAATATATTTAAAATATCACAAACCTATGTTCTGAATAATTACAACTTCACAATATGAATGTGTTCTAATAATAAAGTTGTATCCAATGCGTATAAAATTTATTAAAAATGAATTGATTATTCTGGCATCTGCTATCAGATTACTCAAAGGTATTTGAGATTCCGTAAAAATAAGGTAGATGGCTCTTTCAAACAATGGAACGATTGAATGTATTACTATCAAAAAGGTAACATATAGGTTCGAATATTTGTCGCTAAAAGTATCGTCGCTGTAGCATAGTTGGATAATGCACCTTTTCCGGTTTGGAGAGAGATTCAGGTACGAACCCCGGTGGCGCAACAACAATATTTTCAATAAAATTGATTTAATATGTATATCTTTCAAATTAATATATTTAATTCATATTGTATAAATTGTCTTTATATTACAAAACACAACATTTTACATATGCTAGGGGTACATGTTATTATGTGTTCTCCTATTATATTTAAATTTACATATTGCACACCTAGATAAAAACTAAGACAACTCAAAAAACCAAGAATTTTTAGTTATTATTGTATTCGGATACTCGGTCATATACGCAACTAATTTAGCCCCAGTTCTCTAATCGTACGTAATAGGATACATTTATGACTTGAAACGTTATTTAGTAACAAAAAATGGAGAAAAATGTTTTTATTTTTTTGTCTTCTGAAAAATAACTTTTTCAGTTGTCTTAGTTTTGATTTGGATACATTTATGACCTGAAACGTTATTTAGTAACAAAAAATGTAGAAAAATGTTTTTATTTTTTTGTTTTCTGAAAAATAACTTTTTCAGTTGTCTTAGTTTTGATCTGGATACATTTATGACCTGAAATGTTATTTAGTAACAAAAAATGGAGAAAAATGTTTTTATTTTTTTGTCTTCTGAAAAATAATTTTTTGAGTTGTCTTAGTTTTGATCTGGATGCATTTATGACCTGAAATGTTATTTAGTAACAAAAAATGTTTTTATTTTTTTGTCTTCTGAAAAATATTTTTTTGAGTTGTCTTAGTTTTGATCTGGATGTGCGATATATACAATCTGTAACCTATATTTCTGTACAGCCAGGAGACTTCAAGGCATGACCCAAGGTATACTTATTTATATACCCACATCCCTGATGTTAGCTTCACCGTAAATTCATTCTGAATATTGAAGTCGAATAATTATTTCTGAGTCTGATCCACCTGAGCCAATCGAGATCTCTGTTTAAATAATAACTAACCCTAAAAACCAGCCATATGTGTTTTATTTTATAATTTAATTTATATAATAATTAATTGTGAAATATTTACCATACCCACAAGGTGGCCCAAAAAAGTGAAACCATTTCGTAAAATGTAATATAATTACATCAAAACTAGTTTAACTATATCAAAAATAGCATTAATAGTTAACTTATTTACTTACTTACCTATTTACCTATATTAATTTTTCCATTGTTTATATTTGGTTTTTTCAAATTGTTGCCCAGAATGACAAAAATCACTTCAGAAGACCGTATTTTGATCGAAAATTTTTGAATTGAAAAACGTTGGGGTGCTAGGAAAATAATCAAAGAGTTTCAAAACAAAGCCTAGAGTATAGCTAGACATTACAGCAGGACGGAGCTCCATCTCACATAGCCAGAAAAACATCCAACTTTCTTCATCGTGAGAATGTTAATTTCATCGAGCCAGGCCACCAAACAGGCCAGATTTAAACCCAGTAAATAATGCAATAAGGGGTGTTTTGATGATTTCTGATTAGATAAATATTGTGCAAAAAAAAATTACATTAAGAATTATAATTAATTATATATATTATATGTTACGAGATATTCTCACTTTTTTTGGGCCACCCTGTAGAATGCCTAGTGTTAAAGATATGTTCATAGACTTACACATAATAAATACAGCGAGAAAAATAATGTTACGAATAATGGGCCTTCTGCATTCAGCAATCTTTATTATTTTCAAATCACCTAAAAATAATAGAATTAATACTCTCTTAGCTATGCGCAAACAACAGAATATGTATGTTTATGTGTACAGTTCACTGAGAAGAGAGAAATAAATAAAATAAAATATTTTCATGTGTTAGAAAACGGTTGTGTAGCATTGTGTGGGCATGTAAAAGAAATGTATTATTTTTATAATTCAAATGTTTATGTACTGAATTCCTAAAAAGTTTTTTTTACTTAGGTTACCGCTTGTGAAAAGACATATTATTTTATTTATCTAACAAGCCAGTTTTGTGACTTTTCGACCACGCCAATTTCTAAAAAGAATCGAAATTTAAGTTTGATTTTTGAAGATTTAAGTTTGATGTTAGACATCATGTTGCCGGATATTTTCGGTGTAGCGCTGCCGTTGCTATGTTGCCAATGTGCAATGGTTTTCTTCATCTGTTGACTCACCACATGCAACGTTAGAGGTATTCACATAGTGTAGCCATCTTTTAGTGAGTGGTTTAAATGTTCAACACAATAGATCAGCCCGCCGTTTGTGAGATACGGCCCGTGATTCGTTACTTGAATGCACGAAACATGAATCCAGCTGACATTCATCGCCAAGTGATTTCCGTATTTTCCTTCACCTGAAGCGGTTCCTTGATGGCAAGCCCTTTGATGCCGATCATGAACTCAAAGACGGACTACAGACACGGTTTTCATCCCAGGCGACGAAGATATACAAAAATTGGTGCCCGGGTATTACTAGTACTTTAATAATAGTGGCGACTATGTTTATAAGTAGTTTAAGGTAATTTAAAAAAAAAATTCGGTACCTGCACTTTGTATTATAACTAATTATTTTTCTGAAATTAGTCTAATACGTCAAAAACAAGATGTATTATAATTTAATTTTTAATTTCAAAATTTTCTAAGCCTCATTACTAATTATGGATACTTAAAAAAAAAAAAAAATACGCATTCATTTAATTGAGACGGCAATATGTAAATGCCGTGTTTAATGGGATTAAATTTCAGGAAATTATTAATTTACTAAATTATTGGACAAGAGACAACTTACCTCGCGTAGGTTCGAACGTTGAAAGTTTAATTTATCGAGAGTGTTGCGTGACACGTTCCGCGCGTCCGCGGCGCCCACCGCCAGGACCGGTGCGTTCATACGGGCGAACTGGGCGACTGCCAAAGGCGGTTCGTAGTTTTATTACAGTCTGTGGTGGTGGATAAGTTAAAAACACGAAAGTAGAATAGATGTTCGTAACTAGCTGGAAAGTGTTAATGAGTTCATTTATAGAGAATCGTAAATAAGTTATAAAAGAGAGCGAACAACAATATAAGAAATAAAAGAAATTGGATTCTGGTAGATTCTGAATGTGGTAGGTATTAGTAATGTGAGGAATGAAATGCTAACAAATAAAAATTTATTTTTATATGTGTACGTTTTATTAACGCTTTCTTATAAATACGATAATGTACATAACTTATAGCAGCTGTCATAATGGCATGATGATCGATTTGAATTACTGTTCAGTTGACGCAACCCGAATTGGAGCAAAAGAGAAATAATGGCAGATAAATCTGGCCTATCTTGATCTCAGTCCTGGGTCGGACGACAATTTACACCTCCAGTTGACGTGCACTTTTGTGATGAAGAACAAAGATATCACTGCAAGTTATTGAAAAGACGGAATGCCAACAGGTTTGAATCCTATTGGTTGCCGGTATTTATCTTAGGTGTTTTTAAAATTAAAATAGTTTGATCTTTATTACTAGATTTATGGATCGCCGATCGCGTGCGTGCGCGTGTAAACGTGACTCATATAGATAATGGCTCCTATCCCATTACCTACCTATGTCCTCCTCTCCTATATCCATACACAATCTTTTCTATGTATTGTCTATGGTTATGGAATAGTTCAGTTAACGTTTGCTATTGGAGTGCGTATGTTGACGAGTTATCTTTCTGCTCTATGGGAATGATAAGTTAAATTGTGAAGTTGACGTGATGCTATGGGGTTGATAGTTGAACTGTGCATCTTATTATTGGGGATGGACCGTATTGTCTCCACATCGTACTTGTTTCTAAAGTCATTGAAAGAAAAAATCCATATACCTAAAGGAGCATCTTCGATAGGTTTTGTTTCTTGCTTGTGTCTGGTTGGTTTTTGAGCCTTTCAGTTCTCTTGAATATAATATAAATTAAATATGGAATCTTTTCGATCTTTATAATATACACATGGATCGCCTGTCAACGCATGTGAACGTGATATATGTAGATATAATAATTCCTGTTCATTACCTACCTTTTACCCTCTTTCATATACCCAGAACACGACCTTTTCTGTGGTATTATCTATGATTTTGGTGATGGTTTATGCTGATTGACGCAAAATTATCTTACTATTGTGCTTATGTGTTACACTTCACGCCATCAACAAAGTGTGAGTTCGAGAATACTTCACGCGGAACAATGCAGTGCACGTTTTCAAGCCAGAAGACCTGTAACTCCAGTGAAAAAAGAAAGTCTAGTTGTCTTGAGCTCCCTGTTCCTTATTTCTATCCCTCTCCCTAAATTCTTACATCTTATACTGAAATCAAATGCCACGTTGAATAAAGTTGTGCTACCTTTTCTCGCATGTTCTGCAGTCACGAACGCAAATGATCAGATGCTGTATTCTCTGTATTTTTTAATAGAATCGAACCACAGATACTTACCAATGAAATATATATCCCTCGGTCTTGATCACGTTAGCTTGTATGAGAGCAGAACATATAACATATTTATTTGCCCTTTTATATTTTTGACAACTTGAACCGGCCCTGCCTAAAGCCCAGCACCTGGCCCGTGAGGGGAAGATGATTACCTGTTTATTATAATTAATTTTGGAACCCAACTACTAGCTCGTGCGTGGCACGATAGTCACTGGACCTATAATCATGTTCCAACATACTTATTACTGGACCGCTTTGACGAGATTATCTGATCATAAAAATTAATTTTCAAAGTGAATTTATGGCTCAATTATCAATTTTAATTAATGTTGCTATCACCCTCTCTTACGATTAATATCCTATTGATTTCGGTACCACAAAATTCAAAAACACAACATCCTTTATATATTACGTTTCCCCATCTATTATCAATAACTTATTGGACTATTCGTCAAACGTGTTTTAAATATCTCTAGATTAAGATTACCTTAATGTTTTCTATTTTATATATTCAATATTAGTACCTACCTAAATATATATTCAATTTGAAATGAAGTGTACCTTGTCTTTATTCTTTATCTTTACGAGTAAGAAAAAAATGACTGGCAAATATATTGATATCTGTAATATTTTATTATCTATGCTTTCTATGATAAGTGCTTTCCATAGAATAAGACACTTTATTAGTTGTAATGTCAAAACGACGATTTTTGATTATGTTTGCGACCTGACATTTGTCAAAATCTGTTGAGAAAACCATTCATCCGATTCCGTTACTTAAATACAAATTACACTGATAAAATAGCATTTTTGTGTTTATTATTTTTACATCATCTAGATGTCATTTTTGTTTGTTCTGACAGCTAACTTACAAAGGTGGAATAATTTTAATTACATCGAGATTTTGTTTTGGGGAAAGCTATTTGTATGCCTTATAGTCCACAATATCAAAGGCATCTTATATACGCCATTCCTTCTTCTTAGTATCCAAGTTTTTATTCCATACAGTGCTATGGAGAATACCAGAGATTTCAACAGACTAGCTTTGGTTCTTTCTTCTTGGTTTAGTATCTTTCTTCTCTGTAAGTAGAAGACTTGATTGGCAATATTTGTGGATATACAATATTTACATTTGTAACGAACGTGGACATTGTAACGAACGTGATATTATCCGATAATCTATGTACATGTTTCAAGTACAAACAAAGAAACGAATATATGTTGCCTCATGTACATTAAATACTAAATAGAACACCTGCGAGCTCTAGTTTCAACTGAATTTCTACGTTATATCTTATCTAAAAATACGTGTATCTATTTATATCAAGTCCACCGCGTAAATTACATTAGTAAGTAGAACGTAGACAAGAAACCTGTATATATAAGATGCCGGTATATATTTTGTAAACAGTTTTATTGAATAAATCCAATGTGAAACCATTTGACTTTTTATTGACGGAATACATCTTGAAATCGTTATACATAACCTTCACGTATATCTCTACAAATCATTATCAGTCAGTTAAATTATCCAGAAGATTGAAAAAACCAGCACCCGAGACAGAATACAAAAATAAGGAAATACAGTACCATTTACAAAGCCATCACAGGAAAATATTGAGCAAATGTTTTCTAGAGGATATGTTTAGTTGAATGATTTAATTAAGCGTAATAATGAATAATGAAAACTTTCCTCCCAAATACAATCCATCATTGTGTTTAAATCATTATGTGTTCAGCACGACTTAATATAGAGGAAACAAGGAACCAGATAAGACATTGCATGAGTAAAAGAGTACTTATAAAAAATCACATGATTTATTCACGAAAGGTTACAATTGATACCTGAAGAAATGTGATTGTTACGCGCGGAGTAAAGAGAACGCCACATGGAAAAAATTCAGATCTAGTTTGTGGTAACTTTGTTAATACAGCTGATGCTAAAAGAAATTCATCATCTAAACAGCGGGACACATTTTGGTGTAAAGCCGACTATATAAATATTCTCTAAATATCTCATTTTGGCTTTTGCTATAAATTAATTATTGTTTACTCACCATTATTTCACATTCAATCATAAATTTGTTAAAATAATTCCTGTTACAATCTAAATTACATCTGACGTTTGAAGATTGGGTGGATAATTCGGTCCATCGAGAGAATAATTAATCAGTACCTTCTAGAAATTTCATCTGCTCGGTTGTCACCCAGGATGGGCGTTAATTGTCTGATGTCTACACGTGCGGATAATTGAAATGTCAACCTTACAATAATAAATAGCTGACCCCTAATTTCTTGATAAAAATTTCTCCCTTTTTTTTCTTTTAATTTTAATTTGTTTCTTATATTCTTACATATTATACATTATAAACAACTTTTAAAGTACATAAAAAGGTAAACAATCTTCATAATGTAAGAGATGTTCACTGTCTCCTTAGCTAGACCAAAGTCTGTACTAAAGGAGACAGGTTCATCCGTTGTCGGTCATACAAATGTGAAATTATTTTTTATTTTATTTTTATCTAAATCAAAATACCCATGATTGAAATACTATGCAAAAAGAAAAATGAATATAAAGAACTGAAGTTCTGTTCATGTGATCATTTCCATGAATCTTTTCCCAGTTTCCTTTCAGCCGATACCCAATAACTAGCTCCTGAGATGGTGTTTGAGATTGTTCATCGAGAATTGTTTCATACTGCCTGGCAAAATGTTATAGGCTTTGGGGGCCAGAAACATATGGAAGGATTGACAAAATAATGTTTTAATTTTAGGCTTTACGATGATCCTATTTTTTTTTGCTCTCGTAACATAACTATGAGGTGGATATTGATGAAGTTCTCTGTTGGAATGAAAATAAAGTATCAGCCTTTTTACATAGAGTTGTCGAATATCAAGATGCCCATATTTCACAGAGAAAAAATAAATATGTACGTATAAAATTTCCTCATCTATTTTTATGACTTTCTGGACGTCTAGCAAGTCTTGGATGCAGCGTTATTTGCAAGCACAAAAAAATATTCGCTAAAGTAGCGAAAATATCGAACTTGTCTCTATCTCTAGATTTAAGATTACTTAAATGCATTTTCTTTTATATATTCAATTTAGTATTTATGCAAAATTAAACATTAAATATAGAGTGTCCAGCGGAAAAATTTCAACATTAAATTGTAATTTTCTCGTAAACCATCAGGGTGAGGTAAGTAGGAGGGCCATGGATATTTTTTAATTATGTCAAAACTATATTTTTTGTTAATGTCAAAAGCAATATACTGTTTACATTATTCAATATTATTTTTTCAGGTCTCCAATGGAAGCCATAAACGTCAATATAACCCGTCACAGTAGAAGAGATATCACAACTTGAAAGAAGGAATGCAACTCGAAGAATTCAAAATATGACTGAATAAATATTTTGAAAATCACTTTTCCTTATTTGTTACATTTGTTAATTTTGTAATTTGTGATGTTGGTGTGATTTGCCACAGTATGCTTTATATAACAGTGATTCCAGGTTTAACCGATGCCCTCTGATTATGTTACCTTTAATACTCTTCTCATGTAATACATTACATCACCATTTCAACACTCGTGTGGGGTAAGATACCGTGGACTGTATAGATTAAAGCTATTTTTTAATGGAATAATGGCAGATGGATCTGGCCTACTTTGATTTAAGTCCTGCATTGGACGACAATTTTCACTTCCATTTGACTTGTAATTTTGTAGTGAAGAACGGAGATATCACTGCACTTCCGGAGGGTGTAGAACACCGCTTCTTCGTGGTCCGGATTTTTACACACGGCGACAATTTTGATCCACAAAAAAAGCTTCTTGACAACTCTGCGTTAAAATGCAATCTGTTTCCTCGTCGGCGAAATCCAGAAAAGGACAGATATAAAGGTTATTGGAAAAAGGGAATGCCCAGGGAGTTTCGATTTGCATCAAAATCTCGTATCTACTCAAGGTAGCGAGATTTCATTGATAAACTCAAGGAGGTCAGGCTGAGCGGTGGTGCGGATGCGTAAAGCCCAGGCCAGATGTTGTCGAGCAAGCCCTGAATATCTCAACTTTCAAAAGAACTGAAGGGTGACTATATATGGTGGTCAATTATACAAAAATAATAGAAAAAGGAGCAGGTGGACCAAAGTTCGAAGACGGCAAAGAAGAAGAATAACAAAAATATGTAGTGATATAAATTTAAATTACAAAATAGAACACAAAACAAAAATAATCAATAATAAAGGGTATTTGAAGAGGTGTCAGGTAGTTGATACTAAAAAAAATATAGTCTGTTAGATTTTTATGACAAATATATGTATTGAGGTCACCGTGCTCATGTCTATATGTAATATCACGGTCTCTGTCCCTAGGGACATATCTGAATATAGGGGGACATGTTAGTACTAGTTTGTACTGATATTTTTTGTTGTATTATCTGTGACTTTGAACCAGTTTTCGAACCAACTATTAAGCTTAGACGACAATATAGAAAGTTAACGTTTTGTTATGGAGCGCGTTAGACTGCTACGTTAACAAGTTAACGTCCTCGTTAGACTGAACTGTGGAAGTTGACGTTTCGCTTTTTGAGAGCGTTAAATGGTTGAAAGTTGATATTGAGCGTGTCAGACTGAACTGGTCACCTTGCTATTGTGCATAGTGTACTATCATATCGCACTATCATCGAAATGTGAGTGAAATCCAGACAGAGGAGATCAACACTCGCAGGTAGGTTGTGTTCTTCCTGGTGTCTGGTTGGTCCTTCAGTCCCTAATGCCTTCCATTTGTCCTGCATCCCATTACTATTGCTAAATACAAACAATAATAATAAATAATTGTTTGAATTTAATCATTGCAGTTTTTATTAAGAATATAAGTGTTATTTTTTTTTTATTTGTTATCTTTGTTTTATTAACCACTTAATTGCTAATTTTAAAAGTAATATAAGTGTTATTTAAATACCCTTAGCCAACAATGTTCACCATTATTACCTTTTTTTTTCATTTCCAAATACAAAAGTAATAAAAAGAACCTCGACTATTAATTACACCCCAGTTGCGCATCAAAAATCTGTAACAAAAGCTTAACACTGCATTTAAACCCGCAGCATACCCGGTTAGTCCTTCCGCCCACTCCTCCTCCTATTGTAGGACATACGTTTCAAACCCAAAAACCCCATAAAACCTTCCTGGTAAACGTTCCCCCATCTCCGAACCCTCGGAGGCTCGAATCGCTGGAGTCTTTGTTCCTACGTATCCAGCGGTTGAAATCTTACTACTGAAAAATCCCTAAATATCCTCCCCGGACATAAATCATTCAGAGACCAAATATAGGATTTAAAGGATCTTCCTTACAACTTTGAGGGTAGTTTTTTCAGAAAACTATTAAAGACTTTATTTTAAATCAATTATTTATATTGGAAATGTAATTTATGTGGTCACACGTTTAAGGTTTTAGAAGGTTTATACGCTTTTGAAATTAATTGAATTTATTTCATATAAGGTTTTAAAGATTAATTTGTTTACTGAGTACCATTTTAATCCATAAAAAAAAATATAAGAACTATTAAAGACCTTATTTTAAATCAATTATTTATATTATAAAATTTAATTTATGTGATTGCATGTTTAAGGTAACAAATGACATATACGCTACGACGTAATGATTTCACGTCATGGTAAAAGAGTACGCAAAATAAAGATAAAAATAATAATTAATTAATTACTTTAATTCATTATATTTTGCGTTTGCAACACATTAGATCTGCAAACATCAAATCCTTACGTGCTTCTCTTGGCTTTGGTGCAAGTGTAGTTCCGGGAACGGATGCTGGCATTTGCGATCAAATTGGCGATGCCGAAGAACACGTCTGTCGCTTCGGCTTCAGACTATATTATAATTCGAACATTTATCTGGAAATCAAAGGGTTGAAGTTATTTATTTTATTAAATTACTTATATAATTATAAATAATAAGACAAAACACTTTGTTTAAACCACTATTTATTGATATATTAACATGTTTCGATATCTATGGTATCTTCTTCAGGAAAAAAAGTATACTAAAATTAAAAATACAACCATGGATAATGTTACGTACTTTAGTGATCAGTATTTCCCATGTTGTATACCTCACCGAAGATTGTTGGTAGATCAATAAGAAAATATATGTGTCAATTATAATCTTTATTACAATAATAATACTGTTTATGGTGCGATGTATACATCTATTCAAGGAGACAAACGGGTGAGTAAGAGGACGCGCTCGGCGCGTTATCCTTTTAAGCCCGCCACATACACGCATACAACCGTCAGTGCTGGCGCGCTGACACACACTCGCATTCACACAATCTCAAAGATCTCATAGATAAAAACAAAACTATAAAGTATAAGTGGTGGGTAACTAAATAGGAACTAATATGAAAAGGTTGATTTATTAATAAATAGTGGTTTAAACAAAGTGTTTTGTCTTATTATTTATATAATATGTGGCCACTAAGTAATTTTGCTAATATTGAAGTTATATAATTAAGTAGAAATCACTGTTATTTAAAATAACAGCGTAATTTTTTTTTTGTTTTAGGAATGGAAATATTTCCCTTTCTTATTACCTTTTTATTTTTTAAACTTTTTGGTGATTTAAAATACCATTAATATGACGATTGGAGAAGCCAACTGTAAAGGGCGTATTTTACCTTAGGAATCATGATGTTTTAATTATATTAGAGGATTTAGTAGCCGGAGATTGTGAAGGAAGAATTTTTCACCAGATTTTTTAAATAATAATCTACTCACCTACATGCAACGCCCGTGATTTATTATGCTGTATCGATTTCGAGAACGGTAGACCAAATACAAGAACTTCAAGGTTAAGCTATTTTACATTTTTTCAATAATTATTGTTGTTGAGTTAATTATTCGAGTTACTTATTTCAGATTTTTGTCTTACTATGGGCGATCATTTAGTTATCGATATCCTTTCTTTTAACCTTTACCATACCATGCTAAAAATACTCTACGCAGCCATGCTGTCAACTCGTGTTACTGCAAGAAATTTGAGTTTTTTTAACACCTTAAATGGGAATAAAATGCTTTTACAACCTTAAATGGCTTTAAAATAGTTAATGTCACAGTTATTATAATAATAATAATAATAAATAATAAATATAATAATTAAAAACGTTCATTTTATTCTCAAACATTATTCTCGTAACCCATCTAACATGATCTTCATCTATATCTCTTATCATTAAAATTAATGTGTGATCTTTTTCACGTGGTAAAAGTGGTATTTTTAACGTAGATACCATGCAAAGCAACAATTTTATATAGCATTGAATTCAAAAATGATTCTTTTTAATATAATTCGCTTTACATAATTGGTTTTCTACTACTCATTTCTAAGTGAAAAATGAGTTTTTTAGGCTTAGGTAAAATGTATGTTTTACATTGTGCATATTTATAGAAATACGATTTAATTGGCTCGGTAGACCTATGTTACTGCATGGCTAGGGAAGGAATAAATGATTTATACGTGACAAATGTTTTTATAAGTAGCATTGCTGATATTTTAACTATGTTTTTAATCTTATTTTAACTAAGCAACCTGCTGATATTTAAATTCTCTTTAAACAATCAGTTCGGGAGTAAATTAGATTCCAATCGATTCGATCATTGTTGAACTCAATTTATCTTACACATATTTTATTTATTATTATTTTATATATATTGTTACGAAACAAGTTTCGTCAAATGGTGAATTTATAAAAATATTAAAATAGCATGGTTTTCAGAATTATTTGCTGGTATCACCGGTTCCAATTTTGTCTATGGAAATATTACGCCGGGAACTGAGGTGCGAGAATCAGACGCGCATCGGCCGCGGGTAGAACGGGTTGGCCAGTATGCCAGCCGCTCGGTCAGCGACCGGAAATTACTACGAAATTACACGAGGCCGCCCCAAGTAATCCACTACCTTCATGAGTCAGGCGGGCCAGATAATATGGCGACGATCGGATCCTGTGAGATGAGGGGACGCGCATGGACCGCCGCGAGGAGTGAAACGGCCGATTGTGCCGGACACTCGGAACTATCTGGCAGAGTTTTTGGATCCTGCCAGGCCTATTTGATAAATTTCTGACTACACGAAAGGACATTTTGGAAAGAGTTTGTCTCTCAAGATAACGGACGCTTGGCAAACAGGAATTCTCATCTCTGATCCCGCTCGTTATCATAGCCGCAACAATATACATATAACAATAGAGTTATGCACCCCTAAATAGAAATTATCTTGAATTAAGGGGTAGGCTATCGACATTTATATAAAACAAGATCAACATCTATAAGAATACAATGTGAAAATTAATAACAAAATAAAGAAAATGTTCAGATTAGAACTTGGGAAAGATATCGAATACATAATTATTTTATTTTGATGACCTTTAAGCCATTTTAGAACCTCATTTTTATACACATTTATATTTTCTGCTAATTTTGGTATTTGGTTATACAGTCTAACAGCAATGTATGATGCATGTCTCTGTCCTATTCCTAATTATACAAAGCTATCTACTGTAGTATTTCATTATTTTACCATTATTTTGAAGATTGTTTCTTTCTTTTATTGAATACAAAACATTAACATATCTTAACCTCTTTTATACTGAAAATATATACCATTTGCTGCTCCAAGGTATTAAATAATATACTTTTAAAATCACCAATGTTATCTTTGTGGTTAAGATTCATATTTTATGAAAATGGTATTTTTCGAAACCGGTAGATGTATTAAAACTCATTTTAGTGGTTAATAAAACAAAGATAATAAATAAAAATATTAAATAATATTTTTTTCCAGTTTAGTACGAAGGCAGAATGTTGCGAAAATTAATTTCTGATCTCTTCGCTGAGGAGGGTAAAACGCAGCCTTTTATTATCACAATGCATAGGTTTTTTTTCGAAAACAATTAAATTATCTACGATAAAGTGAGAATTTAATTTAGATATATAATATGTATTACTATATTTATGATACATCTTGATATTTACTACAGAATATAGTGACATTTGTACAAATATCACAATATATATATTTTTTTTATTTGACACTTTTACAATTTTTTTAAAACATAAATTAAGTATTTTACATTATTAAAATTACTTTTTTTTTTCGCTTACCTCTCCAAAAAAGAGACTAGCCAAGAGCTAGTCTAGTCAAGTACAAGTACTTGGAGAGAGAGTTAAACTATAATAATTTTATATTTATTTATTTATTTATTTTATTTGTAACTATATAATACAATGTAAAAATCTGTTTGGACTGTGCCCGTCTCACTAGAGAATTTCTGTGTCGAGACGAGCATAGTTTACAAGCAATTGTTCAATTAATTAGAATTACAAGAAATAGATAGAATTACATTTATTACTATATACAAGGTGTATATGAAGAACATTTTTTAAAGTGGACTTAATTTTTGGATCACTTTGTAGCAATAATTAATATAGGTATAAGTCAATATGTTTGGGTGAGTGCACCAATACTAGCTCTAGTCATACTACAAATCCAAGTTTTAATATATAGTTTCATGTTCTTGAGATGATTCAATTGATTTAAATCTTTTAGCATTCTATTAAATAATTTAGGTGCAAAATATTTGTAGTTCCTTTGGCCATGTGTTGTATGTGCTCTTGGGGTTTGTAGGTTATTTGTATTTGTCCGTGTGGAAATTATATTTTGAGTTGTTTTAAAATGTGTCTGTTTGTATTTGTATATGTATTTAAGAGTAGTATTAGCGTATATTTGTGTTATATCAAAGACATCGAATTTATTAAAAATTTCGTCAGTGCTCGTTGTGATTGGGGATTTGAGGGTAAATTTTAATATAATTTTTTGAGCTGCTATTATTGGATTAATTGCAGACATAGTCGCTCCACCCCAAGCAATTATACCATGGTTGGGTATTATAATATATAATAAATATAATTTATTTATTGTCTATGTATGTGTCTAAGCATCTACAAATCTAAATATGAATTAAATATAATAATTAGAAAGATATACGTATAAAATCAATTTTATCGAAAAATATTATTGTTGCGCCACCGTGATTCGAACCTGAATCTCTTTCGCAACCGGGGAAGGCACATTATCCAACTATGCTACAGCGACAATATTTTTAGCGTCAAATTTTCGAACCTATATGTTACCTTTTGAATATTAATACCTTATTTTTACATAATCTCAAATACCTTTGAGTAATCTGATAGCAGACGCCAGAATTATCAATTTATTTTATTAAATTTTGGACACATTGATACAACTATATTAGGAGAACACATTTACAACATACAATAAGAATGTGTTCTCCTAATAATCTAAAAATATATTTTAAAAAATTATCACAGAAAGCATTATCATCCTATGTCAATTTTGGTAAAGATACAGTGGTATTGTAAACACATACTTTACAATTTAACATCCCATGTTGAAAATCATTTAAACAATGAAAATTTCATACAAAAATAAAAGTGTAAAATATACAGACCAGTAAATGTATAGATATAGAGGGGTATGGAACATTAGTTGCGGGACGAGGGGTATTCTACACATATATATCCAACGAAACATAAATCCGATAGTTTATGAAAAATTTATGAAACAGTAAAAGTATATTCTCTTCGAAAATTAAATCTGTACGTAAACAAGACGTATTTTTTACATTAATGCATATTATATTCGTTTTAATTCGCGTTTAAATTTTCGTTCCAATCGAGTTATATTTGAAAAAAAAGTCGCGAAGCTTTTTGATTGCATGAGTGGCATAAAAATAATCAAAGTGGATGCCACCAAAATGACAATTTTGAACAAGGAATTTGCGTTAGTTCGTGTCCATTTATTTGATGTTCTGTAGTTTAATATCAAAATCATCAAATGTTAGTAACTATTTTATGACAAAAATTTAATAATACACTCAACCGAGTATTAGTTTTATTATGACAGGTCATCAACAGGACTAATTTTATTTGCGTATTTAAGTATCACTCACTTTGTCATCATAAATGATTACTAAATAAATACAGCTCGACAAATTGCATGTTAATAATGGATATTATGATGCGTTAGTTGATAAAATGTTACAATCAAATATAAAAATGACCCAACAAAAACCTGTTTATGATCAGGTTTATGGAAACATATTTCGGTGACAAATATTGTATTTTTATTTATTATCTTTGTTTTATTAACCACTAAATTGATTAATTTTTTTTTTTTTTTAAATAGATTCTGTCAAAGAAACAATATATGTTTTAGTTAGTTATGGCATCCTGAAGAAGAAAATGGTATTTTTCGAAACCGGTAGATGTATTTAAACTCAAAGATAATATTGCTAATTTTAAAAGTACAAATATTGTAACTTATTTTTATTTGTTAACTTTGTTTCATTAACCACTTATTGAGTTTAAATTTTAATATAAGATATAATATAATATAATATAAGAGTAAATGAGCATTTGAGATATTTGAACAATAGTGAGTTTTCACAATTTTCTAATCATTTGATAGAAAATGGTTATGGTTTTGATACAAAATTGGGATTGTCAATTTTGCATGCTTTGGTGTTGATCATAAATTAAATTATTTGTAATCGTTGGAGATAAATAAAGCGTGTAAATCTAATCTTAACTGCGAGTCCCATTTTAAAAAATTTTCCTATAAATTATTCGAGTATATTTGTATTGAGTAACAATTTGAGTTAGGTACTAAATTTATTTTTAAAATATTTATTGTTTTTTAAAAATAGATTCTGGTAAAGAAATAACACATGTTTTTGATTAGTATCTAGAAGAAGACAATAGTATTTTTCGAAACCGGTTGATGTATTTAAACTCAATAAGTGGTTAATGAAACAAAGTTAATAAATAAAAATAATGAATTTTAATCACAAAGTTAATTTTGTTAATTTTAAAAGTAAATATTATACCTTTGTCCAATTTTCACTAAAACTATATGGACGTTCAAAAATCAGACAAACGTAAATAGTTCACACTTTAAATCGTGGTAATGGCCACGGTATTGGCTCTATTGGAAAGATAATTTTATGCCATTAGTGTTTAAATATGATTTCGCACATTTGGACGCTGCGGTTGGTTCGAATAAAGCGCAATCTAGACGTCCAATTTTTGACCCCATTTCGGGGCAGCGGGGGGTTGTATATCGGCAATAACGTGACAAATGTTGGCTTCCATTTCATCTATCGTCTCTAGTTTATCAACGTAGTAATCACATATTGCCGCAGAAAATAACCAGAGGTGTTAAATCACACGATCATAGAGGTCAATTCACAAGTTTATTGCGGGAAATTATGCTCTCACCGAAATGTTTCCTTCAATAAAATGATTGTGTGACATGTTGCGCCATCTTGTTAAAACCATGGCTTTTCCACATTAATGCCATTAAATTGGGGTCAGGAAAAAGACACTAGTCATGGATCTATAGCGCTCTCCATTGACTGTAACGTTCTGACCGGCATCATTTTTGAAGAAATATGGATCAATGATTCCACCAGCTCATAAAACACACCATACAGCGACTTCTTGTGGATGTAACGGCATCTCAATTTGGATTATCGCCGCGGATATGCCATCCGCAAGTGGTTTTCCGTTGGATGCGGCCACGGGGGGTATTATAGATGACTGTACGATGCTGTCGGAGATTTGGCGATGGTGATGATACGGATGGAGTGCGTTCAATCTCGCAGCGACATGTTCACGTTAAGCCTACGATTGTGTCCCTGAATATCATGTCCCGAATAAATAGCATGCAAGCATAGTTTATTAAATATATTAATTAGAAAGATATACATATAAAATTAATTTTATCGAAAAATATTGTTATTGCGCCACCGGGATTCGAACCTGGATCTCTTTCCTAACCGGGGAAAGTGCTTTATCCAACTAAGCTACAGCAACAATATTTTTAGCGACAATTTTCGAACATATATGTTACCTTTTTGATATTAATACATTTAATCGTTCCATTATTTGACAGAACCATCTACCTTATTTTCACATAATCTCAAATACCTTTGAGTAAACTGATAGCAGACGCCAGAATAATCAATTCATTTTTATTAAATTTTGGACACATTGATACAACTTTATTATTATTATTTTTAAAATATCACAGACCTATGTTCTGAATAATTACAACTTCACAATAAGAACGTGTTCTCCTAAATATTTTAATAATTTACATTTGTAAAACTATGGCATTGATAAGGAGACCGATATTTGTTTACATTTCAGATGCAATAAATTAAATTTATTCTTGGGACCGTGATAGTGAGCGAGTTTCTATATATGTAAATTACCATTTCAACGCATCGAAACTAAGTCACAGAATAGTCAAAGAGTCAGATGAAAAAGCCTTAAAATACCATTCATCCCTCTGATATGAAAATCATGCCACTCCATTCATACAAATAGGGTGGATTTCATAAACCATTTGCCATGTAGGAAAACCCTTAAAGAAATAATGTCTCCGCTTTTTCACATTACATTCCCAAAATATGGGACAAGTAAAACAGTAATAAAATGCGAATGAGAAATACCTTTTCTTCGCCGCACTCTGCGTATAAAAAAGTTGCCGAACTTTGAATATTTTCCCGGGGAATTATGAAAATCATGCGACATGCCAATAAATTTGTGATAAATCTGATGGTATTCTGGCATTGCGGTATAAAATTTGATACAATAACGTTAAGTTTCGACACAATGTGATGGCTTTAATGAATAACTGAGCATTATTTTATGGTTAACGGCCTGTAAGCACGCGATGAAGATACGTCGGAGAAATTTTCATGAATTCGTAACGACGAAAAATATGATGAAGCTCGTCTAAAAGAAGAAAATCTGAATTTTTCCGAGCTCGTCGGGTATATGATACGTACTTCATAAAGCGTTTTTGATAGCTTAATCCATCATTATTTATTCCCATTATTTGCACAACAATTGAATACGTTACTAAAGGAAAATGCTGTGTTATAATGTTACAATAAATTAATGATAAGGTATTGAGCGTTCAAGTAAACCGGCTAAAGTGCTCGGTAATGGCTGCTTTTCGGCCAATGGTTGTTGCTATGCAGCCCAAAAGTGATCTACGACAGAAAAACTAACTTTACAGAACGTAATACAATTCTATCTTGGCATATCACTTGTTTATATAAAGGGGTCGTGAAACAGGATGTATGAAGGGTGATAGAATTTGGTATATGGACAAGACAGTAAAGACTTGAGGACTAACCGGGAAGCACGACTTACCTGGATTTTCTCTGCCGTAGTTTCAGCTCTCCTGAGCTTCAGGAAATAGTAATTGTAATCTTGGGTACGCACCGCGAGAAACCGAATACACAATAATAATTCAAGTCAGTGTGATGAGGTCGTAGCAGGACAATCACACTCCTTGACAGTCAACAAGTCATAGATAACACACACAGAAAAATCGTACTCTGAGGTATAGGGTATATGGGGGGGGATACAGATAGGTAAAGTCAACATAAAGGAGCATCCATACACGCGCAAGGAACCTCTCATAAATGCCGAACACCACCATTGCCTCGTCCATCTGCATTGTTGAAATTTTAATATCTGATGTAGCTGATAATGTTAAGTGACTTCTGTTCCTGTTGTCTTTAACAATTAAACATATCAAAAAAACAAACTCTTAAAATTATTTAAATAATGTAATTTAGCGTTACGGCGATTGCGCAGATCACACAAATATATAGATATGCTAAATAACTCCGCGACTGTTTTCAAAAATATGACTCGATTGGAAGGAAAATTTAAACACTTACAGTGCTATATGCATTCATGTAAAAAATACGTCTTATTAACATAAAGATTTAATTTTTGAAGAGTAAATACTAGTGCTGTTATATAAATATGACATAAACAATTGGATTTATGTTTCCACCAAGAATGTGTGTAGAATGCCCTCGTCTCACAACTAATATTCCAAACCCCTCTCCTATATGGACACTTTATTGCATGTCTCTTAATTTACTGTTCTGTGTCGTGTACCTAAAAAGAGATTCTTAAAATTATTTAAATTTCTGTTCCGTTTCTGGTACGACACACCATTGCGATGCCTGACGATAGATTATTTTTAGTCACTATATAAAACGGTTTGCGTTTCCATAGAAAAAGTTAGATGTTAGCCTACGTATTATTTTAATATTTTCTGTTACTTACTTAAAATAATCAATTACTGATATTTTATGATAGTTTATACACTAATTTTAATTATTTATCTACAAATTGATTGTAAGTCAATATCGTATAAATGATAATTATTGCATATACTAATTACATGAATTAATTAGAAATATATACATATAAAATCAATTTTATCGAAAAATATTGTTGTTATGCTACGGCGACATTATTTATAACGACAAATATTCGAACCTATATGTTCCGCCTTTTTCAAATTAATACATTTATCGTTCCATTATTTAAAAAAGCCATCTACTTCGTTTTTACGAAATCTCAAATACATTGGAGTAAACCGATGGCAGACGCCAGAATTAACAATGAATTTTTATTAAATTTTGTACACATTGATACAACTTATATATTATGAGTACAAATTCTTATTATGAAGTTGTAATTATTCAGAACATAGGTCTGTGATAATTAAATTAATGTGTGTATAATTAAATTTGTCGTCAAAAATAATGTCGCTGTAGCATAGTTGAATAATGCACCTTTCTAGGTTTGGAAAGAGATCCAGGCTCGAATCCCCGTGGCGCAACAATAATATTTTTCGATAAAATTGATTTATATCTTAATATAATATGTATATCTTTCTAATTAATTAATACAATTATTAATTAGTATTTAAAGTATCACAGACCTATGTTCTGAATAATTACAACTTCACAATAAGAATATGTTCTCCTAATGATAATTATTCCTCATTTTATATAAATAATTAAACAAAATACTTTTTTTTTTAGGAGAGCACATTCTAATTGTGAAGTTGTAATTATTCAGAACAGACGGTTTTTATTTCTTTTTTATTAAATTTAATAAAAATGAATTGATAATCTGGCGTCTGCTATCAGTTTACTCAAAGGTATTTGAGATTTTGTAAAAATAAGGTAGATGGCTCTGTTAAATAATGGAACAATTAAATGTATTAATATTAAAAAAAAGGTAACATATAGGTTCGAAAATTGTCGCTAAAATTATTGTCGCTGCAGCATAGTTGGATAATGCACCTTCCTCGGTTAGGAAAGAGATCCAGGTTCGAATTCCGGTGGCGCAACAGTAATATTTTTTGATAAAATTGATTTTATATGTATATCTGTCTAATTAATATATTTACAAAATACTTTATTTAAATCACTATTTATAGTTTTGTTTTTATCTATGCTTGTATTTTTTAATTTCAGTATACATTGTTAACTGAAGAAGATACCATGGGTATCGAAACATATAGAATAATCAATAAATAGTGGTTTTAACATAAGTATTTTTTCTGATAATTATTACTTTCAGAATCCCAGTCTAATATTTCGGATTCATCTTCCATCATCTGACAATATTCGAGCCTGCAATGCTAATCATGATTCATCTCTTGTTATCAATCATAATTATTCTTTCATCACCTTTTTTCACTTTGTCGTATTCGCACGTCGTACACTACAAGCTGACAGTAAAATTCATGCAGCTAGAATAATAATATATTAGAAATATGAATGCCGTGTGTAACAGGTAGGGTTGATATGGCAGGGATGTTTTAAGTATTTTCGGGTGAGTACCTCTAAACACGAAGCGTGGACAATCCCCGTCAAGTGATGTGAAGAATTTATGAACCTGTTTATGAGACGGGCACATATATATATAGAGAATGTTTGATAAAAGTAGATGAGTTTGTGTATTTGTAAAGTATGTTTGATCTATCGACAAAAACATGTCACGTTATATTTATTTATTGGAAATATTCGGTACAGATCCATGGATCGCCGTGCGCGTTTGTAGATGCTCCATTATGTTTATCTACCTATCTGTCCACCTCCTCCCCCTTTGCACTTTTTTTGGGTATTGTGTATGACATTTAAACTGTCAAGGAGAATGAATAATGCTATGTACTCGTTCGTTTCTAACTTGAAGCAATTGGCACATATATATATAGCTTACTTGTTGCCAGAGTGTATTCGGTTCCTCGTGTGTGCGTGCCGAATCCGCTATTAAGGATAACAGTGCTTTATGCTGATTAGTTAAGAAGGATTATGAAGTTCAGGAGTTGTGATTATAGGAGAGAAAATCCAGGTGGTTGGTCCTCGAGTCTCTATTGTCCTGTTTCTATACCTAATTCATATCATCTTTCCTACATCCCGTTTCCCAACCCCTTGTGTAAACAGGAAATATTACAGATGTAAAAACAATGTTGGTATTGGACATAGAAAAAAAAAGACAAATAACTTATATCCTAACACATTTAACATGGTCAAGAAAAAAGTTATGAGCATAAAAACAAAACAAAAAATTACATATTACATCGAAAAATATTGTTAAATTGGTTTTTAAATATATTATTATAAGCTCGGCACATTCTCAATATAGAAGAGAGTTTAATCAATAATTGGTTCAACTTACATGATATAGAAGAAAGATAGCGAGTTCGAGTGTTTATATCAAAATGAGGCATAATTATCAAAAGGATGTGCTAATGTGAGTGAACCACGCATTATGATAGCGGAGTATGTGAAATAAGTGTGTGTAGCTAGACTTATTTATTATTATAATTATTATATACGCCTTACTTAAGCATTAATACATAAAAATACACAAAGAAAAAAATATATAACATCACCATGTTTTTTCATAATCAAAATAAAAAATGTGGAATAAAGCAATTTATCTGCCACTTTTGAGTTGAAACACAAAAAAATTAATTAATGTAGTCCTATAAAGTGTTAAATTTACAGTAAAATGTCGACTACCTCCACATATTCATTCTCCAAAGAATGCAATCTGCGAACTGCGGAGTTAGCTAATGCATGTGTTCTAACATTATCCCTGTAATAGAACAATGAATTGTGTCTCGATGACCTCAATGGTGCGTGAAAGTCAAGCGGACAAACAAACTGAGGGCAGTCTATCATACCATTGATTATCCAATAAAGAAATACAAGGTCGGTCATCGTACTTTTGACTGATATTTTTAACAATTTCAGACGGCTAAGGAAATAATCATAATTGATATCCTCAGAGCGTATATTTAATTTAAAATTAATGAATCTTAAAAACTTTCCCTGGATTCTTTCAACCGCCGTCGACTGAACAATATAGCGTTATTCAAATTCTACCTGAGGTCTGACTAGAGAAGTGTAGAGGGCTTTATAAGTGTGCAGGTCTGAAAAGTTTTTTGCAGTCCGCAAAACAAAACTCAACATTTTGAGACCTTGACATTTTGGTTATCGAATCAATGTAGGAGATGAATGATAATTTACTATCTAATATTACATTCAGAATATTGTTCTCCCTAACTGATTCCAAGTCAACATCGCTGGTACAGTACGAAGATTAGAGCAGGTTGGAGACAAAAAAGACTTCTTTCAATTGAGAGAAGTTAATTTAAAAAAAATAATTATTTACACCCTATATGGAATCATTCAGAAAGTTCTTAACTCTCGTTTCGATTCGTCATAATTACTTATTTATTTATTTTATTACATTATTATCATAATACCATCATAGGTTGGGTCCGGTATCATCGTACCAGAGCCACACCTGTACAATTTGACGTGAGACTCGTTATCACATTAAATTCAGAAGGCAGCCAAAAATAAGCTATATAAATCATACACCCCCAAAAGGGGAGGGTAGACGTCACATTTATATGTTGCTGTCGCAGAACTCGGTCACAGTCCGGCAGAAATTCACCCTGTCCAGGTCGCAAGAGATGCGAGGGAGAGCCAGTAGAATGCTACGTTAGATCTCTCTAGTTACTACTCATACCGGCATCATCCATCCCAGTAACCCCCAGCGAGAGACCCACACCCTAATAAATCCTGGAAACGTCCGAGATTCCTCCATTAAGCAGTTTACATAGAGAAGTTAATTAAGCAGCAAAAATGTGGAGAAATTATATCGAACAATAATGCCAGCTCATGTTATTTACGTCAATACCGGCCATGTTTTTAAGACTGTCAGGATCTGCAAGGTGCGCTCAGGGGTCGTCAGTGATGATGATGATTATGGAGCCAATGGACCTCCACAAATGCAATATTTTCTAATTTCGGTACATAATGGAGTCTTGGTACGAACAATATGATATAAGAGAAATTAAAGTAGACAATGACAAAGTATAAATGGTTGTAAAGAATGAACAATGAATAGGATTTTAAAAAAATCGAGGAAGTGGTTTATTCACATTGAAAGAATGAATGAGGGAGAATGTTGAGAAAGATATGACGTAAGTATTGATGGCACTAGAAATACAAAACGTCCGCGGAAGACTAGGCATGACCAGGTAAACAATGAAGCGTGGATCCCAAAAAATAATCTTCAATGAACCACTCAGATGGTAGAAAAAGAGTAAGAGGACCCCGACTCCAGAGGTAAGATGAAGAAAATAAGTATGCAGTACAGCTGCTATAGTGTAGAAACACGTAGAGGTTAAAGATTCAGTAGGTCAAGGCTGTAGGACCATTGAAGAAAAAGAAGACAAAACATGTAAGGCTCTTCCATGAAAGCTTGTAGCCTAGTAATGGGGTAAGCTATGAGAAGGATTGAGTGTCTGATGTGCGATTATAACTTCGAGTTTTCATAAAAACAGCGAACAATAATAAATTGCGGTACACTAGAAAATAAATCAACATCACCATTGACTTAACAACCCTTAGAGGGTCTGAGCCTTCTCAGGGGCTTTCTTCCATTGTTATCTGTTTCACACTGCCTTTTTACAGTTTTAATCTCTAAGAATGATTACTTTCAGGATGCTGTCGTTCCATCTTAGATCAAGTCATTTGCTATGCTGTTGACAGGGGTATTCCGCAGAAATAGTAGCGCCGCATAATGCCATGGGTCTGTGGAGTTTTCTGGGCTATTCTGTCATGCATATCTGACCTCTTGACGTGGTATTGCAAGCCAATACTTAACCTTTTCCTTACTATGCTAAAATTAAAACGCGCATTCCGGTACTGTAAACTCAGTGGACATGTAGACCTTTATGATTTATAAGTCGGATAAATATGAATATTTTACATTTATTACTTAAATTAATCATTCAAATAATAGTTCATATATATATATATGTAAATAATTGTGTAAAAGTGCTAAAAATTAGAAAAAATATTGGCCATCACGAACGACAGCATAAAACACGTCTAACTCAACCAGCGCACGTTCTCCTACAAACAAAAGTGAGTGAAGGTTCTTTGAGAAAACATTTTGTATTGTTGCGTTTGGATAAATACTTATATATTGTAATAAATATATTACAAAGAAATATCTAAAAATATGAACTCTGTATTTAGTATATTTACATAATTAGAGGCAATGTCAACTCGGTTTACATCATCGGTGAGGAAAGGTTAAACAACGATACGATACTGCTTTCGATATGGTATTGCAAGTCAAAACATAATCATGAAACTAATGCTTACGCTCCAGAATAGCCCTGAAAACTCAACACAGAAACATAAAATTATTATTGAAACTGTCATAATATAAAGATACAGTTCAAAGTCTACTAAGTCTATTCACATAAAATTCACCGTCTCTTATTTCGCTTTAGCTATTCTATCTTGAAACAACTAAAGTAATAACGCTAGACTTTGAAATATTTCAGAAGGTAAATATAAGAATACTAAAGAGAGCATTCTCACGAAAGTAATTCGCATTGTTTAATGAAGTCAAAGTTTGTACAACGCACTCAAATTGATGCCGAATTTAAATAATTCATTAAATTTAGCTGCCAGAGTAATCATTCTCATTATTAATTTTCCCAGAGAGGGTTGGTGTCTTGGAGAAGGGCATTAAGGCTTATTGTACAAGTTATGTAGTGGAGTGACTTAGATTAAATACCTTTTAGATAAGTTGGAAACAATTTTACTAACCGTAGATATAACAAAACAGAATGCTTTGTGGGTTTGTTCCTCAAAATTTGCCATAAATATACCTCAAATATTGAAATGTCCCTATAAATTAAAATGAGAAATACCATCATAAGATTATTAGCAACAAATAACTTTAAGAAAATTTGGCAATAAAGAAACGTCACCAAGGGAAGATTGTTAGAATACTAGTTGTAGGGGCGGCGATTCAAATACAGTATCGTCGTACCCAGCTGAATGACAATGACACTGACAACATCTGCATTCTGGGTTCAGGCTTTAGAGGAGAGAAGTCGTGCTCAATCTGGCCCGATCGTTTGCTTCAACGATTAGTCCCACTTCACCATGACGAGCCATCATAATCAAAGAACATGTGAACGCTGATGTAATTTATGGGGATACCAAGCGCTCACACACTTAACTTTATTTTAATCACATCCTTTCACCTATTCCTAAAATTCTATCATATAAATAGTAAAATATAGTATACATATCTGTTATTTATACAAATTTAACAAAATTTTGCATAGTTACTCTTTAGAAACCTAAAAAAAAGATAACTGGTGAGGAGGGGGTGGGGGAACCACTCTTTTCCGGGACCGGTTAAGAAGCTGGGGCTTTCTAGTCGATATTTAAGTATAAGTATAAGCAAAACGAAAAAGGAGAAGAAATTCAATGTGGTTATTAGCAATTAAGATTTAAAATTTAGACCTTCCAGCGTCCCTCAAGTGCTGTATTTATTCATAAATAATCATATAACATAAATACATATTTTTACATACAGATGGAAAATTAAGGTGCAGTTAATTCATGATAGACAATCAGGAATCCATTCATCAAAAACACTCCCAAAAGAGGGACAGCGGACGAGACACAAAATGGATTGAGTCAAAGAGAGTGAGAGGTAGATGCGTAGGTGAAGTCCCACCCACGCAGGCCGGCCTAACTATCCACCTAAGGAGCTCCAACGAGTCACCCATACTCGAATAAATTCCTTATATATATCAAGATTCGTCCCATTACTAATTAGGTCTGCATTCCTGGGCGAGCGGTGTCAAACCACCAATCATATGTTCACGTGCATCTTCAAGTATCTTTAGAAACCTGCGTAACACATAGGCATCATTCTCCCTCCCCCTGGCCACTTTACTCCTCCCTGCGATATATATATGTGTATATTAAATGTCATCCGTGTCGATATTCTAGAACCCTCTCCTGGATAAATTTTTTATGTCATTTTTTAAGAACTGTTAAAAACAAAAGCTCTCATCAATCTAACCCCTATGTTAAACATATTATAACATAATAGAGTAGCTTGTTGGTCTAGCGATCAATCGGTCGGAGGTTTGCGCCTCGTTTCAGGAGATCAGCAAGTTAGCCCTATTTTTGTAGTAAAGTTAAATAAGCTTAGTTTGAAAATAGTCATACTATTGATATGACATAATCCCGGGTAAAGTTGGTTAATCTATAAAGCACATGATTTTGTTTTTTAAGTTTGATCAATAAACGAAATGTTTCAATTTGGAATGAAATATGAAACTCTTGGCCCTCAAAGCAAGTAAAAAATTAAATATACTATTAAAACACAAAAACACAAAGATAAAGTATGAAATGTTTGCAAATGAGACAAAAACAACAAAAAGTAAAAAAAAAACATATTTCTAGAGTGAGATAAGAATATGAATGAGATGATAGAAAAAAAAAAGCATTTTCCCCTTTTCTTTTCTGAGAAAGCTCGGTTGCGGGGCGTCGGGGGTTAAATGTTTTACAAAATACAAGGGGTCATTACTCCCCCGCGGATAATTCCCAGCTCCCATTGAAGGCTGTAGCCAGAAAGCCCGAAACACGCTCTCGCCGTAAAGGGATGGAGCTCCGAAGAGGCTCTATTCTAACTCAACAGATTGCCAGTAAGGCCGAATGCAGATGAGATATAAGACAAGGCTGTGAAAGGATTAGGGGAAGGGAGATTATGTAAATGAAATTATAATTCGGTCAGTTTAAACGATTTCAGCGATTAGGCGATAGTGTTGCATCATCACTGTGTACCGACCTAACAGGAGTTACAACGATTTTTGTTACATATTTTATATAAAAATTTCGATATGTAAAACAAAAATAATACATAGAAAGGTGATCAATCTTTATAACAAGATTTAATAAATTACCGATCGCCATCTTGCGCAAATGTAAATGCAACATGTAGAATGGTTCATTTCCAGTACATACCTGTTACCCCCTCCACCATACCCAGAACACGACATTTTTCTGTGGTGTTCTCTATGATTTGGATCAGTTGAAGTTGAAATTTGTCAGTTATCGTTTACCGGTGTGGTACGATAGGCTGTGAAAACTATGTAAATTATCTTTCTCCCGTGTAGGAATGATAAATTGACGGAGTTACTGTTAGTGTGTTCGGTTTCTCGCTGTGCGTGCCGGAACCTGTACATCTTGACTTTTGTGTTATCGGTTTCTCGCTACAATGTGTACCGATAAGTGTTTTTTCTTGCTATTGTGCATAGTGCATGTCATCTCACTTCGCGCTACCACGACTGTGGATCTAGTGGAAGAAGAAAATCCAGATACATAATGTCGCAACTCTCAGGTGGACCGTGTTTCTTCTTGGTTCTGGTTGGTCCTTCAGCCCCCTTGTTCCCTAGTCCTGTCTCGCAAATTCATTCCACCATATCTATATCTCGTTTACCCAAACTCGCTCAAACAAATAGCGATAATTAAAAAATATATTTATATGTTTTTTATTATTTTTGATATAATTAAATTATGCCATTAGCTATTTTTCTTTCTCTTTGCAATCCTGGGAGATATATTGCGCGGTTCTAATTATTATTGGATTCAGTGGCGTGCAATAGGTATATATTTAGGTTATGCTGTTACCAATGATATTATACAATCACATAAAATATATGTACTTTCGTTTAATCAACGTCTTAGGCAAAATAAATACGACCCTACCATGTATTTATTTATAATTTTAGAGTACTATTGATAATGTTTTTAAAGTTTAAGTTTTAACGTAAAATAATACCTTCTTACCCATATAAAAAATGTATGGACGTTTTTAAAAACACTTTCTATGACTTAACGTGATTCATTTACTGTTTTAAAATTCTTATCGTTATAATTAAAGGATATAATTACCTTTATTAAAAGTTAACGTAGGAAATAGTTCTGCCAATTACTTTTGTTTTTTCCAAATCAAAAACTAATCCATGCACCAAATTTAAAGAACAATCATGAAATCGACACATACGACAAGTAAAACAGTAAGATAGTAAAAATCGCGTAAAAGAGGAAGTGGACACTTTAATGATTTGCACGCAGTTGTAAGCCTTTTTAATGTTATTCCATTAAAAAGCAACATAGGTTACGACTCCATACAAAACGGATCAACCGAAAGGAATTTTCAATTCAGCAAATAGCAAATTATATGACTTGAGTAATTCATTATCTTGTTTAATAGCTCTATGCCGTGAATGGATAGGAGCACCACTACAGTAGTGAGTTGTCGTGATAATTTTTAAAACTAAGCATTTAAAGTCTCTATCGGTACACATCGGTAATAATTCACTAGTTCTACAATACTCAATACTTTTTTGTTCTCCATTTTTATTTTTACTCCTGTCGAATATTTATCTATCTTGAATTAAAAAACAGACTACTTTTACACAGACGGCAGTCTAGCAAAATAGCCAGGACAATGCTGTATATATGTGAGGTGGAATCTACTCCATCCCACACAATAAACTTAGAGTATATACTTAATTGCAATATGATTGTATTTTATGTTTACCATGTTATATTATAATATATATACCTCTGTTACAACAAAAACATGTTTATCAATAAAATCTAATAAATAAATAAATTTTATAACTTATATGCTACAGCTCTTTCAGATTGAAGCATCCGTTATTCCATTTTTAAAAACCTTTCAACTTTATACCTTTGAGAAATATACGCTAGGAGACGCTAGAATATAAATCAATTTAATTTTTAACGGTAATTTTTCACAGAAATATAACAACAGTCAAACATTTTATTGTTTTTGTTTTAATGACATCTTAATTTCGAAGAATACACGTTTCAGAGGAATATTTTTGTCCCCGGGGCAGTTCAGGTTATCCACCCTTCTCCGCAATAAGATGTTGTTTCTTGTGCCACTCCCCCGTGCGGGGGTGGCACAGATCGTGGGGTCGCTCGGCACGCACCCTCCAACCCCCGAGGCTCGGGCGCCGAGCGGTTGTGCCAAGCGAAACCTTAGCCCAAATCGGTGAGTAGAAAAATATGATACCACGATTCGGGTTGTAGTTTAGTCTATTGCGGATGTTCACTGAATATCAAATATCCACATTTCACAATCTAAGGTAAATATATTTAGAATTACATAGATCGTGAGATGATAGAAAGGATCGAATTTGGTTTTATTCAAATAACTTGTACCCAAATATTGTATTCTGAATTCAATCATTATTGTGTACACGGGGCTTAATATAATATAAGATAAAAGTTTATTGACAATTTTAACATAAAATTTGTCGTTTAAATAATGCATCAATGTTACAATCAATTTAGCTAGTGTTTTATTTTCACCTTTACTGGTAACAGGATCGATGATATGCGTCTCCAAAATCTTTTTTTTCTAAAGTAACGAGTATCGATCCCGCTCTCCCTCACGTGCTAAACGAGTGCTCAATCATCCCACTATTCTGCCATATGCTTGTTCTCGTGAATGTCTTCGACCGGTTGTTATTCCCGGGTTTCCTATTGATAATATGGTCACTTGTGCAGAATGAAAATTACCACTAACCTTGATTGACAATAACTGTTTCCCTGCTGTCGTGGGTTGGTCCGATGTATTGTTCTTCTTATCTCTGGGTATTATTCCGACCGACCGAAATGCGCACTCCCGAATCTATGATTATTGAGAGATCTTTAGACGATGTACTGACCGCAATTGAGCTCTGACCGTGGTTTGACAGCGATCCTTTAGTCACCGGAAGCGGCAATATTCACATTACATAAATAACTCATACCAATCAACAAGAAAAACCAGGAGTACCTATCGAAGGAACAAAAAGTCCGTAAACATGACTGGTATCAAATTGTTAATAATACAGATTTTTTTGTGTATTTTTGCCGGAGAGATATATTTTTAAATCTATTACACCGAATCAACGAATAATTTTTTTCAAACCAGAAAAAATATTACGTACAGAGGTAATAAAATACGTATGTCTGAGAATGTAAGGGATTTTTTTTAGTGTTTTACGTGAAAAGTTAAATTTAATTTCATTTTTAAATATTTATTTGTCATTATTTTTAGTATTTCCAAGGTATGTTTGTAGAACTCCATAATCTAATATGTGAAAATAAATTGTTTTTTTTATTCTACTTATTTGATTTACTTGAGACGTATTTCGCCTTATAAGGGCATTATCAATATAACAATTTAACTCTACATCTTGTTTTTATATCTATAGTGGAGGACAGCAATACAATTTTATTTGAATTATATGCAGAGGAACAACATTATTCACTTGAATTCTGAGGATTTCCATACATTTTTGAACGTTTATAATTATTTTGTTTCAACACCAATAATATTTTAATGTCATAAATAATATGTAGAAAAGGACAGCTATATAATTTTACAATCTAAGAAGACATTACAGCAAGAGAGACTTTTTTGGTATTCTGGAATTTTAATTTATCTTATTTATCTGTGTTTGCCTGATTCCAGGTAATAATTAAATTACTATATATTCAACAACAATTATATTTTTTAATTAATATGCAGCAATGTCGAATTTGTGATTTTGTTTCACATCCTTGGTATATCTATAACAGATAAAGGTTTAAATTAAAAAGATATACAAAAAAAATATATTTATCGAAAAAGTATTTAGTTGCTACCTGGACTATAGTTACTACCTGAAAATATTACTTCGATATATACATTTTTTCTGTAAGACTCTCTGGTTGATTAATTTAATTTGTATTAAATAAATCCCAGAATTATGTTCTGAAATGCAACAAAAATGTATTTTCGTCAAAAATAATATTTTAATATATTATGTCTATTAGAAATAAACATTTTAAATTACAAATTTTATTTTTTGAATCAAGGCTGGTGGCCCATTAATTGTCTTGTGGCTTATTTACTCTTAAATTAATATTTGGAGGAGGGCTATCATTATGCCTTTCCACAAAGGTAACATGTCGCGAATGGAATGCGGAAACAATAGTAAAATTAATACATTGCTCGGTTGAAAAACTATGTGGAGCAATTTTAATAGAAAGATGTAAGAAAAATTATGAAACATACGAGGCACTTTTATGAGTGAAAGAGGATGTATGGTTCAGATCTTTTCTCTGTGAGTGATGACGAAAAAGTTATTGACGAAAAATTAAAACATTTATTTGCAAAAGCATACAGGTAGATCTACAAAAAAACGTATGAATGAGTACTGAGATAAGGGTTATGGATTACATTTTATTTTGTATGGGGTGCAGTGAATATTATCTTTGATTGTACATAACTAGTATAAAAACATATTTTTTATGTAAACGCCTTCGAGTCGGAATTGCCGGGTTTGCGTAATTTATTATTGATCAATATTATAAAATTGTATAAACATATAAATTGTTCCATAGTTTTGAGCTAGTTGGATACTTCGGCATTTCATTTATCGGTTATCGGTTTCAATAAGGGTTTTTAAAATAAATAATCGGGCAGGTTTCGGCAATAAAAAGAATTTTAAATTGATTAGAACGTCGGCGTAACGTGTATATTTTTTATTCTTGTAACATTTACAGTACTGTCGCGTAATATTCTAACAATGACTACATCAAGTGAGATTTAAAATATTTCAGAATACCACAATTACGTTGAAAAATGAGAAATATTCTTCGACCGTTAACAGCCAGACTCCGGGGCTTGGAAAATAAGTACGCATCGTTGTGAGAATCATACGAAAATATTTTGAGTGTTACATCGGTTAAGGACGTTATATCTACCCACGATGCATCGTTTAAGGAGGCCGAAGAGTCGTATAATCAGCTTGATGCAATCTCGACAACATTTTCGAATCCGGCTCGAAGGACCAAATTATGTTTACGTAAACGCTTTACCAGGTTTTCAATTAATAACGAGTACACATATGATACATGAACAGCACTGACCTGTTCACTATGCTGTCTTTAGATTTTGGCTGGTGGTTTCAGGACTGCTGGACTGGTCGAAGTATCGGAGGTAATGAGAAGGTCTTCTCCGATTCTGACAATAGGTGGAAATAATCACGCACACACATGCACGTTATTATCAATCAGGGAATCCAGTGGTGCTAACCGAAGTAATATTATTGTAGTTTCACCATGATGGATGGGCATAAACACATTATAATATATAAATAAAATTGTTTTTTTGTGTATTGTAACTTGTTGTTGGATTTATCTTGGAATATTAGAATAATCATATCCATGTTTAAAACTACATTAAATTAAATTGTGCTAATAAATCAACTTTTAAGTGATATCTTTAAATGAGCGAAAGCGATGAACAGTGACTTGGTCGTTTTGTCTGACGGCAAGACACCCGTGTAGTAACAAAGTGGTCCAAGAGAATCACTTTGGGAAACCAGCAAGTTGAATATTTTAATCATAACGTATTATAACATTATTTTAAATACATTAAACGAATTGTAATTTTTGTTTTAAAATCATTTAGATTTTAAATAGAGGTTGGTAAAATACACAACAAATAACTTGATTGAATTTTTTATTCAGAATACGCTGTAAGCCCTATCGTTAACCGCGTTAGTTCCGAAAATAGAAAATGCTAATTAATTTTACATACATAAAAAAGATTAGAAAGAACAAATACAACTACGTTTCATGGTGGGATCTGGCCTCCTATCCCTGGCCATACTTCTCCAGTGTCCGGATCCTCGCTTCCCGCTCCAGTTCTCTTACACACAGTAGCCCTATAACAAATACAATTTACGTAAGATATTAATATTTAACCCTCCCAAACCATGCAGTAACACAGGTCTACCGCTCTAATTTAAACTGTAATACTTCGGTAAATACACGCAATATGCAATTCATATTTTAGTTCATTTGAAGGAAAATATTTAACCTTAGAAATGACTAGTGAAAAATTCAGTATGTAAGGCGAATCCTACAAAAATAGTTATCTTTAAATTCAATTAGTTGTAAAATTAATACGTTAATAAAAATACAATTTGTGGCAAGACAGAAAGAAATGACACATTATTTTCACAATGAAAAGAATATGTTCTTACTAATTAAAAAAAGATAGATAATAAGGAAGGTTGCTTTATACAATACAACCTCCTATACAGGATTTGATGAATGCTCCAAATTATATATTATTTTTATATTTAACGCTCAATATTTATAGAAAAACTTATGGCCTTAATCATTTTTTCAAAAACAGTTTTTCACATGTAAAAGATTAATAGAACTCAAATTTCTTACAGTAACACATGGTTAACAGCGTGGCTGCGTACGGGTCTTTTATCACGGAATTATAAAGGTTAAGTAAGTAAAAAATATTTAATCAATGCTAGACAAATAACAATTTAAATGTGAACCAATTTTCTTATTATGAATAATATGCCTGAAGCAAGAAATCGTCTAGTCTCGAAATTAATTCAAAATATAAATCCCGAAAGCTCATAAATATTGTAATCCGGCCGGAATCCCAGAATCTGGAATCCTGATGAAGACTAAACTACAAATTTATACTAATAAGACACCAAGTACTGGCAGATTTTGAGTATTTTTCTAGACAAAAAATTGTAACTCTTGGTAGACAAACGTAGAACTTAGTGTCTGACATTTTATTCTCTAACACGTAACGATGTATTGAAATGTGTAATTCTCTCAATACTTATTATTACAACAGTTTGCAAATCGGCAATCCTAAATAAGCAATTCAGAATCAAGATGATTAACGAAGTATCAAGCAAACAGCAGCTCTGTAAAGAGGATTAGTTCACCACAAAACTGATATATAATCAGGAGAACATATTCCTATTGTGAACTTGTAGTTATTCAGAACATAGGTCTGTGATATTTTAGATTTATTAAAGGTTCGAAAATTTTTACTAAAAAATATTGTCGCTGCAGCATAGTTGAATAGTGCACCTTCCCCAGTTAGGAAAGAGATCTAGGTTCAAATCCCGGTGGCGCAACAACTGAAATTGATTTTATATGTATATCTTTCTAATTAATATATTTAATTCATATTTTGATATATAATTTCTACTCGGATGCACCAAGGCCACGTGAATAATTAATGATCTTTTATTTGATGTAATAAATTATCTAGAATATTCTTCGCCAACTGTACAATATTGCAACTGGGCAAAATTTGACCCGGATGATATCCAATATTATACATATTTATATCACTGGGAGAAGTCTATATTTTTTTCAGGATCTTAAAGAGTATGTCATCTATCATCCATGTTAGTCCCTCATGACCGAGAGCAGTGATCTTTACAATGAACCCTTTACTACGCTCCTTCACTAGCCAGGAAGAAGGAGGAGGATGCCTACATTTTTCGCAGGGTCCTAGAGGGAAACTGTGAAGAATTTAGTTTCGATCGATCAAAAGGCGTGGAGAAAAGATAGATAGTCATTCAATTTCACGTATATAGTTTTAAAGCTATAGTATAGCTCAGAACTGTTTTTTGTTGACAATTTTTTTAAATAATGCAGCCCTTTAAATCATAAAAATAATTGTATCAATCAACATATATATATATAAAGATTAGTGAACGTGAGTGTGTTTGTTTATTATACAAATTCAAGTCACTGTCTACATGAGATTTCGAAAAACTTCCTACATCCCCCATTCTCACCCCTTAGAGCAGAATTTTGGAACATCTTAATGAAATTTTGCATACTTGACGTTCAAAATAAGTGAAAAATTACTGTCTACCTGAGGTTTCGAAAAAACTACCCCCGCCCCCCAAATAAAACTAAACAAAGGATACTCCAACCAGTACATTATAAAAAGTCACTTTAAATGTAAAGTCAAAACCACTAACAACTAACAGTATTATATGCGACAAAATATTATGTCAATATATTTCTATAATAGTTTTGCATACCCGCGGTCCCCAAACCAGGGTTGGAGAGAACCTTATGGCGCCAATGACTGATAGGGTTACGTGAAGAGGGCCAACGCGGCTGGAAGGGATAACTGAGGGGTGATCTGTCGGTAAAGAAAATATTATACGTAAGGGGAGTGTCGGTAGAGATACGGTACATCAGGGGTGATTTTATAATGAAGAAAATATACTGAATTTTGACGAACCTGTTAGCTTAAACCATCAAGTTACTACTATTTACATAGCACAAATGTACATATTAATGTGACACATATATCATTTATGCATTTTTTATTAAAAAAGAAATAAATACATTATTATTGTACATTTATTAACGCATTGTACATACATTTTCTTTTAAAATAAATCAAAACGTTGTTTACTTCACACTACACTTAAATAAATAAGTTTTCGACGCTTAATGCGCCATCTTCGGTAATAAACTGCAGCAAGCATCGAAAAAGTAATAAGTTGTAATGATGCAGTGAGCATCGAAAACGGTATAATTTTAATTTTAAAAGTTATTTCTTTTAAAGTTAATTAATCAAACATTTAAATATACTTATAATATTTACAATATTTTATGAGTTAAATTACGAATAAAAAATGTTCAAGGAATATTTGCATAATATATATACCATATAGGAGATACAAGCATTTAAAAAAAATCGTAATTATGCGATTAATTAGAATATTTTATTAATTCCAAATTATATAATGAAAACAAAAATTAAAGGTCAAATTTTGAGCGGCTTGTTGGATAATGGATACATTTTGCAAATATTTATTTCGAAGTACGCAGACTTAAAGTCTAATACAATTTGTAGTATTTTCATTAATTCCTTGAACATTTTCGACTCGTAATTTAATCTGGCATCCACCCATAAAAGTATTGTCTACTAGGTCTGTTACACCCTGTATAATATAATTGTCATACGGTATGATATAATAATCTATGAGGGTTATTAAAGACTTTTTGTTACAAGAATAGAAAATAAATAATTAATGCTATTGCAGATAACATATATTTTAATTTTAATTTTTTTGATAATTAAAATAATTTAGTTAAGTCACTAAAAATAAAAATTATCACGGGGCACGAACCTAGTAGTTTCTTTTGCCGGTAGACAGCTTTATACAGTATGCTATATTTATTCTAAGTAATTAATCTAATTTTTTTTACATTTACCTTATTTATATGGTCTTTTGCGAGGCTGTAAAAAATGTCCTTAATTTGGCCGTTAACGTGAAAAAAGGCTCTTAATTCAAGCGTCCAAAGTTAAAAATTGTAGTGTTTTTTGCGCGAAGAAAATTGTGGTGTGCTTTCATCTGTTAATGACACTTTAACTATAAGCGTGTTTTCGAGCAGCTGAAAGTTCCCAAAAGCTCGGGGACCGAAGCGCCTCTCTCCGGCGTCACCCCGTGACGGCGCGCGGGAGGCTCTGGCGGGAGGCTCTCGCGCACGTCGCCTGCCGCAGTCACCCGCCACACTCCGCGGCGACCAGGCCGCATGCCGGACAGCTCGAACGAGCGCCATCCCCCGATTCGCCACTCGATCGAAGGGCGAGAGCCTTCGAGCCATTCAATCGTTGCAGGCATTTCATGAATCTGTTATCATGCGAAAAATAAACAAAAAAAAAATTGTGAATTAATTTTACTCTAAATACCGCAGTGAAAAACTTATAAACATATTAAAAAAAAATAATAATTAATTGTGAAGTTTCATAAGTGATTAAAGATCTTACCGTAGTAGTTACGTGTTAGACATTTTAATTCTTCTATAATTAAATAAAAATATTTAATCTTATTAAAATGGATTTTAAAAATATTTTTAAAAACTCTTTAATGACATTTTCTTAATACGAATGTGAAGGTTGTGTCAGGTTATTTAAGGAGTAGATCAATGTGCTCGTTATTGATGAAACCTTTTACGGGTATTGACTCCTCTATTGAATAAAGCCTCCGTCTATCACCGAGTGCCCATAACGAGTGACACTTTTCAAATCCAGTGACTCGTCAAGACTGTAAAAGGCTTCGAGAGTTTTTTTTATCGAAAAAGCCTTTCAATAAACCTGAAAAGCCTAGAAAAGGGACAAGATATAAAATAGAAAATACAGTTTCATTTCTTTAAAAAAAAACTTTTTTTATTTTAAGATTAATCTGTGTAGAAGGCTTTCAGTGGCTACAGTGGTGTAAATTAATATTACTCAAATAGTTTAAGGGGATGTTAAAGTTATTCAACGAACCTTTGCTTTCGTAGATGGAATAATATATTACAGTCTGCGTTTACGCCTTAACTGTACTATTAGTGAAATATGAGGTTCCGTTAAGTTTCGTTTCAAAGTGTTTCGCGGTAAACAAGCAGAAACTACCGCAGCCAACTTCGAGAAAACTGGATGGAAATTGGCTGTCGAGGAATTTTCCGTAGATAGCAGGCCAACCGCATCACGTTAGTATTACTTTATTTATTTGTTGTTACGTGATTATTTGTATGTGTTACTTATTCAGTTCCTGATTTTGGTGCAGACGTTCTTCCAGAATATTATCTGGCTTCTTTGGGGATGTAGTTTATAAAAAAATGACGAACAAATTGAGTTAATGCCACCCTTTTTATATGAAAAATTCGCGTTTTTTAGTCATGTTTCATGTGGTTATTACGAAGATTTGGGTTTTTCATTAGACAATAGAGTTTAAAAATAAATGCACGCGAAGCATGAATTAATATTTAATTGTTTCTGCATGCTTTAAGGAAAAAACCCTCCCTAGCATATTATTATTTTTCTACTTACTATAACGAACACTATATTTCTGAAGATGGCTGAATATTTTAAGGCAAAACATTATAAGATAAGTCATTTTAAATTAGAAATAGGACATTGCATTTTTAAAAACTAACCCGTTTGTTGGCATATGTGTTCCACAGTATATGTACATATTACTCCCAACATGATATTATTATATGATTTTTCATAATATTTACTAAAGTATGAAAGGTAACTGTATGCTGTAGAGATGCAATTGTTATTCTAGAAGAACGACTAGAAGAGAAAATTTACATTCGAAATGAGTGTTAAAAAATCAATAAAGTAATGAAGGTGTTGAATAGATTTAATAATTGTTAGATGTTAATATATAATATATAAGAAGATAAGGTGAATGAATATTAAAAAAAAACAATATTGTGTGAAAGAATACGATTGTCTCTTTCTAATCCAAAATCAAACAATGAAAATCGTCGGAAAATGTTGTATAGCTGCGTTGTTAAATAACCCTGCCGTCAATCTTAGATCCCGGGTTCGAATAATATTTTTTTTTGGAACAGGCGTGTTGAGTCACTACTAATTAAGTTAAATACAGTTTGGTGCCTACCCATTCACGCAGAGGGGAAGGGCGTGGAAGGGGGGAGGGTTGTTTTTTTGTCACTATTTGGTATATGTATATAGAAAGTAAGGGTAAAATATTAAAGAATTAATGTTTTCTACGTGAACGTGATATTATTAAGAATAATTAGTTTCAATTAAATGATTAGAAAATTCCAAGAAGTTCTTATAATAAGGCAATTGCCATGTTGATTAATGAATGATGTTATTATTATTATTGAAATCCATTTACATATTTCTAGAAAATACTGGGTGGAATTCGTTTTCTTATAAATCTCACATAACAATGACTTTGGTCGGCCGCTGCTATGAGCGACTCTACATTGTATGGAAAAAAGAATTTAAAATTACCTAAATGTATGGTAATCTATCTTTTTAGGCATCCCTTCCGGAACACGGCCTAATGGCGTATTACATGTTACTGGCTGATGAGGCAGTGACTGTGCCATTCATTATGTGGCTTTGCCGCCATTTGAGCAAACCGGTAAATCGAAAAAAGAAATTAGTTACTTAAAAGATTATAGATCCTATTTCTTCTACTTCGTCTTCAACTTCTTTATTATGATCGAATCGGAGGGCTAACGCTTCTACAGTACTCTTCCATCGTTCTCTGTCCTGCGCTGTGTCGATTACTTGGTGCCACTGATAGTCCCACCTTTCCTCGCAGTCTCTCCATTTGTCTTCTCCGTGTTCTTCTGGATCATCCTTCAGGTCTTATTACCTCTAGCACCACTGAAAAAAGACTGTATATGGAGTCATTCGTTTCCCATGCGGAGGATATGTTGTATTCCTAGTTGTTGATAATTATAAAATAGATAGAAATGTGGTTGTTTGTCATTCCAAATATGTCAAATATGTAACATAAGACTAAACTGCAACCAGGCTAAAAATAAACAAATAGTATATCTTGTTGGTTTTAAATAAAATATTACAAAAATGACGGCTTTCAAATAATAGAACAACAGATGTAATCAATTTGAAAGTGCAACATATAAGTTCGACTATGTTAGTGTAGCATAATCGGTTAATACATTTACCTGAATAGAAAAAGATCCAGGATTTTTTGTGTTTATCTTTCTAATTAATACATTTAATTTGCTATGTAATACTTTTTTCTTATTCATCTTCAAATGCCGATGGCGACTCCAGAAAGTTTTTTGTCATGACGTCAGATTCCAAAATAAAGGCGTCAAATACACATAAATTGTTATTTTTATTTAAAAAATAAAGAAAAACCACATTTTTTGTAATACATAAATTATTTTACATATTATATTATTATCAAGTGGTGAAATTATTATTATTATACAAAGACAAATGGTTGGCTAAAATATTGTTTTAAGCAATTATTTATTTTTATTTGTATATTTTCCAAAAACCTTATATTTCAGAAAAAATATCTTTGTTGGTCGGTAGCACCGAGAAAGAGGCTTAAGGATAGCGCCGCTGAACTGTCATGAATTTTTAACAAGGAGTGATATATTATGGAATGTGGGGAAAACAATATCCTTTACCTAGCAAAGCTAAGTCCAAGCATTACATTTTAATGTGATAATTCTGTGTACTTGGTATTTCATTTTGTCCACTGGGTCACTAACATTTGATTAAAAAAATTCACATAATAATTTATTTAAAAACAATATAAATCTCATTTCATTTCATTGAAAATAAATGTAAAATTCCTTTGAAATGTGGATGAATTTTTTTTTCAAAATAGTCAACAATGAAGTCATTGTTAGAAATTTGAAATTAGGAACATTGCAATTCTACTGCGCTGTAGGTAATTTAAATTGATATTATATATTAAGGCGAACACATTCTTATTGTGAAGTTGTAATTATTCAAAACATAGATCTATGATGTTATAAATATTAATTTAATGTATTAATTATAAAAATTCGAACTTAGACCTCTATTTCCAATCCGGGGAAGGTGCATTACCAAATATGTTACAGCGCCAGTACCTTTCGTGACAAATTTTCGAACCTATACGTTACACTTTTAGACGGCTTTCAAATAATGGAAAGACAGATGTATTCAATTGAAAAAGTGTAACATATAGATTCGAAAATTTGTCACGAAAGGTACTGGCGCTGTAGCATATTTGGTATTTGGTAATACATCTTCTTGGAAATAGAGATCCAGGTTCGAATCCCGGTAGCGTAAAAACATTTTTTTTCTATAAAATTGATTTTATATGTATATATTTATAATTAATACATTAAATTAGATATCGTATAGTATACATTTATTTCATCATAGATAATTATAAATTAAAAGTATTTATTTGTGGTGTATAATTTGTAGTGAAGACAATCCAGTTTAGAAGCGAAATTTTTTATAGATACAGATAACAACAGATATGGAAAGTTCTATATAAAGTAACGACATTTTAAATATGCCACTTAGGGTAAATGTGTGATAGAGAAAAATGGTAAATCGTCGCGCGCTTTTTATATTTTTTGAAAGAAAGAATATTTTAATATTAATTAATACGAGAGAACGTTCGGTTCAGAAAAAATAATATTGAAATCTTCTCCTAGGACAGTTTTTAGCACCACTTTTACATAATAATGTTGGAAAGAAAGACAAAAAAAATAACTAAAAATAAATAAATATAAAAAATATAACATTTAAAAAAAAAAATCATGTATATTATACGTACATATTATATCGATATTTGATATATATAATACACAAAATTCTGGTTATAATTTAATTTTTTTTTAGTATAATACATATATCTTTAGCCAGTATAGCATATTAGACAAAAAACTACTATTACTGAGATAGATAGTGACTTTTGGAATATCCTGTTAAGTAAAACTTTTATTTTTAAATATATATGAAATATGTGTCATGTTAATATTCTTCCTGCTTATGACGCGCCTTTATTTCTTGCGCCTGCGATACAAAGCTGGAAGTGTACATTTCGCTGAATTTTCGTCCGGATTTTACTTCAGATTTATGTGTTTTGTTCTTCTACTTTCTGTTACGCTTTTTTTATACTATTTTCAAACTGAGCTAAACGATTGTGCTATAAAAATATGACTAAATTGATGATCTCCTGGAATTAGAGTCAATTCTACGAACACTAGATAACTAGGCTAAAGAATCTTAATCAGGGGCGTGCGTAAACTTATTAAATACTATTATTAAACTTGTTAAAAACACTATTATTAGTACTCTAAAATAACAAATAAATACATGGTAGGGTCGTATAAACGACGGATTCATTTTGTATAAAGACGTTTGTTAAAGTACATTTATTATATATGATTGTATAATGTTATTGGTAACAGTGTGACCTAAATCCATACCTACTGCACGCCACTGATCTTAACCACAAGACTAACAAAAAATATTATAAGTGCTGGGTGCTAAAAATGTCAATTTTGATCAAAAGGTTCCATATTTTTTAATTCCAAGGTCGTTAATTTTTTATGCATAATTTATTACGCTAACCTTGTATCATTTTTGTAATGAAACGCGTATAAGTTAATAAATTCTGAAATCAACATTTTATATTGACTGATGGAAAACAAAACAAAAAATAAATAGAATTACTGTCCCAGATTCATAACAATGGGGAAGGACACAATTTAGTCAATTCGTATACAAAGGAATAAATCCATTGTTAACATTATCAAAGTTGGTATCTATTCATTATACGAGCAGAACAAACGATCAATAATATTGTTTTATTTTAATTAATACAAATATTTGAATATTTAAACTGACTATTGATTTTACTTTTACTTTGTTTTAATAACCACAAAATTGAGTTTAAATGCATCTACCGGTTTCATGTTTAAACAATAGTGGATTTTCAGAATTTTCTAATCATTTGATAGAAAATGGTCATGATTTTGATAAAAAATTGGGATTGTCAATTTTTCGTATAAACGGTGTTGGTCACAAATTAAATAATTTGGAATCGTTGGAGATAAATAAATCGTGTAAAACTAATCAAAAAATTATAAACAACCAACTTAATTTAACTACGAGTCCCATTCTAAAATGTTTTCCTAAAAATTATTCGAGTAAATTTGTATTAAGTAATGATTTGAGTTAGATACTAAAATTTTTTTTTTTTTTAAATAGATTCTGTCAAAGAAACAATATATGTTTTAGTTAGTTATGACATCCTGAAAAAGAAAATGGTATTTTTCGAAACCGGTAGATGTATTTAAACTCAATTTAGTGGTTAATAAAACAAAGATAATAAATAAAAATATGACTATTGATTAATAAATTTGACTATGAGGTGAAGAATTGATTAAAAGTGTAACATACGTGAACGACATATTTCAATTTGAAAATGTAATTCAAATGGTATTGACAAGACAAAAACGACTTAGATAACGCACAATGTCTTTATCGATAGAAGAAATTGATTAATTTATTTGTGGATTTATTATTAAATACAATTGCATTTGTAATGCCAGCCTCACTGGGATATGCCCGTGCCGAGGCAAACATTTTACATTATTAAGGAGAACACATTCTTATTGTGTAGTTGTAATTATTCAGAATATACAGTTTGTGATGTTTTTAAATACTAATTTAATGTATTAATTATAAATATAATATATACATGTAAAATCAATTTTGTCGAAAAATACTGTTTTTGCGCTACCGGGATTCGAACCAGGATCTCTATTTCTAATCCGGGGAAGTGGCGTCTGCAGTCGGTTTACTCAAAGGTATTTGATATTCCGTAAAAACAATGTAGATGGCTTTCAAATAATGGAACGACAGATGTATTAATTTGAAAAAATGTAACATTCGTTCGAAAATTTGTCATGAAAAATACTGGCGCTATAACACAATTGGTAGTGTACTTCCCTGAATTGGAAATAAAGATTCAGGTTCGAATCCCGGTAGCGTAAAAACAATATTTTTCGACAAAATTGATTTTATATGAATATATTTATAATTAATACATTAAATTAGTATTTAAAAACATTTTACACTTTTTTAAGTGTAGAAACTTGTTTTTTTATATACCTTTATATAACAGATGGACACCTGCCTAAATTACGAGTCAAAAATGTTCAAGAAATTTATTTATTTATTTAGACTTTATTGACATACATATTTTTGTTGTAATAGAGATGAATATATTATAGTATAACATGATAAACATAAGATGCAATTAAATACTCGTAGTTTATTATGTGGGATGGAGTAAACTTCACCTTTGATATATACAGCGTTGTCCTGGCTACTTTGCTAGACTGAGGTCTGTGTTAAAGTAGCTAGTTTTTTTCGTATTGTTTTGGTGTTATTTAAGATAAAAGATTCGACAGAAATATAAATAAAGATAAAAAAAAGATTTTTAAATAAAAATGCAGTGGGAGTGTTGTAGAACTAGTGAATTATTAGTGTAGGCACTTTGTAATAATTATGTTAGAATTTTGGATAGACATTCTTCTGATTGCTTTATACCAACCATGTCAAATACACAAACATTAAAAAAAAAGTAAGTACGCAATTATTTAAATTAATTAATATTTTAATGATTTCAAATTACACATTTAATAAAAAAATATATAAATCATAGAGTTTCGAGAGGCCAGACTATTTTTATTATTATTATTTTTGCGCTATTACAATATTTTTCGATAATGTTGATTTTATATGTATATCTTTATAATTAATCCATTTATTAGTATTTGAAATATCACAAAGAACTTGTTTGATATTACAACTTCACAATAAGGAATGTGTTCTCCTAAAAATAAAGTTGTATCAATGTGTCCAAAATTTAATAAAAATGAATTGATAATTCTGGCGTCTGCTATCAGTTTACTCAAAGGTATTTGAGATTCTGTAAAAATAAGGTAGATGGCTTTGTCAAATGATGGAACGATTAAATGTATTAATATCAAAAAGGTAACATATAGGGTCGAAAATTGTCGCTAAAAATATTGTCGCTGTAGTTTAGTTGGATAAAGCACCTTCCCCGGTTAGGAAAGATCTCCAGGTTCGAATCCCGGTGGCGCAACAACAATATTTTTCGATAAAATTGAATTTATATGTATATCTTTATAATTAATATATTTAATTCATATTTAAAATATCACAGACCTATGTTCTGAATAATTACAAATTCACAATAAGAATGTGTTCTCCTAAAAAATACCTTATTATTATTTTTTAAATATTGTCGCTGTAGCATAGTAGGATAATGCACCTTAATTTTATATGTATATCTTTCAAATGAATATATTTATTTTATTATGATATATTTAAAATATCCCGGGACAGTAGGGTTTAATCCTTTCCCCTCACCCTTGACGAGTGCTCTCTGGATACCATCACTTCCGAATTGTTAATTATCAGGTTACATTCCTTGCACACTTCGTACACCCTACTCACTGCCTGCGAATCATGCCATAAACACGGCATATTATAAACCGCAATAAATTAGGATTCTCTGATAAAAATTACATATTTACTCAATATGTTGATATATTAAAATTCATTTGGTTTTAAAAAGTATCCCTTAAAAAGGTATTTTGAAATCATCGTAACCAATGCTGAAGGCCTCCCTGCATATCTCCCACTTTTTTTCTGCTTATTGTTATTTGCTGCCATATATTTTTAACAAATTTCGTCAGTCCAGTGGGTTTTAGGAAGGTCTGTCATTTTTTATGTTTATTTTAATTAATTTATTTGATTAGCAATATTTGAATATCTCCAAGAACACACAATTACTGGATTTTTAACTACAAAGGTACTGATATTTGTTAAATAACTGTGCCTTTGTAGGTAAAAATCCAGTTATTGCGTGTTCTTGGACATATTTAAATATTTCTAATATAATATACTGGTAAAAATAAGAAAATATATAAAAAATTGATTTTTCTGGCCTATTCTAGTATAACATATTAAAAAACGTTTTAGAGATAAAGAATATTGGTTATTACAATTTCAATAAAATAAGATTCTCATAGCGATGACATGTATGTTGTTTAAAAAAGGATAAAAATGAATTATCAAATTTGGTTCATAGATGGCGGTAGTGTAGTGGTACTCGAAGCGAGTCCACATACTAACATATATACAACTTTCAAAAATTTGATAAATGTGGAGATGGAGGGGTGAACGTTATATTTATATAAAGTGATCACTTGAGCCAGCCGAAGATGGGTCGAATATTTTCATATATTTTCCATTAAATATAATAAAAAATAGCTTTGTCTCTATGAGATATCTGATATTTGTTTATTTTGTTTGAGATTTGAATCAGCTGTGAGGGCGACTTGTGGAGGTGCATTACTGGCCGAATCTCATCTGATACTAATTAAATGTTAATAATTAGACAAAATACTTTGTTTAAACCACTAATTATTAATTAATCAACATGTTTCGATACCTATGGTATCTTCCTCAGGAAACAATGTATACTGTAATTAAAAAATTTAAGAATAGATAAAAACAAAACTACAAAATGTAAGTCTAATTATTAATATAAAATGAGGTCACAAAGTAATTTTGCAAATATTAAAGAACTAATTAAATATATTAAATAGAAATATATACATATTATCGAAAAATATTATTGTTGCACTACCGGGATTCGAACCTGGATCTCTTTTCCAATCCGGGGAATGTGCATTACCAGCTATGCCACAGCGACAGTTCTTTTGACGACAAATTTCCGAACCTACATTTCACACCACTTCAAATTAATACATCTATCGTTCCATTGTTTGAAAGCCATCTATATTGTTTTTACGGAATCTCAAATATTAACAATTCATTTTTAAATTTTATTAAAATATCATAGACCTATGTTCTGAACAATGACAACTTTACAATAAAAATGTGTTCTCCTTAATAATTATTTATAATTCAATGTACTACGTTTGGCTCATGTTTTTAATACTATACATTGCAATATATTAATTCGTAGAAATGTCTTTAAAAAAAACGTGCCAGATTGAATGTCAGACGCCCTTTGTAAAATAATCACTTTTCATATACATGGTAAAATATTTAATATCAATATTGAGTTTCAAGGAATCCTAGATTGACAGACAGATCGTATTACATATCGCCGAGAGATCATATATTGGCAGTCGGATCATACGTTGATCAGCTCGCGTCGTAATGATGGACGTATCAGATGAACTGACAGATGGATCGTGAATTAACGTTTTTCAAAGATTTTTATTCACATTGATATCTATCTATCTTCGTATTATTTTGATTGAAGAATTGTTATTTGATAATGATTTCGTAAAAGCAATTGATAACATGCTTATTTCATTCTATCATAGACCGTTAGACTGCAGGAAGCTACTCGTGGGCTTGTTGTAATCGAAAAGATTTTTAACAATCTGGTTGCTGTAAATGTAACTAGTGATGAAAAAAATGCTACTACTAACTCACTGGTGTGATTGTGATTGATATTTGATAATATCAGTGATTGAAAACCGTGACTGTGATCACAGTTTCATTACTAATACACAAGCGCCGCACGATATCACAATATACGAAATAAACTTTAGTGTATTTACTTATACTATTCAAATTTCATTTGCATAAAAAACATATTCTAGAATGTATATCTAATTAAAAATAATATAATCACAAAGATGATGAAAACACTTTAAAAATGTATTAATTTTTCGGGCCGAATTCTCAGCATTTTGGGGTCAAATGTGTAAAACATTTTGGCAGAATCTACTAGATAGCGCTTATCAATAATTATATAGGTACAATTCCTTCATGAATATTTTTGTTTCATATGCACATGTGCCGAATCATGATTCACAACCAAATATAAATAAATTTAAAGAATGAATCACAAATCACGATATTCTAAGATATTCAATCACTGATAGTGAGTGTGACTTAATGATATTAGTGATTGACTCAAGGTTCGTGATTATAAGTAATATTGATGACCTACAGTTGAATCCAATAGTGAAGGCGTGTGAGACCTTCTGGTTAGAACATAATACAACAAAAAATATGCTCATTACTAACACGACACAGTTGACATTGAAAAATTGCTGAAACACATTGGAAAATATACAGAGTGTTGTATGTCTAGGTTACTGAACGATTATTGAACGAAAATAAAGCACTGTACCTCCCCCCCCCTCCATCCCTTTCGCACCAGGTCTCGTCGCCGACCAGTTACAACATGTGTTACAACAATCTTAAGAATTCGCGTCTATACTTTGTGGGAACCCTTAACGAAAATAATGAGTGAAAAATATAAGTCCACATTTTTGGAGGTGCCTGCAGAATCAGGATTGTGGTGAGTGCTAAATTCCTTCCGAAGTATGAATTCTTCCGACATCTATGCTTGTACGTAACATATAGGTATAATATATAGGATCGTTATGTTGATATCAAATACCACATTGATCAGCACAACTTTTATCACCATGAAAAAGAAGTTCTGCACTCGTGATCTAAACTTTAGATTACAAATGCGAATGATCAGATGCTGTGTGTTTGTTATCTCTTACTATCCGGGGAAATGCATTAACCGATTATGCTACGCCAACACAGTGAGTTGACGACAAATTTTCAAAGTTATATGTTGCACTTTCAGATTCATATATCTGTCGTTACATTATTTGAAAGTCATCTTCTTTATATTTACGAAATCTCAAATATCTTTGAATAATCAGATATGATATATAGGATACGCTGAAATCAATTGATAATTTTTTTAATTTTGGAAACATTAATACAACTTATGTATTTTTAAGGAGAATACATTATTATTGTGAAGTTCAGATCATCCAGGTTCGAATCCCGGTAGCAACAACAGTATTTTTTCGATAAATTGTTTTTTTATGTATATATATATATCTTTCTAATTAATATATTTCATTTGTATTAATGATATCTCAGCCCTATGTTCAGTAAAAATTTCAACTTTACAATAAGAGGGTGTTCTCCTTTAAAAAAAAAACTTAATATATGTGCATGTAGTAATAATTTCTGATTCTGAGTTTTCTACTGACAATGAGACCATGTCACTCTAGTAAGATATATCACCACTAGCCTGGACTGCTGGCTGATTCCTGATGTAGTATGTTCTTTGTTGGTCTCCATAAATTACTCGCATGCGCCGAATAAACTTCCTGGATCATTTCTTGGTAGCGGATCGATTCCGACGGCGGCTTGATACTTCAGTCAAGTTAAGTGGCGCTCGGTTCATACAGAGCAAAAACAGACATACCACCAACATAAATACTTGACAATAAGATGTGTTCTGCTCAAGAATTATTATTTAAAACCTACTAATGTTTATTTTTGGCTAATGGTAGGTACTATGTATCGTATACAAACAAAATAAAATAGATAAATTACATTTGTGATTTTTTATCAGACCATATTAAATTTTTAACACTTGTTACAAATGTGCGATGGCGAACAAATGATACTCGGAATAAAAAATATCATGACATCTAATAAGTAATAAAGAATTCAAAAACACATTTATTTTAATTGCGCTACTGGCACAAATAAATACATGTTTACAAATTACAAGTTAGATTGACAAAACACGTTTCCGTGTTTTGAATTTTCGGATCAATTTTTGGGCATTAGATATTACAGGAAAATATTTAACGTTGATTCCACGCTATTTAACTTTTCTATTATAGGTTATTGTTATTTTACTATCTTTCACATCAATAGTGCGTGTTTGAAATTCTAACAAAACAATGTTTTAATCGCAATAATTGCCAGCGGTCGTCAAGATCCGATCTGCGGGCCCGAGCTGTGCCAGCTCGCCTACAAAGCTACCACCGCCGTGCGGTACCAAATACACGGTGTGAAACCTTAGAGATTACAAATGTTCCATTATCATGTATATATGTCTATTTTCTGTACATTTAGACCGATTTAAGCCAATTTTGCACAGTTACTCTTTAGGATCCTATATTTAGGCTGGCAGTATTTAAAATGTAGTGTAATACGGTAATTATTGAATGTTTAGATAAGTTATTGATCGGTGCATATGTTGTAAAAATCAGATAGTCCTGTGAGTGAGCGCCTGGCACCCCAATATCCAGCACGCGATTACGTGTTCTTTTGAATATGATCGCAAAAATTTTTGTCGCTTGCGCGCAGTTGCAGTTAGAGAAATATGCAAAGAAAAAGTCTACACCGAGAAGCGTTTGCTAGGAATCTTGACGGAATGCAGCCGCGAGAGGAGTGGCGCTCAAGGCCCGGATTCCCGTCGACTGCCGGCTTGTGTTATCCGGTCAGTATCGGCATGTTTATGCGACCGATGTTTTACACCCGAATATCTCCAATTGGCGTTCAAGGGCCATCAGCGGTGTTGCTGATTGTGGAAGCCTACCTAAGATACCTCTACAGCCTTATTGAGTATCTTATTCACTTGATGTGGAGAAAAACCCCCTGCTTTATCTGGTCGGTAATCTGCTGTTGTCTCCTTGGTTCTCTTCTATGGTTCTGGCTGGTCAGCCTTCAGAACTCGATCCGATCTGATGAACACCGAAAAATAAACGCAATTCAAACTCCGTGTACCTACACCTTTTTTACAACTAATTAAATTTACAATATAAATTAAATTATATACATAAGAAGATATACAGAAAAATCTAATTATCAAAAAAAATATTTAGTTGCTACCGGCATTCGAACCTGGGCGTCTTCCTATCCGGAGAAACGTATTTCCATTCAACTACTACAACCGACTATGGTTACGACAGATTTAGAACTTATATTTTTATAATTGATACATACATTTTTTGATTTTTTCTGTATACCTTTCTAGTTGATTAATTTAATTTGTATTCACAACAAAAATGTGTTTTTTTTAAATTTAGTTTTCAAATAGAAATATTTTTTTACGAAAACATCTGTCACGACCACACGGCTAGTAATCAGATCTCGCTGTTTTTTTTGAGACTAAGCGGTTAGGAGAGGTCAATGCACGGGTGGTCTCCCTCTGTTCCGTTGGTGATCTTATTTCAATATCCAACATGGTTTGGACCGGAGCACATCGGGGCTTTACCGTGCACGCGTATTTTGAAAACAACCGATCTGTGATCGCGACACAAATAGTGTTTTGGCGACGGTTATATATTTGGTGCAATTATGACGTTTCTAATGCGAACACAATTCGTTCTTGGGTTAGGCAGTTGGATGAAACTGGAAATACACCCTACCAATGCTGAGGAAGTGGATTATTGAAGAAGTTAACGCCATACTCTACGATATGTTTGGATAAGCTATACAAAACGTCAGATATCGTCTTCAACAGTGTTTTGCTCCTTACACCGCCATCTTGGGGACATTATTTTCAAAACCTAATGATAATAAATGGTATGTACTGCTAACTTCGAAATTTCTCTATATACCCCCCAATACTGTTTCATAACTCCTAAAAACTGTTTAATATATTCTTCCACACCCTGTATATGTCTACCCTTGAACTCACAACAAAGCAGAACCACCAAGTTATGATTTTTTACAAAAGTACATTCTCGGCGATGAATAAATAACACAGACGTTACCGTTGCCTTCATCCATCTTCCGTGCGTGGCCCGGAAGTCCCAGGAAACAGAAACGCTGATAAAATACGATGACATCTACAATGACATATCAACCCTAACTTCTTGTAGGGTTCTTTTCAGACTTTTTTCCACTCGCGAATTACGCGGGATGAAAACTGACACATTGACGGCACCCTCATTAAAGCCAGGATGGAAAACAACATTAGTTATTCCAGCGAAACCTTCGGAGACTGTTCCTCCTGATGTGTGATATACCTACTTGTTCCGTCGATTTATGTATTTTCTCTTTGCGCGGAGTAAACATATATTTTTCGATTACTCTACCTTCTGTAAATGTACTTGGAGAGAATTTATTATATTTTACTAACAGTCCGTACCCGGCATTTGCCGGGATTCAGATTTAGTTATAATTTAAAATGAGAGAGGGTAAACCTACCTTAAATAATAACAATGTATGCAAAATTCGGTCGAAGAATGGAGAGAGTGAGATATCTAAATACACACGTGAGTGAGGTAAAAAGCGCGCAAAATTTTATATTGGTGGCATTCAATGTAATACACATTTATATTGATGTCATTCAATGTAATACACATTTATATTGGTGACATTCAATGTAATAAACATTTATATTGGTGGCATTCAATGGAATACACATTTATATTGGTGGCATTTAATGTAATACACATTTATATTGGTGGCATTCAATGTAATACACATTTATATTGGTGGCATTCAATGGAATACACATTTATATTGGTGGCATTCAATGTAATACACATTTATATTGATGTCATTCAATGTAATACACATTTATATTGGTGGCATTCAATGCAATACACATTTATATTGATGTCATTCAATGTAATACACATTTATATTGGTGACATTCAATGTAATACACATTTATATTGGTGGCATTCAATATAATACACATTTATATCGGAGGAATCGCCTCTACAATCTGCACACATTCTGCATATACTTTTTCATCAACTTCAAAAAACATGCACGCTACCTACCCCAAAAGGTGTCAATACAACGCGCCGCTGTCACCTAGAGAGCCGACCCCATCGCGGCACTTCTCTTCCAGACAGGTTCATTAACCATTGCTTTATTTGATTTTTTTTAACGAAAATGGAAATATTAAAATTATTCAATTTTATTATTATTATTAACGCTTCTCGTTGTATACATTTTATTCCTTTTCTTGTATCCGTAACCGTATTCAAGCATCAATAAACATCGTCTAGTATAAGTAGTATTTTATTGTTCATCCTGCTCCAGCCACAAACACGCAAACTCCGCGTTATAATTCAAACGAACAGATGACCGCCTGGTGTAATTTATTTGGGCACTCGGACACTCACACATATCTTTTTGATATCTCGAACACATATCTGAGAATCTATTATATATATACAGGTGGACATGATTGGTTCCTCAAAAATGTACTAAAGAAGAGGGAAATAAACACTTAGTAAAAAGTATATGAAAGAGAATTTATTCAAATTTTTCTTATTTTCTTCCCGGTATAATTATTATTGCAATCAGAAAAGATCATTAAAATATCATGTGCTTTCACATTCTGGAGAGAAACTCTATTCATGTGCATAGTGTAATTATTTGTGATATCGAAAACAAAACTTAAAAAATCATACGCTTACGCACACTGGCGAGAAACTTTTTTCATGTCCTCAGTGAAAATATTCCGGCAATCGAAAAGGAAACTTAAATAAACACGTGCTGATCTATTCTGCTGAGAAATTAATTTCATGTTCCCAGTGTAATTATTCGGGTAATCGGAAAGGATCGTTATAATACCATGTTCTTTCACATTTTAGGGAGAAACTTTATTCATGTTCACAGTGCAATTATTCGTGCAATCTGAAAGTTTTAACGTTATTCCAAAAGTTTTCGGCGCCAAATTAGCTAAAGTAGGGCCTGCGTCTCCTCATTTCGGTCAGCACTCTTCTCTCAGTACTAGTCTCGATCCGTTCCAAGCCAAAGAAGTGACAGCTTACCATAGATCATTTGCAGAGCAGCGGGCTTTATATTGGCTGACGGGATTACAGTGGACCCCACACATAGCGTGATATTTCTCCGCTTATTTTTTTAGTAGGCCCACACAAATTACATTTCACAAAACAAATAACTCATTGAAGGCAAAACACAATCAAATAGAAAACGAAATGTGCAACTGTAAATGAAACTATTCAAGATCAAAGCTATAATGCAGTATAAGAATTATTGAATAATATAAAACAGTTTACTCTCAGTACTCTCAACAACCAATTTGAAACATCCTTTTTAAAAGCCTTAATGTCTAATATTATTTTCAATTTGATTATATATTCTGGAAGCCTGAAAGGTGAATAATCTTTGACCAAAAATAGTTTTCATTCTTGGAACGATTTAAAGATTATTTACACTTATGGGATAATATCTTTTAGTCCTCAGAGATGGAGCGCTTATTTTCCTATGAAAGATAGTTAGTATATTCAGCACATATAATTGTCTTATATCTAAAACCTACAATTCCTTTGAAGTAGCTCTGAAGGATACGAAAAAAGATAACGAAATATACCGGTAATGGGGTGGGGTGACTATATGTTTCTAACAATCCTAGAGTGTAGCTGAACAAAATTTTCATAGAATAAAATAAAATGTATTAATTTTTTGGGGTGGTCGGGTGGTAGCTGTGGCGAGGTGGAATGTTTTGCTCAAGATTCTAAAAAGTAACTATATAAAGTAACAATATGGTACGGGCGTCCCTTCTAGATTATGTAAAATGATTTTTTTCTCCTATAAAAAAACAAATCAAGTGAGGTTATGTGTAACAAGGAATATCCCTTCCGGTTTGGCTCAGTGTGTAGAAGTGAGATATCCTATGCTCAAAATGGGCTGTGGGTTAATGTCATTCAAATGGGGAACATTCCAATAAAGAAATATGGTACTGTTCAATAGACAGTTTATTCAGAAATGAGGTGCAAAATACTATAATCAGAATATGGCAGATATGACATTTACAGTATGGGACAATATTTATATGCAGATTGTTGTATATTTATATGTACACAAACAGATATACGCCTTACAGAAGGTGGGCTAGCTTACATTTCTTAACACAAAATGATTCACGTGATTACAGATCACCGTGTCAGTATGGCGGTAACAACTGTTGACGCCTCGTAGGCTGTATCACTCACTGATTTTACTTTCGAATAAATGTTCAATAAATACCTTGGAAACTATTTAGTAAACTTATAAATGGAGAACGCCTGCACAGAGGCCGCAGGGTACAGGTGGCTGTGGAAGGATTCCGGGTTAGATGATGCCGACCGGAATACAGAAACGATGAGGCAGGCGTCAGCAGAAGCGGCTAGCAAGGGCCCGTAGTAGATGCCAGATAATGGTGTAGAATGATAAGAGCAATGCTTTGGATAGATCGGCTGATGCAATCAGCACGAGGATTTCTGCGAAGGTGGTCAGGTGTGCTCAAGAAGTTGACAATACGCATAAAACAATGAGATGATGGATAAGGCGAGCTCCGAGTGTTCCTTGGCGAGATCGGAATAAATATTACAATAGATTCAATACGACAATTTATGGGAGACTGCATGGAACGCGTAATGGTGATCAGTGCACTATGTAATAATAAATAAGAAATGTATAAATATCTTGGAACACTCGCGGGTATGATGATAACAAATTTTACAATACATAGGTAAATCAGATGGTGAATCACAATAGATTGGTTCCGAACAACAAATCTTTAAAGGATCGAACTGAGTTATATAAATAAAATCCAAAATCCACACGCGACGATGTTAATACTGCGAGCTCGCTGGGGAATGTGACCATTGGATGTTGGCGCTGGTCCATTGGGAAGCGTTCCCGGTAGAAGTGGATATTTCTAAGATTTGCAATGGAACGAGAGACTGACGTTCGCACGCCGTTTAATTATTTATGGCGGTAGATACTCAGATATTAAAATAGACTCACTACAATTAGAAAATATTTTTTTGTAGATATTTTCCTTAATGTAAAGCCTGAGTATACATTTGAGTTGAGCATTCTGCAAAACGGATCGTGCGGCGTGCATAACAATTTCACGTTTATGAATGCCAGCGTGGCGAGTGGCGACCGCCTAAAGCCGTGTAGAGTGTGTTCTTGTTTGCGTTTGGTGTGGCGTGAGTCTGCAAGTTCAAACCAGTTTGTGTTTGTAGTAAAATTCAGTTAAAGCTTGAAATATGGATTTTTTTTAAATATACATTCAAAGGTCGATACTGTTGTTCTTATATATTCGTGAAATTTTATACTATTATATAATGTTTAAAATACTTCAAACTCTTTTTTTTTGTTTAAAAATGGCACTTAGACCATTCTTATAATTAGTGATGAGAAAAAATGCTACTATTGATTCACTGGTGTGATTGTGATTGATATTCGATAATATCAGTGATTGAAAACCGTGACTGTAATCACAGTTTCATTACTAATACGAAATAAATTAAAATGTGAGCATATTTACTTATATTATTCAAACTTCATTTACATAAAAAACATATTCTAGCATATATATTTAATTTAAAATAATAATATCTCAATGATAATGAAAACACTTTTAAAAAATTCGTTCATTTTTCGGGTCTAATTCTCAGCATTTCGGGGTCAAATGCGTGAAACTTTTTGGCAGAATCTACTAGATGGCGCCTATAAATAATTAAATATCATTCTTTCATGAATATTTTCATTTCATATGTACATGCGCCGAATCATGATTCACAAATAAATAATAAATTTAAATAAATTTAAAGAATTACGATATTCTAAGATATTCAATCACTGATGGTGAGTGTGACTTAAATATAGCAGTGATCGACTCGCGGTTCGTGATTTTAAGCTCATCACTACTTATAACACAAATCAAATTAAAAAATATATTTTTCTTTCAAATGCATGTTGATTATATCGTTAGCCATGATCACACTTCAAATATGACCGTCTCTTGTGAATGCTGTGTGTTGACTTAGGACTGGTAATGAACGATCTAATGTCGCGCGCTCCAACGTTTTAGCCTAAATAAACCTAAGCAGACGTTTCAGCGCGGTAACACATGCCATTATCAAGGCGTTGAGATATAAATCTCGACATTGGGGAATTTAACTCGATCTCTTTACAAGATAATTGTGATCGACTTTATATTACATTAACGTACTTACCATTACGCCTCGTGGGAAACCCCGTGGGGGTAGGCAGAAATGATAGAGTAGCACACTCTTCTGTCCTGACTCACAATTTTCGCCTCATCCACATTCATACATCTTCTCATACAAGCTCGCCGGTTATTATGGCTTCTAACAGTACCATCTTCCAAGTATCTGGTTATCCTGGTCGTGCCAAGTCTTTCGCGGATGTCCTCTATTTCATAGTGCCATCAACACTTGCGTCATATATCTTTCTTACCATTCTCTTCTCATTTATCCGTTTCATATGACCAAACCACCTATGTGATCCATTATTTTCACATTATTTTCTTATTTCTTCATTCTTTACTTCGTCATAAATTGATTTGCCACATACATGCCTAACTGATCTTATTTCCACTCCATTCAATCTACTTTCGTTCATCTTCTGCCTACTCCAGACCTCACTTGGATACATCAGTATCGGTACCAGGACTGCATTGTGAACCGCTAGTCTTGACAAGTTCCATTACATTCTGTGTGTTAATGTTTCTATAATACTTATGTACATTTTGACATACTAAGCACTATAATGCTTAGTGAGGCAAATGGATAAGCATTCATGTATAATGGCGGCTTCTTCAGCTAGTGTGTTAAATTTAATCATATACAATACAGCGCATAGTGTATACTTTATGGGTATATAAGCTCGCATACCTCTGTCAAATATTGTAGTTTTTGTAATAAGTTTTATTTGATTAAGATGTCTCACTGTGTTTTTTTATATGAGAAGTATGGAAGTCTTGGGCATTACAGGGCTTACGACCTGTCATCGGCTGGCTTAAGTGATCACTTTACACAATGTAACGTTCACCTATCTACCCACGCTACCGAACCTATCAAATTTTTGAAAGTTGTGTATATTATGTCATGATGGAACATTTCGCTTATTTATTTCATTAACTATGCTGTCGCCGTCTATTGATATTTTTGAAAATTTTATATTCTTTCTCATGTAATAGTATAGATGTCGCTGAAGTTGAGACTTAATAATGAAGTAGGGGCAATATCCTTTATGTGTATATGAAATTCATTCGAATTATTAACATGTACTAGAATACGTCTGAAAATGCAATATTTATAAATTTTTTTAACTTCATATTTTATTTGATTCGCTGAATATTCCATGTTCAAATTAAATCTAATAAGCATAATTATTTCAGTTTTAATATAATTTCATTTAAACAAACTTTATCATCCCCTCCCCTTTCTACCCCAAAAATTATCTATTAATACAATATTCGTGACACCATCCAATTATAAAAATATTGAAAATCTCAAATTTAAATTGAATCGAATTTAAATTAAAAAATAATTTCAAAAACAGCTGAGGACAGAATTCCTTTACTTAAAATAATTTATGTACAAAAAAAAACGAATAACAAATCGAACCTTGGCGTGGAAGGTGAATTAATTCACCAACGCCGTGAAGAATTCTTAAGTGGATATTTAACATATCACCCTTGTTCACTAAGTTAAATATGCTGGTCTGCTCGAGATGTAGGACGAGGACAGATGGTGATATAGGGAGAAGGGTGGATATTGAAAATAAAGTTAGACAAACCCTTAACCCTCACCTACTCTATGTATTGGTGGGTTAAGATCCCGTGGACTATATTGATTACAATAATGATTAGTTAACGCAATCTGAATTGAATTCAAGAGAGCAATATTGGCAAATGGATCTGACCTATCTTGATCTCGATCCTGGATTGAACGTCAAGTTTTCACCTCCAGTTGACTCGCACCTTTTTAATAAAGAACCGAGATATTATTGCACTACCGGAACTGTTTAGAATACCGCCTCTTCGTGGTCCTAGCGTTACGCACGGCACTACTTTCGGAGATTAAAAAAAAGAACACAGATATTGACGGTTCGGTGTCGGAATGCAATCTGTTCCCACGTCGGCGAAATCCCTGTCAAAATACACAGGGTGTAGGTAGGTACTCGACCTGCGTCAATTGCGTATGTTAGATTTTATTTATACCTTTGTTTATTTTTAATCAAATGTTTTAAAACAGAATTCCTACAAAAACTCTATTAGGTATACCGCTTTAACTCTTCCCAAACCATGCAGTTACACAGGCCTACCATCATAATTAAACCTGTAATATTTCTGTAAATACATGTAACATAAAATTCATATTTTAGATAATCCTAAAGAAAATATGAGCGCTTACGAATGATTAGTGAAAAACCAATTATGAAAAGGGAATCGTACAAAAACAATTATTTTTTCCATTGTAAAATTAATAAGTTGGTAAAAATACAATTTGTGATGTAAAAGACAGATATCACACACTATTTTCATAGTGAAAAGAACAACAAACATACAAATATAATTGTCTCTTTCTCACTAGTTAAATGAAGACATATAAGAAGGAAGGACACATTGTATACGACTTAATGAATGCTCTAAATTATGTTATTAACAATTTTTTCAAAATTGAATGCTCAATATTTAAAGTAAATTCGTGCCTTTAAAGTCATTTAATCTAATAAAAACATTTTTTCTAACAGTTATTTACGGTAACACGAGTTGACAGCATGGTTGCGTTCGGGTATTTTATATCATGGTATGGTAAAGGTAAAAAATACTGGGATAAAATATATTGTAATATTTTTGTATAGTGAATCATTGACAAAAAATATAATAGAAAATCTCAATACAGATGAGGTTTTTTATTCTGTAATATTGCTGATCTCTTGTTTCTGGATAAGATTGCTAGTTTCTGGATAAGATTGCTAATAATATCATTGACAGCACCGTGATCTCTAAAGTAATGCTTTACGCAAGTACTGGGTCAATAAGGAAACGCGAAACACTCATACTAGATTAGCAAAAATGCTACTAAGCCCTGCGGGTGGCTATTGTGCCTATTATATTAGTTTAACAATAGTGCATCATGTATACTTATTATTGTTTTAAATAAAATATAGATTCTACGGAAACACAAACCGTGGAGAGGTCACTATAATAGCCGCCCGCAGGTCCAAGTACATTTTGTATTTCCCTTTCTGAAATTGTACAAACAGCGTTCTTATGTATCAACTTTGAAAATCGCTATCTACAATAATCTATCTATATCTGCCGCCTCGTATATCATCCGATATTCATTGGGCTGAATTATTCTTCTGTCAGCCAGATGATTTCTAGATTCACCATACTTTGTCCGCCACGCTGAAACCACGCGCCAGATTAACAGACGCGTCCGGTAGCATCCATTGTTTCCATGCATTCTGTATTCATCTTGATTAGTACTCTCCTGCTGCTTCTTCCTGAGTTATCACCACCACTACTATCTTAACCAGGTTACCATTGTGCAGGTAAGCTCCAACCATCTTGTGAATAATCGTGTGTGTTTAAACTGAGGTATTTTTTCTGTTGCCATATCATTTGTGTTTGTTTCGCCCATCTCAGCATTCCTAAGAGTAGTGAGATTCGCTCAGCTAAATTCAGTGTCATCTTCGAGATACAAGCCTTCTCTGGAAGAGAAAACTTTTATCAATTATGTGTTGCTATCGCTTGTACGCGGGTGAGACACGTCTTGGAGACTCGTGCCGAAAACGTGTAAAATACAGTACTGATTGAGTATTATTTGAGTGGCCTCATATTTGTTCAGAATGAACATAATAGACTCCCCAATGTGTGAATGTGGTGCCGAGGAGGAAACCCTTGACCATGTCTTTTTTGCCTGTCCATTGCGGATCACAGGTTTTTTTTATAATGATCTTGTCAATGGTGATTTTCAACTTCCGGTGAACTTGTGTCATCTTCTTTCCCTCAACTTGCCTCATTTAAGCTATATAATAGCAAATTTCCTGAATGTCAATGGTATTGACTTGTGATGCAATGTTCCCTGTTCTATAGTATTGTTGTACTGCTTTCTATAAAATAATGTTTAGACTTGTTTAATGGCACAAGTCACTCTTAAAGGGTGGATTGCCTATTTGAAAGAAGAAGAAGAAGAGTATTATTTTTGGATTTATCTGAAAGAACTATATAACATCCACACATAATGTCTTGTATACTGTACTGTTGATTTGGTGACCTAACACTCAATAACAGGAGGAGAATCACATGCCGGTCTGAGCTAATGACCTAACCTCCAAATATCTTTATTTTATCCCGTAAGGAATCATCGTTCACCATGTACGTCCATCATTCCACTTAAAGATATTCTTGAAAAAACTGCGATCATGTTTACATAAATGCCGGCAATGGCACTTACACGTACGGATCCAATAACATATCCAGATCATAGATGAACGATGAGGAAGAGCAATGTTGTTATGGATACCTACCATAACAATATTGTGTTATTTAATCCGATTTCACGGATGTATATATTGTATAATGCAATGTAATGCATAGTAAATGAATTATCCTCTACTTAATAACTAAGCTACAAAAAACTATTTATTCGACGCTATGTGTTTATATAAATGCCTTCGATAGCTGGTACCCAGGTTTCCGATTAACAATAAGCACACTTATGATATATGAACTGCACTGACCTTTTATTTTTGCTGTCTTTTTGGTCCGATGTTGTGGTTTTTTTAGCTGGGTTGTCTTCTTTAGATTTCGACCGACCGAAGCTCGCACTGGTGGTTTATTTTGGACCGATGGATTTGTCGAAGCACTGAATGTAATTAAGCCACCTGTCGTTAACTGTCTTCTCAGCTTTCCGAAAAAAAAGCGACAATACTTACACATACACATATACATTATTATAAACCAGGAAAACCAGTGGTGCCAATCAAAGAAATAACAAGACACGTAAACATTATGTTAGTATATATTGGTGCAAAATATTTGCTTATAATTATTTGTATTGTTATATTTAAAATAAAAAAACTATTTACTATTACTAATTTGCTATTTAATATAACATTATAACATCTTCAGTAACGTTACTAATACTAAAGTTAAAACTAAAGGAAGGCTACTTAGAGTTGTGGTACGGAGAGGTGTGGGGGGGGGGGGGGTTAGACTAGGTGTAGGGGCATGGTCAACAAGCGCAGGAGACGGGACTTAATATAAAATATTTGAATATTGATGACATTTTTGTTACAGTTAATTGTGAAGTTTTCTAGCTTAATTCCTTTTTTGGCAACGGCACTTGCATATACTAATTCTACGCTATCAATCTCGAAGCGATACTCTCGGTTTTTGCGTGTTCCGCCATTTCTAAATTGATGCTGAAGTGTTTTATTCTTCTCAAGTGTTTTTCCATCCATGTCTGAAGATAATACGTCAGCATTGAAAACGTTATAATAAATTCTAAATTAATCTTATGTTACTTTGTTCATATGTAGGTATCATGTTATACTTTCATATATTTTACATTGTAGTTACCGCAAATGGCTTCGACAGCCGTGGTTCCCAGATTTATTATTGATAATACGGTCACATAGTAAGCAATATGAATACTATACCACTAACCGTTTGATTGAGAACACTGGTTCTCTGGCGTCGTGCTGGTCCGATGTTGTTGTCCTTATTTCCGGATAGACTTCCGACCGACCGAAATGCACACTCCCATCGCTCCGATTAATAAGACCTCTCTACTGAACGAAGCACTGGATGCAATTGCGTCTTGTCTCCGAAAGAGGCGGCAATATTCACACACATAAATGAGTATTAGTAACAATAAGAAATCTACGTTGTGCCAATAAAAGGAACAAAGACTCGTAAACAACTGTAACACCACATCTTATATATATTATATATCACTAAGGTAAACATATTATTATTGTGAAGTTGTAATTATTCAGAACATAGATCTGTAATGCATCTTCCCCGGATTGGAAAAAAGAGATCCAGGTTCGAATCAACAACAATATTTTTCGATTAAATTCATTTTATATGTATATCTTCATAATTAATACATTTAATGCGTGAAAAAGTGCTAATTAATGTAAATATTGTAATATATGTAAAAGTGCTAAAAATGAGAAAAAACATTGATCATCACGAACGACAGCATAAGACACATCTAACTCGGCCGGCGCACGCTCTGCCATTAAGTAACGATCGGCATCCGGCACTCCGCGCTTTTTGCACTGCGCCGTCCGCACCAATCCGCACGTACACATACACGTATTGACAAATTCACGTCAGGCTCTTCGAGACAACATTTTTTATTGTTGCGTATGGTAAATACTTATATATTGTAATTATTATTAAGGATTACCTAAAATAACAACTTTGTATTTAGTAAATTTAGACATATTCACATAATTAGTGGCAATGTCAACTCAGTTTACATCATCGAAGAGGATAGGTTAAAAATGTCTGCACTTCTCTAGTTTTAGCTGTAAGATCCGAGATGCCGAGGAAAGTAGAGGAGCATAGTCAAGAGGATAAGATTTCAAACTTTAAGAAGGTTACTATCCTTAGTCATGAGGGCCTAACGTGGATGAAGACGAACCGCTTAAAATATCTACGTTGTTTTGTGACGTTACATCCAACAATTAATTTGTTGATTGATTTATTAAATGATTTTCATTAGCACAGCCTGTTTTAGAAATAAGATACGGAGCCTTAATTTAATTCCACGCCCATTTAATTCATCACTCAGAATCTTAGTCGAGCACTCCACGTTAAGCCTTTTCAGACACGAAGTCAGGGGGAATTTAAGGCTGCCAATGAAATGTTTTCATATACCCATGCATATTTTATGAAATTGATGGTACTGGAATTTTCCCTTTGACAAACAGAGAGGACGAGGCCTGAAAACATGAATCATTCCTGAATCTTTGCCTGGCTGGGATTCGGATTACATTCAACATTAATGACGTGGCTTCGGATGGAAGGAATGTGATGGCGTTTGCTGTAGTCACGCAAAAATAAACAACTTCATTATTTTATTCTCCAAATGTATAACAATATGAATGAATGAATCCGATTTATAAAACGTATAGAAATCTTACTTTATTTTGTTGCAACAACTGAAAAACCAAAAAAATTGCTATGAAAACCAAAAAATATTCTTGTTGCGCCACCGGGATTCGAACATGGATCTCTTTCCTAACCGGGGAATATGCATTATCCAACTATGCTACAGCGACAATATTTTTAGCGACAATTTTCGAACCTATATGTTACCCTTTTGATATTAATACATTTAATCGTTCCATTATTTGACAGAGCCATCTACCTTATTTTTACAGAATCTCAAATACCTTTGAGTAAACTGATAGCAGACGCCAGAATAATCAAATAATTTTAAAAATATTGTCGCTGTAGCATAGTTGGATAATGCACCTTCCGCGCAACAACAATATTTTTCGATAAAATTGATTTTATATGTATATCTTTCTAATTAATATATTTAATTCATATTTAAAATATAGATATGTTTTTGTATAAAATAATTTTAAATCCTCGTTCAAAGCACATTTGAAGATCAGACTGAAATTCAAACGGATAATCCACGAAACACCTTTCCGACGATTTATGGGTTTAAAACTTCGTTAGCTTTATTTTAAATACATATTCTCTCTCATTTCATTATAAATATTGACATTAAACTTAATTTGACTATGTCTGTTACGGCTCTCGTCGGGCTCAACGTACAAATTACAGTACACCTGGAACAAAGACTTATGAAACATTAATTCTCATTTCTGGGTTCTGTTTAAATTATGAAAGCTCATTTCATAGATTGATGTAAAAATATATTAATACATTTATGTTCATATTTTCATGAATTATTTTTTAACAGTATTATAATTATAATTTTTGTAAATGACAGATATAATCTATGACTTTCTGGACATCTTGGATGCGTCATTATGGCAGTATAGTGAAAAACGAATGTGTTTATGTTAATATTTTAGCGAAATCGTATATTTGACATCTGTCATATTTTCTTCTGTATATGGCAAGTGAGAAATCTTACCATAGAAATTGTCTATCTACGAATTTAATTTATCATTTTTGTTAGTTTTGACAGCTAACTTACAAAGATGGAATAATTGGTTTGCTTTGAAGATAGCTCTATCAATGAAATTTAGATTCTACTGAGACCCTGACCACGCAGCGGTCACCAAAGTATAATATTATAAATGTGTTAATTTTATACTTTTAAACCAAAAAGAATATAGCATTTCAACCTAAATATTAAATACTAAATAAAACCAAAATCTTCCGATTAAAAAAATATAAGACCCCCCCTGCAATAATACTGTAATGTAACGTCGGCCATCTTGAATAACATACAGTGTTGTCGCAAGTGAGTTCAATTAGATGTATCCAAGAAGATATACAACTTTGTAATATTCATAACACAGATTTGCCCAAAAACGATTAAGTGTTGTTGCAGGGGTGGTTTCATATCTTCATTTAACATAAAAAAACACTCTACGAGGGTGTTTAATATCATGTTCAAGCCTGCACAGGTTTTGTAAAAAAATGTTTTTTTGGGAAAAAAATATTTTGAGCCAAGGAAAATTATATTTAAAAAAATTACTTATTAATTAAATTATTAACCACAAAGTTAATATTGCTAATTTTAAAAGTAAAAAATTATTTCAATTTTTTATCCATATACTTCAATATCACAATTCTGTCCTTAAAGTTCTTCATTAGCTTCTAATTCATGTTGTTAATATAATCACTCCACCTGTATCGCCAGCGCTCATGGCACGTTCAATTGTCTAAGTCCAATTGGAGAGCCGCAGTTGAATCAGCCTAGATTAAATTTTGTTTAACATTCGAATCTTCTTGAAAAATAAATACCTAATTGTATTGTATTACGTAAGAGGGGAGTCAGAAATTTTAAAATAATTTTCAATAGATATATATAATTTGTAATAATTTAACACATTTATTAGGAAAACCTAAGCTATCGTAAGATCCAACTCTATGAATTATTTATTGACTTTTTAAAGTCCAGTTTAGTTTCTCATATAATCCATGTAAGAAATATAATATGAAGAAGATTGAATAGCATGAAGGTATCACTAGATAGAATAAGATACGAGTACAAGTTCGATGTGCGCTGACTTGAATGGTGTAGCGCTATTCGCAGGTCTCCAGGGAGTCTCGCATTAAATTTTGCTGCTTCCTATGTAAGTTAGACAGCTGTGCCAAGGATCAACTAAAATTATTTTATGTTGTAGTCTCGTTTATATTATTTTATTTTTATTTATTTATTCTTAATATAGTGTATGTATGTAGACTTCTCACTAAGAAAACAATTGTAAAGAAAGTCAGAAACCAGTCATGAGGAAGTAAGTGGATCACAATTAGAGCATCTCACATTGTTACGATCCTGGCAATCCACGCAGTAATGCAGGCAGCTCCACTCAGAACATCAAGACAGAATTTAAAAAAAACGGGTCTTATGGCCCGTGTCCAAGATAAGAGAGACAAAGTTGTTTTGATATTAAAAAAATGCAAAAACATGAGCAAACAAACAATAAAAATTTAGATTTAACACATAATGGCTGAGTATCAAAATTAATTGTATCTTTGACTCAGAACAGCATCAAAAACATCACTTTTATATTTAAACTATGAAAATCTGAATATATCTACAAGACAAAAATCGTTTGTCTTTGTGTGGGTGCATTCCTATAAAAATAAGTATACGATGAATTTACATGGAACAGCGCCAACGACCTGGCACTCCGCGCAGGAACGTGGTATACAATCAGTTCAGTTAAATTAGGGGCATCCAGTATGCTATTTACTATTTTAAATAAAAATAATAAATCACTTAAAGTTCTTCTACACGACAAGTTAGTTAAATTAAGAGTGCTCATTAGAAAATTATAATTCAATTGTTCAGCAGGAATATACAAAACCTTAAAAATTTATGCTGAACTATTTCTAATTTTTCTAATTTGTTTATCTAATGTTTGTAACTTATGTTTATCTAACGTTATTCGAATAAATGGTTGTAACTATCTATTAAGGAGAACACATTCTTATTGTGAAGTTGTAATTATTCAGAATATAGATCTGTGATGTTTTTAAATACTAATCTGCAGTCGGTTTACTCAAAGGTATTTGAGATTCCGTAAAAAATAAAAAATAAAATAATGTAGATGGCTTTCAAATAATGGAACGACAGATGTATTAATTTGAAAAAGTGAAACATATAGGTTCAAAAATTTGTCATGAAAAATACTGGCGCTATAACACAATTGGTAGTGTACTTCCCAGGATTGGAAATAGAGATCCAGGTTCGAATCCCGGTAGCGCAAAAACAATATTTTTTGACAAAATTGATTTTATATGTATATATTTATAATTAATACATTCAATTAGTATTTAGTGACTATCTATATTTATGGATGACGTTTGTGCACACGTGTCAAATCGAATGTCGTTTACACGCGTTTAAGTTTCTTTCTTTCTAACAGTTTCCAGATCAAAATGTATACACGTATACATGGTACCGAGATTTATCTCAACTAAATCGTGTTTCATTCCCTGGACACAGGACATAACCAATACTCATCATCTTTTCAAATACGTCTGATGAAAACCCAGCTATGTGCAAGATAAAAAGAAAATTAGTTACAAAATCGACAGAGGCACCAACTAATTAGTATTGAATACCAATTATACGTAATTGTTCCATTCTGATGGCGCAATGGTGCTTTGTGAAAGAATACTAGAAGCCACCAATGATGGATGCATTTAAATGCCACTATACTCTAGATCTACAAAAAGGTGTATTTAATAAGGCCTCAAAGAGCTTAGTGCAGTCGACTGTAGACCCAAAGGCTTTGTGTTCGTAATGTGACGGGATTACATCGATCGATTACATATATAGATCGATATATACAGGTGTCTCGTAGCTAGTTGTACAAAATTCAAGAATAGGTAAATCAAGTAATTTAGAACGAAAAATATACTTGATAATTAGTCGATTTTTCCCCTGCCTGGCGAATTATCAACTTTACAATTTTTTAATTTTTCAAAATTTGCACTTTTATTTTATCAATTAATTTGGCGTCTCGTACGCCAGAATTAATTGATAATTCATTTTTATAAAATTTTGGAAACATTAATACAGCTTATATATTTTTTAATGAGTTATTGTAAGTTCCTATCGGATTTTACTCGAAGATATTTAAGATTCCGTAAATATAAAGAAGACGGTTTTCAAATAATGGAACGACAGATGTATTAATTTAAAAGTGCAACATATAGGTTCGAAAATTTGTCGTCAACCTACTGTGTTGGTGTAGCATAATCGGTTAATGCATTTTCCCAGATAGAAAGAGATCCAAGTTCGATTCTCGGTACCAACAACAATATTAATTTGATAAATCGATTTTATATGTATATCTTTCTAATTAATACATTTAATTAGTATTTAAAATATCACAGACCTATGTTTTGAAAAATTGCTACATCACAATAAGAATGTAATCTCCTTAAAAAAACCCATTAATAAACACCAAAGCATAGTTGAATCAAAATTCTGTAGCAAGCTTCTCAGATCTGAAGTTAAATCAAGCGTGCGCTACACTTGGCGATATTTCAAGTAATCTAATGTTGTAACAAAACACCCCCACCTCCCTGGTGGTGATCAGTCATATGAATGACTTCACAATTTAACAGGTCGGTCATATAATCTTGAAATCCCGGATGCCGAATTCCAAGCAACTGTTTGATCCTTCAAGTATAGGATCGCGGCCGTCACGCTGGATGTGCCACTCATCCATCCCAAACGGATACTGACATCTATCGTACATCCCAGCTACACGTGACGCCAACTTTGTATCAGAACCGGGTGCCCTTAGCCCGTGTATCGAAAAAGGAAATTGTTATTTCTGCATAGGAAGAGAGTACAATGCAAATTAGATGCTTTAAGATAAACTTGTATTTCCACAATATGATTTCTTACCCTTTTATTCCATTGATTGCCGGTCATCAAAATAAGTGGTGGTGGTGGATGGAATCGGAAGGATGGGTTAGATAGGAAGTAGGGAATCGGATGAGGGAGAGGATGGGTACCTTCGATAGCGGACCAGGATGGACTCACGGAACCTAAGGACAGCTCGACTCACCTGGTTGGTGACGCCGTCACGTTGCACTTCAATGTAGTAAATGACACAGCACAAACAAATTCTGACGAGTGTCACGTTCAACGTAACAAAATTCACGGCGGTGTGTGCGAGTAATGATTCAACACGAATAATCACGCAATATACTTCCTCTGCTCGACCTCCAAAAGGACAACCAGTCGAGCCAAAACAACAATATGTACCGGGGAGAATAGGCTATGGGGGTATGAATAAACTAAAACTGGTGACAATATACTACAAGCAACAATATTATGACTGATGAATAAGTATAAAAGTATATGTGTTAACCTACAAAATAATTATTTATTTAATTCATTACGAATACGGAACATAGAGAAGAAGAGCGGTTCCGCAGTCACGTGTACCTACGCGCGGACCGGTGTTGACGCGCATATTAACGTGGTGTGTTTCCCTAGTATGAAAAACGATTAAATTAAATTAACATAAACAAGATCAAAATGTTCCTTTTTACTATAATTTATCTTGCACATATTTGCTTAGTTTCATTTTGAATCTCCTCCTTTCTTATATCATCTGGCATTTCATTGAAAATCTTCATCGCACTGTTCATCACCAATTTCTGAGATGTCATTTTCTTCCTGAATGGCAGTCTCATTATATCTCCCTCTCTTGTATAATATGATGTTCATTCTCATGTTGATTTGCATTAATTTTTATTATAAATTCTGCTGATATTTTTTAGTGATTTTTAAATAAATACCATAAAATTGAAATATATTTTCTATTTAAAGGTCGTCATATTCAGATCTTTCAGCGTTGCACTGATCCAAGTACATCTTTTTTTTCTGAGTATTATTCTCAAAGATTTATTTTTCAGTACTGATAATTGTTGCATTTCTTCTCCATTAGCCACAAATAAAATGCTACTGCAGTAGTTGATGTGAGGAATAATACCAGAGTTGTAAACTATTTTACAAGACTCAGTACTATTGAATCTTCTTATTCTACCCGGAAGTGAGATTATAGCTCCGCATGTCAGCTGTCGAGCTTCGGCAAGCCACTAACAGGTGATACCAGCAGTCCACCATAATATAAACATTATTAATATATATATCATCATGCATCATGAATAAATTTGATTATTTTGGTGATTTGTTAGCTAGAAGATGCGTGAATGCTCCGGCTCGAAGGACCACAATATGGTGAGAATAGATCTCGTGGACTGTATCAAATTAAATTACTGTTTAGTTGACGCATCCCGAACTGGAGCAATAATGACAGCTAGACCTGGCCTACCTTGACCTCAGTCCTGGGTTGGACGACTATTTACACCTCCAGTTGACTTGCACTTTTGTGGTGAAAAGCGGAGATATCACTGCACTTCGGGATGCTGTAAAAAAACATTTTGCACGGCGACATTTTCGATCCACAAAAAAAATCTGTTGATATGTCATCGAATTGCAATCTGTCTTGGCTGGCCAAGGTATATTAAGGTTTATTGAAACGTCAGAATGCACATGGAGTGCTCGACTTGCGTCAACAGTGATCAAGACTATTTTATCAATAAAATACGTGGTTAATTTGCACGTTTGTCTTTTGTTAATTTGCACAGGTCATGTATTTATAAGAATACGCTACATCATCTTCGCTGCGACAGCAAAAGCAAGCGCACCTGTGACTTGTGCGCAGGCACAGGTTTAAAATATTTTACAACGTTACAACGGTGAAAGCAAAAACTCTGCAATAATATGGTTTAAGATATATTTTTGACTGATATGGATGACACTAAAAATAGGGGATCATACCCGTTAAAAAGACTATATTAGCTTCTGAAAGATACTCCTTCTAGCCAATAGATTACCTATAAGCTCGCTTGAGAAATTGTATGAATATGAATATATGTCCGAGCAGAATAATGTGGCATTCATCCTATCTGCCTACTCCTGTAGAGTGATGGCTAGGGATTCTGTGTTCTTAAATTTTTTCAATTCCCAGGATTCGAGAGTCAAAGTCCCAAAGATTGAGAGCATGAATTTTATTGTATTACAAAAAAAAAATTTATAATATAACAAATAAAAACTATAATAAAAATACGTATCCATTCATAATGTTTTGGTAGTTGTTTAAAATGAAATTTAGTTCACATATATATAATATATTGAATAAAAAAAAACACACAAACATTTAAAAAACATACAAAAAATAAAAATGAATAATGAAACACATACGTATTTGGTCAAAATCAACTGAAGTCCCCTAATAAAGTTTTTCAAATAATTTCACCCCATCTAAATTTAATTTCGATAGATGACGTGACCTTATTTATTTCACATTTTCCAAGGTTGCGTAGATATAAACCAATTTGAACAAACCGACAAAACCATTTACTTCAGATCTGAGGACTAATTTATTCTTATGCAAATTATTAACTATGGAAACATTTTTTTTTTTTATATGTACCTACCTACCTACATATGCACCGCTCGTCACTGGGTCACTACCTTCTGTATGGCAATGATCGGATGGCAACTTGCTTAAAATTACTAACATCAAGAAAAATTCAAGTCTCGAGTCTCAAGTCCCGGGATTTAAAATCGTGGGAAAAAAACGTGGAATTATCGGGTTGTCTCGACACAGAATCCCAAGTGATGGCGTAATGATAAGTAAGTTGGTCGGTTTAAAAAGTAAATTAAATCGATGTCAAATGCTATTTTGAAAACGATTAAATTATCAAACAATAAACAAAGATGCGATAAGCATATTTTTGGACCCTAGACGTATAATTCACGACTCGAACCTCTGTAAATCTCGGCTTTTTGGCTTTTGGAACCCAGATGTCCATATCAGTAAACATTAGGGGACCAAGCCCACCCTGGTGGAGGGTTCTGACCCCCGCTATTGCCAGTTTATTTCCCAAATTCATTTAGAGAGGGATGTATGAAAGTTTCCGATAGCGACAGAATTTCCATAAGGGTGATTTTCCTAATTCGCCGCCGGCTTCATACATTAACGTTTTAATCGTATCAGATTATTAAACGTGCAGCGTATTCCGGACCCTAGGGATAAAATCTTTTTCATAGATGATTATTACATTTTGGAAAGTCAATTTCAACTTTGAAATAGGCACCTATTAGTACACTGAATCACCGTTTTAATCAAAATCATTTCCGTGGAGTAGCATATCAATTATATTTTTTAGTTCATGCGATTTCAGTAAAGTTATTAGTTATAAGTACTTTGATGATTTATAACTAATATGTCATACTAATAGTCATGTTGACTGCGCTATAAGATTTCAACCAACTAATATATTTAAAAATTATGTAGATAGGCTTGACATTTCCATTTTATGTAATATGTTAGGTTATTCCCAAAATAATGGCAATAATGGTATTATACGATTTCAAATATTTTTTGATAGAAAATATGTTTCCAATTTATTTTATTTGATAGCTAAAAATCTGGCATATCATATATGTTTATTGAATTGTATATTTAATTTATAATAATTCTTCAAAAATGGAACTGAAAAAATAAAAATTAAGTCGTGAATATAAACTTTGGCATGTAAAAATGCATCTCAAACTGCACGCAATTTTAACCACTTCTGAACGAACCAGTGAATCTAGAATTCACAATAAACAACCAGAACTCATTAACCCTTCCCATACCGTGCAGTAACACAGGTCTACCGTTCTAATTAAATCTATAATATTTTGGTAAATATACGCAATTCACATTTTAGTTAATTTGAAGGAAACTATTTACGCTTAGAAATGACAACCGAAAAATCAATTATATAATGCGAATCCTACAAAAATAATTATTTTAAATTCATTCCGTTGTAAAATTAATACGTTGACAAAAATACAATTTGTGACGAGACAGAAAGAAATCACACATTCATTTCACAGTGAAAACAATAATAAACATACGAATATAATGGTGTCTCTTTCTCACTAATTAAATGTAGATAGATTAAAAGTAAGGTTGTATTATACAATGCAACCTCCTATATAGAACTTGATGAATTATGATATTGCATATTTTTTAAATATTTAATGCTCAATACTTAAAATAAATTTATGGCATTAACCATCTTTTCACATTTTAAAGGCTAATAGAACATTAATTTCTTACGGCAACACGAGTTGACAGCATGGCTGCGTACGAGTATTATATATCACGGTAAGGTAAAGGTTAATCAACTGTTTCACAACAACTTTTAGGTTTTCAAGTACCTCGATAACTATGAATGGCCAAATAATCAATAACAGAAAATAGCTTCAAAGAATTCTTAGAATCTAATTCGCCAGAGTTTAATTCTACAGGCATAAATAAACATGTAGTTTTAAGCAAAAAAATGTTTGAAAGTTATATTTAATTGAATTTGAAAGTAAGATCGGTCATTATTTTTGGAATATCTAATATAATCATAAATTCTATTTTTATAGGTGGCAATATTTATTATTATCACAAAATTATTATAGTTTAGTACTTTATTGAATAGATGGTGTTATCTACTGACTTGGCAGGCGCCATCTATGAATTTAATATGATTTTCCTTAAGATACTCGTATATTTATGACTCGTGAACAGAGAAAAACATAATCAATCTTGTAAGAGATTTCCGACAGAGATTATCTTCAAGGGATCAAACTGTTCAAATTTCTAGCCTCTTTCTTATGTTTCATTTATAGATAGCATATAAATCAGATATAGATTTTCTAAAGGTTTGCGATATTTTTTTTTAAATCACTTCTTATTCTATTAAAAAGTATTTTTTTCTGTGTTACATTTTCCAACTGTCTCTGTTGGAGATCGCATTTGTCTGAAGCAATATTAATAATTATTAATGGTAATTAAATTAAACAATATGAAAGATATACAGAAAAAATATTTAGTTGCTACCGGAATTCAAACCTGAACCTTTTCTGAATATGTTACTATTCCATTACATCAACCGAATAGGCTTACAACAATTTTAGAACTGACATGTTATACATTTTTATAATTCATTAATGATACTATGTTCTGAAATTGCAACTTCACAACAATAATGTGTTTTTATTCAAATTATATCATACGAGTAATATAATATTTTTCTGTCACACTTATACGTTATGCTTTTCTTTGTGAAATTAAGACCTTTAGTTTGTTTTTAAAAATTCTTGTGATAAATGTCATTCCGCCGCATCTTATTTGTTTTTTTTTCTCTCTTCTTCTTCATGTTTTCGTCATATGCTAAAGCATGGCACTTTAAAAAACATATCCATTTAATCCTTCTTTATCCATACAAATCGGTATTACTTACCCATGTAATCATACGTAATTATCATTAAAGCAATTCAATATTATATATCATATGTATATTATATAACAAATTAAATGACTCAAAGATACACGGAAAAAATTAACTTTTTTTTTACAATGAATCTGTGGTGACCCTGCACGAGCCACACTAACATGGCCCAAACCGGAACAACCAATCGGCAGACGCAATTTTATATTAAGCTTATTATTAGGAGAACACATTCTTATTGTAAAGTTGTAATTATTCGAAGCATATGTATGTGGTATTTTAAATATTAATTAAATGTATTAATTATAAATATATACATATAAAATCAATTTCATCTCTTTCCAAACCGGGAGAGGTGCATTATCCAAATGTGCTACAGCGACATATTTAATAACGACAAATTTTTGAACCGATATGTTACCTTTTTAAATTAATACATTTTAATCATTCCATTATTTGAAAGAACCATCTACTTTTTACGGAATCTCAAATACAATAATACGCACCTTTCCAGGTTTGGAAAGGGATCGGAAAAGGAATCCCGGTAGCGCAACAATAATTTTTTCGATGAAATTGATTTTATATGTATATCTTTATACAATATTTTGAGTATGTCCAAATATTTGTAGGAACTAATTACTAGGTTTTATCCCCTGGGGGATTGTCATCAAGATTAAGATGTCTCACAGAGACGAAGCTACTATTTTTTTTTATATGAGAAGTTTGGAAGTCTTGGGCATTACAGGGCTGACGACCTGTTATCGGCTGGCTTAAGTAATCACTTTACACAATGTAACGTTCACCTATAGTAGTAGCGTGGGTAAATAGATAGTATAATAATAGACAACTTATATTCAAAATATACATAATATTAATTGTGTTCTGTGAATTCCGGTGAGTAAATTGTTTGTTATTGTCAGAATATAATTATCAAAAATATAAATAACAATTGCCCCATATCCGACCTGCTTCAAAACTGTGTCTTAACTGCATTTTGTCATTTATAATTAGCAAAAACAATATTCAAAACCCAACCAGGTAGAGTCATAAAACTCATCGCTACGCCCCTCAAATAGTTATATTACTGCCATTTTCTAGGGGCCGCCAGACAAAAATAAGTCAAAACGAATGATAATATAAATCTGTACAATAATTACCTAATATCCTTTGTCTACCCGCTGTAAATAATAATAATAATAATATATATAACTACTTCAGAAGAATATGCTTAAAATGTTAACAATATATGTTTCAGCGTAAAAGCTAAGATTCAATCCAGTAAAAGCGACTGTCTTAGGTCAATTTTTGAGCGTTTTTTCACATTTTTATCAATAACTTATTTGAATCTAGTTCTATAATATTTATTTGCATCTCAAATTATTTGGAAATATTTACTAAACAATTAGCTAGAAGTAAAACATCATTAAACGAATATTTGTAGCGTAATTCATATGTTTACAAACACCCGGGTCAGATCTGACCCACCACCGCAGAGGATGTGCTATATTGGTGAGAGAGTATGGCTGTGGTATAAATAATGAGTACTTCGATAATCAGCCATCGTTCACATGATCGCCGGACTGTTTTGTATATGTGTGCCCAGAGCAGGTTAAAAAAAAGAAACTACATAAACTTGAAACAAATCTATTGTTGGTTGAACTCAGTTATAGTTTAGAAATATACATGTCTGCACAGAGGCATTTGCTCGAAATCTTAACGGGAAGGCAGCAATGAGAGGAGTAGCGCTTATGAGACAACCTTTCTTGGTTACGGGTACCAGTACATGTTTCTGGGCTGTCAAGTGCTATGTTTAACTACAATATTTGTTTTTACTACAGTGGTTGTCGGCGGGTATGATGATTGTGGAGGCGACAGACATTCTGCACATATCGGCATTCTGTATTTTTATACATGTATGTAGATTATTAGGCCATACATGTTTTATAATATATTGTTTAGTTTTGTTTAATGTTTAATTAGATTCTAGTAATTTCAGTGTTTGATCAAAATTTTTGAATGATTATTTGAATTTTTTATATGGTAGTAAATTGCATGGGTAAAACTAATTTCGTAGGAAGTTCCCCCAAGATAAAAACAGCAGGATGGGAAAAGTTGACTTGAGCTAGAGCAGTTACAATTACAAATTGTATACAACCAGCTTTTTACACTTATAACAGATTAAATAATTATATATAGATATCTCACAGTAAATGTAAATGTAAAATAATCCCATGTAAAAATAATAGCCTCATCTCTGTGATATATCAATATCTTGGTAACAATCTTCCAGAAAACAAAATTATTAATTTGTTCATGCAAAGATTTGGACATATTCAAAATAAAATAACTTATTTTGAAATTATTGCAATTATTTGTACATAGGTAAAACTTGCAGAAATTTTTATATTAGAATTATAGACCACTTGAGTTGCCTAAGTAGCAACAACTATTCAAAATTTTCCAATCACCTTTTGGTAACAAACCATTCTTTTGATATTAACAAGGGTTAAGAAATTATACATACAAATACTAGGGGTTTTAAGTTAGACAAATTTGAAATTTTAAAAATAAGAAAAAGTGTTAATACCAAACTAAATAATATATATAACCAAATCCACTTTGCAAATAGTCACTTTTTAAATGTGTTTTTGTCTATGCTTGTATTTTTAATTTGAGTATATACTGTTTCCTGAAAAAGATACCATAGGTATTGAAACATGTTGACAAATTATTTAAGGTAAGATTAATTAATAAGCTTAAGCGGAGTAAAGCGGAATGAAGCAACGGTAGTTATCCGTACAAAAGTTCTAAGCTCATTTTAATTTTTAATTTAACGTAATTGGCGTTTATATTTAAAACAACACTCCTTTAAAGCTTGAATAAATATAAAATTCCTCAAAGTAACTAATACACCAGAAAGTCCAAGTATTAATACTAAATTATATTTACATGCAAGTCTGTTGGCCGCTACCTACCTCGCTAGGTACATATGAGAAGGTAATCATTAGGTTCCATTAGCTAGATTATAAGTTGGAAGTAATGAAATAAATTAAATTTAAATTATTCGAGTAAATTTGTATTAAGTAACAATTTGAGTTAGGTGCTAAATTTATTTTTTAAATAATTGTTGTTTTTTAAAAATAGATTCTGGTAAAGAAACAATAAAAAATGTTTTAGTTAGTAATGACATCCTGAAGAAGAAAATGGTATTTTTCGAAACCGGTAGATGTATTTAAACTCAATTAAGTGGTTAATAAAACAAGGTTGGCAAATAAAAATATGAATTTTAACCACAAAGTTAATATTGCTAATTTAAACAGAATTAAATTAAATGTTGAAAAACAGAAAAGCAAAAATCAAAAAGGATAAAAGTAGATAAAAATGAATACAAACAAAGTAAAAATTGTGATACAGACTAAAAACATGTAAGAAGTAAAAGAAAATAATGTAAAATGTAAGAAAGTAATGAAACAGTACTTAGGATAGTTTCGTTTATTTACAGATGAAGCTGTTAGGGATAGTTGCAGTGGACTATATGATAGATGCTGAAGGAAGAGACAGGAAGACACAGTATTCAGAACTACTCACTTTTTAAAGTCTCGCCTTTCTCTCTCCACGCTCAGTAATGTAGAATCCCTCGACGGATGCTAGGAATCAGTTTTTAAGACACTCGGAAATTGACGAAGAAGGTACCGTCCGCTACTTTGCAGTTATTTAACAGGGTTCTACCTATTCTTATTCCGGCTATCTATCTTCTTATACTTCTTACTTCATACTATCACTTATATTACCATTACTACCTTCTAACTTTACGGTTTATCAAAGTAGATGCAATTTATACAAATTCATACCTAAATATTATTATTTAATTCGTTTCTGTTTTCACCTCGAATAACATGTCAGATCAACGAACGCGGTTACTTGGAAGCCCACTTGAGATACCGAGGGTCGGTGTTTAGGTTAATCAGCGGGTTCATTGAACCCATCAAAACCGTTGGGACTAAAATCTTCCCTTAAAACAAAAACGGATTATAGATATTAAAAGTGTTTTGAGTATCGGTCATGAGAAGTTCTTCTTAAATAAATTCATTCATTTCTCTTGCGAAGTGTACAAATGATGCACTTCTCCTTTTAATTCGGCACTACGCCGAAAAGTTTAACACTGACTTCGCCTCGTTGATGGGCGAGTAAGTAGCTACTAAGTATGTATTTAGGAAGATTGTAAGGAATCTATGTAGAAATCAGGAACTTTCTCTAACGGAAGCACAATTAAAATTAAACTGATTGCTATGTTATACAATATTCAAGATAAACAACGTTCACAGAAGGCCGTGTCGAAATGCGTGCGAGAAGGTGTGTCCGAGAAGCTGACCAGAAGATGAGTGACTGATTCGATCGCAGTGTATTGTTGCCTGCAATTTGGCGGGTACCAGGCGGGCTGTATGACTGTTGAGTGTTTATTTATGCAGTTCCGTGAGACGCGAGCGGGGCCACCACAAAAGTAATGATAACCCACGTCAATTCAACGAATAAAGTACAAGAGGAAGAAGATGTACTGAAAATACCGTTTATAGGAGATAACACAACTTTTGTGCCAATGTTATGCCTGATAACCTTGCCAAAAACACAACGCGCCTTTGATGGTGTAAACAAAATAAGTTTATAGCTCACTTCAATTAAATTTTCAATTTAATATGTCTATTTCATTACGCAAATAACAAAGTTCTACTCCGCACTTACTGACGCCAACTTCGCTTAGTTGTATTCTAGTCATTTTAGATTCATTGTCCGAGAAACTCAATCTATATTGATTTAGTCAAAAGTGTAATTTATACAAAAGGAAAACGCGAATGTAATGAATATAAGGGAATATAAGTTTCAACCCTTAAGCAGGGCGGAAATAAAATATTCATTAAATAAATCAATGAAAATCGACGAATGAAATTAAATCTTGTTACGAATGTGACACAATTCCTTTCACTAAACTGGCCGCCATTGAAAGAATTGAAAACACACATCCAGCAGTGAAAACGACTAAAAATGAATGGTGATGTAACATCATTCAACTTCTTTACTTAACTCTACGAGATACAGATAGGACGACCCGATTCACACAATGAGGCCGAAAATCCGCTGCAAGTTCGGCGATCTCCAAGAGACCGATGGCCAATACGCCGAATTGAGAGGTTTTAAGGAAACTGGGAAATCAGGTCAAGACGAGAAGAAAAAGATAACTGTCTGAATAAGGGGTTAGGAAAATACAGATGCAGGAAGGGTTGAATAAATTTGGAAGAGAGACTGGAATAAGGAACAGGGGGCTGCAGGACCAACCAGAACCAGAAAGTAACACAACCCACCTAAGAAATTCTCCTTTAGTTATCTGGATTTTCTTCTTACACTGGATCCACAGGTTTTTCTTGAATTCATACTTCGTTGATTGCGCAAAGTGTGACACAAATAGGACAATAGCAAAATGTACAGGTTTCGGCTCGCACAGCAAAATTAAATTGCGGTATTCTGTCATTCCCACACAGCAGGACGACAATTAACATAGGCCAAAAATTCGTTCCTATGCGGTAGGAGGAACTTGGCGGCAGTCAACGCACTTAATGGTAAGTCATACTTCCAAATCATAGACAACAAAAACCACAGAAAAGGTCGTGTTCTGGCTATATGTGGGGGAAATAGTGTAAGGTGTAATTAACAAAACAAGAGATGTTATGTAATATTAGGTATCCCTTACGGCAAGCTCAGTAGCAGAAGTGAGATATCCTATACTCAGTGTAGACTGTGGGTCAATGTCATCATAATGGGAACATTCCAGTAAAAAGAGATGATTAAGATTTTACACAATTTATTCAGACAGGTTATACAACAAGGTTATAGGTTATAGAAGAATCAAAGTAGTATCTATGAGCAAGGGAACGGGGTACTAGACGTATTTAATTATTTTCTAGCGGTAGGTACTTTGGTTTGAAAATAGACTCACGACAACAGGTAGGTAATGATCCATACATCGTATAGATCGAATAGTGACAATAATAAATTTGCAATTTTTGCAATTTGGATCAGAATTATATGTGTCCTCAGCGATTGCGAAGATTCAAGATGTTTTTAATTTTGATAATTATTTGTAAGAAAATAATTTTAAAAATTCATGTCCATTTAAATGGACAATGGTTGAGAAAGGGTTAAGTAAATCTAGTGTACATTCCTCCTGACAAAGATAGAAATTCAATGATGACGCAACCAAAGCGTATTTTGATTCGAATCCAAGATTTTTTTACAAAAAATAAATCAAGAGACCATATGAAACGTTGGAAGAAAACAAAGGAATAGAAGTTATATCCGAAAAAAATATACTTTATCACTATTCTAGGCTAGCTTTGTCAAACTTAGTGCCGGCGAGCCAATTTTGGCCAATTATAGTTCGCAACATTTCATTTTGTCAAAATCCGTATGAAATTAAAAATAATCTCCGAATCGTTTTATTTATTATTATTGCGGTCCTTCCAGCAGTGAGTTGGACCTTTATACCCCCTTGCAGTGATATACAGCCTTTGTTTCTTGTGCACGCGTATATCATTATATTAAATAATAATAAAAAAAATACCTGGCCTTCCTCCAATATCATTTTATTATCGGTTTCATGAAAATTAATGCTTTTAAGACGCGATATATGTTTTTTAAATATAAATTATTTATTTTTAACATTAGTCTTTACTGTTCACATTTCACTAGAACCGTTATAGAAGTTTCAACTTATTTTATCGGTTCCTCACAAAGTGCTACAGAAACGCGAAATCCACAATTAATAAACACAAAAGAAAGAAGACAAACAAAAGCTAATGTAAGAGGTTGCAAAATAAACAGAGATTTTAATATACACCTTCCTGAGCCCTTTTAAGTGTTATCTTTATACAGATATATGACAACATTATAAACAAACAGATAATCAAGTGTTATGTACGGAAGCAAATAAATCAGTGGATATAAGATAAGCTAACTATCAAATAGACTCTCCCATGAAGAGACTAAGACAAAACACAATGATGTATGAGTCACGCCGCACACGGTACAGGCCAACGGAGTTAAGCACGATTTTGTTTGTTTTAAGAATTTGACTTATAAAAAGTGAAGGGTCCGCGTTCTCGCTGAAACGATATTATCATCATCTGCCTAATATACCCCATCTCGTAGTCCATGTTTTGATTAAATCTCTATACAGCTTGAAATTCCTTGCATTACTGGTCATGTCTGCGTTTTCAGGCGGTTGACCATTGAACCCTGTTAAGCCTTCAATCATGCGATCACGAGCATCCCTTATTGTCAAGCAATGACACAAGATGTGTTCCGGAGTTTTAACACTAAAAAGTACTATAAAATACTTTTCTTTACGCTGCAAATCAACAGTTTTAATTAGCCACATAATCTCTGAGGTACCGTCCAGATATTGACATTAATAATACCAAGCCGGCCTTTTAGCTTTCCTTTTCTCTCAGTAGGCTTCCCAATCAGTTCTCCAGCAGATGATTCACGTATATTTATTTTGTACTTATGTCTCTAACCAACTAACTAATTAACTTCGAGGATAGAGCGCCACACTTGCCTGTTCTGGCACACAATTCTCATCCACATTCATATTTCTTCTCATACAAGGTCAACGATTATTGACACTTCTAACAGAACCATCGTCCAGTAGTCCACGGACGTCCTCTACTTATGGTGCCATCAATATTTGCATCATATATATTTCTTACCATTCTCTCCTCATTCCGTTCCATATGACAAAACCATCCCCAAGTGAAATATGGAAGTATGGATTCGCCTGGCTTAAGTGATCACTGTATACAAATATAACGTTCACCATTGTCACCCATTAATCAATTTCCATATCTATCAAATTTTTGGAAGTTGTATATATGTTAATATGTGGAAACACTTGGAGTACCACTACACTATATTGTGTGTTCTTGGACATATTGAAATATTGCTAAATTATTTGTCAACATTATTTCTCTCTTATGTGTTATTTTAAATAAATATTGTGAATTTGATGATAACTGACAACAATAATATGCACCGGCAGCCGGCCCTAGCACGTCACATCCCTCATGGCTACCTTTTCGATACGATCACTAGAGAACGCTCCTCATTGTAGACTTTTAACTGCATATATTTCTAACTGTAGCTGTGAAACGATCATAAATAAACGTGTACCAACTGTAAGTTGTATTTCTTGTTCGACCTGCTTTGGCCATACATATGCACACCAATACACACACACTTTGCCATCATATTAAAAAGAACACGTGAGCGCTCACATACATAAACTTCTGATTAATACATTCAATTTCAACCGCATCTAATCACATATCTCCAAACTTTTGTAAGATATCCTCCGTAAGCCAAGAAACGGAAAGCAATTTGTTAACGGTCGCGGCACGAGAAAGCAGCCATTTTAATGTTTTGACATGGCGCAATTTATTTCCAGCTGCATAAATAATCCAAGTTTCACACTGCAGGGATTTAAAGTTTTTGCTTTGCCCAAACTTCTAAATTAAAGAAAGGCGGTTGGTTTCTTTTGCCGCTACGGCACGGTACAGCCACAAGTTGTGGGCCCAACAATGATTTCTCCCTAATGAAAATGAACGGTGTCTGGCTGCTATGTACCATGTACATATGCTGCTAAAATGAGTTAGTATTAATGTTAGAACTTTGTTGCGGATTCTGCATAAAACGGTCTCGGTTCAATTGGTGTCCTGGTAGTTTCGTTAAACTTAAATATATAATATATGTAAATTATCGATATTACTGGAGTGAACGACAATTTTCACCTCTACTTGACTCCCTTTTTTGTAACGAAGAACGGAGATCTCACTGCACTTCCGGATGGTGTAGAAAACCGTTTTTTTTTTGAGGTCCAGATTGTTTCGACACTTTTGTTCCACAAAAAAAGCCTGTTGACAGCTCGGCGTTGAAATATAATCTGTTTCCACGTCGGCGAAATCCCTAAGTGATTAATTGGCCAGAGCGCGAAAGGTTTATTCTCGTTTTGAGTCTCTCTGCTTCGAGCTTCTAACTGCTTGCCTGTTTTAAAGTTTATCTGTCTATTATGAAATGTATGTTGACTCTAGATCAGAAAGATTTGAAGATGATGTGATCTTAATGAGGTGATGTGCACAGACGTGGAAGTCGTCGTGCAATCAGCATAGAGGGGAGATAAATTAATTGACGCGAGATATAGATATATATATATATATATATATATATAGAAACAGATTTATTTACATAGACGCACTAACTTTCATTAGCCAATATCCTTGCAGTAGACTACCCAGTACTCAACCTCTACATAATGAAAAAAGGTCCCGGAAGGATTACTAGCATCTATGCTAGTGAGTCTTGAAAAAACGGATGTATCCAAGAAAATATACACCGATTTCAAGGCAACCATGCATCTCAGAGTCACTTAATAATGAAGGGGCGCTAGAAAGGGGGGACCCACTCTTTTCCGGAAGCGTTGTAAAAGTTTCAACTTCTTTTATCGGTTTCACACACAGTATAATTAATAAACACAAAGAAAGGAAATAAAAAAACAAAAACTAATGTAAGAGATTGCGAAAACGAACAGAGATTTAAATTTAAACCTTCCTGCGCCCTTTTAAGTGGTATCTTTATTTATTTTTAAAATATAGGTATATAACAACATTACAAATAAACAGATAATCAAGTGTTATATACGGAAGTAAAGAAATCAGTGGGTACAAGATAAGCTAACTATCAAGTGCACTCTCCCATGAAGGGACTAGGATGAAACACAACGATGAAAGAGTCACGCCACACACGGTACAGGCCAACGGACTTACGCACGATTTTGTTTGTTTTAAGAATTTGGCTTATATAAAGAGAAGTGTCCGCGTTCTCGTTGATACCATCTTGTCATCATCTACCTAATATACCCCATCTCGTTGTTTACGTTTTGATGAAATGCGTCCGCATTTTCAGAGTTACTGTAGAATGCCTGCGACCCCGAGTTCTCAAACATATGAGCATTCTGCCGCACGTTGTTTTGGAAAATCTAAATGCGTAAAATGTGCAGGCCAGTACACAAAATCACGTGACATGCCAGCTACGTGCTTTCTGTGCGGGGGCTCACACCCAGTAAATTACAAACGATGCCCGGAGCATCATTTAAATCGCTGCCCGATCCGCTTTCAAAGTCAAACAAGCCCACGTCGCTCCTACAGCGAAGTAGCAAGCCGAAACTAACCCGGACCAGGTTGACAAACACTCCAGTTAAGCGCCCGTAGAACTCCCAGCAATGGCGCCTAGACCGCCCCCCTGACCCCCGCCCCTTCGCCGGCTCTAGTTCAACCCCTTTCCCATCGCAATCTCAACCACCAGAACTCTCCCAACTCATTTCAAATAAAGATCGCACTTATGTAAAACCTGTATCAAATGATACAGTAGACATTCTACTCGATTAATCATTTTCAAAATATAATAGCCAACACCCACTAAACGGCTCCGATACCAAACTATCAAAATCTGTGTTCTTTTTTTATCATACGAAAGCAGCGCCGTGCGTAACGCCATGATCACAAAGAGGCGGTGTTTTAAACAGTTCCGGAAGTGCAGTTTCAATCATGGGATAGCGAGAGTATTTTAATTATTTATTATGTTATTAGAATTCTTTTAAAACCCTTTTTACTTCATTCCTAATATTTTTGGTTTATATAAACAAAATTTAAATTAAATATAATAATAATAATGGTTTTCATATTTCTATGATAGACAACGGATGAACCTGTTTTCTTTAGTACAGATTTCGGTCTAGTTAAGGAGACAGTGAACATCTCTTACATTATAAAGCTTGTTCGCCTTTTTTGTATATTTATAAGAATATTTATAATATAAAATATGTACGTATATTAAGAACATAAATATAATAAAAAGTAATATCATTACGAGTTGTTAAGTTTAAAATTATTAGATTGATAATGCCCTCACAAGGCGAAATGCGTCTCAAGGGAATTAAATGAGTAGTGATATCTCGGTTATTCACTAAAAAAGGTGCGAGTCAACTGGAGGTGAAAATGACGTTCAACCCGGAATTTTAGAGCAAGGTAGGCCAGATCCATCTGCCATTGTTTTTCTTTCTAAATCTAATGTGGGTTGTATCAACTAATCATTTTTGTAATCGATACAGTCTACGGGATCTTATCCCACCAATTATTGGTATTGATATTACACAATTTCAAAATATATATTTTTTTTAAACTGCTCCTAAGTGTTAGTACAGATGATAGAGCAAGGGGGCCATTTGGCTCCGGTACTCTGTATGACAAACAATCTAAGTCCATAAACATATACTAACTCATGGACGAAAAAAATAAATTCTTAAAACTACCTAACGACGTGGACGCACTGATTTGTTTATTTATGTTTCTTTTATTGTTCACTCACTGTATCCATTTTCACACACGTGTCCACATGTAGCCACGTGCTAGCTGCTCCCTTTATCCAGATCATAGGCGCAGGCTCACTCGGTCACGTCCGGTCATCTGACGTTGTGTGGATTCCGAACATCTAAATATATGGCGGGGAATATCCGCCAGTTGCCTCGTGTCCGAAGCTCGGTCTTTGGATCATCGAGGCCTTCTAAGATGCACTTAGCAGCTTCATGTCTGAGGTCCGTATCTTTTGGAAGCATTGGCGGCCGGTCAGGAGATATCCGGATCTATCGGTCAACTACCGACCGGCGGCCTCCCGGTAACAGATGCTTGGATCAGGAGCGCAGAACAGCCGGCGAGGAAACAAACAAGAGAGCGAACGCCAACCTATATCGGCTAACTTGCAGGGGAGAGGGTAAACTACCCTTCGCTCAGCCGAGAATGCCCGTTGTCGGTGCGAGGGGAAAGGCGGTTAATGTTACTCAGCACGCAGCCTTATTTGACATGTTATATGAAATTTTATTTTGTAATTTCTCGACGAAATACAATAATGAACGCGGTATGTGAACGTCACATGTGAGACGCAGTCGTAACAAGGATATTGGATACCCCAATATTCATCTAAATACTCTCGCGTTCTTTAGTATCGCACTAATTTATGTCGAAATATATGACTATGTGACAAGCGGCAGGTTACAAGAACATAAACTACTTACGGATGCACTGAATTGATTAAAGTTCAATTGCAGAACGGTGGAAATTAGAACTAGATTGGATGAGGTTTTTAGAGTTGTTGCTCAGGCGACGTCGATAGATAGAGTGATCGTTACTGGGTCCGACCGAGTGTAGTTGGCTGCATTTGTTGGTACTATACTCCTTTATGGCTGGTGGGAGTTGTATTTCATGTACCGCCTTACTGGGTTCTGCCTCCATTTTTTGCGATTGTGCGCCTTGTGGCGTGAAGCGAAGTTCCGTTTATTTTTCTGGCTTGTTCTACCCCTATTGTGTTGGAAGTAGATCTTGTAAAAAGTGGTTTCCTTGATGTGTAAAATACGATGTTTACAGGTTAGGTGAACAAATATTATTTTTATTTATTATCTTTGTTTTATTAACCACTTAATTGAGTTTAAATACATCGACAATCCCAATTTTTTATCAAAGCCATGACCATTTTCTATCAAATGATTAGCAAATTCTGAAAGCCCACTATTGTTCAAACATCTCAAATGCTCCCTTACTCTTATATTAAAATTTCTACCCGTTTTACCAATATAAAATGCAGCACAATCCTTGCAACTATGTTTATAGACACCAGAATTGTTAAATTTATCATCTTTAGAATTTATGAGTAAATTTCCTATACTATTATTTAAAATATGAATTTTAACCACAAAGTTAATATTGCTAATTTTAAAAGTAAAAGAAAGAACAAATATTACCTCAAATCCATGCACGGATAGCTCTATTGGCATGCGATTTTTCTCTTGTAAATGGGTGTTGGGTCACTAGAGTGTGATTGATGGAAAGCACTTCAATAACAAGACAGGAAGTTATGTTAAGATACAAGTTTTATACAAAAAGATTTTATGCGTGGATAAGATACAAGTAATAATTAAGACAGTACAACAGTTATATACTTATTTTAGATGAATCTTAATTATCTTAATAGCAATACACAATTGATAAAAAGTTGCTCTTCCAAAGAAGGCTTGTAACTTGAGAATGACACTGAATTTCTCACAATTCTCAGGTTGAATGGCAACAGAATAAAATACCTCAGTTTAAATACACACGATTATTCACAAGATGGTTGGAGCTGACCTGCACAAGGTCTGGTTGAGACGATAGTGGTGTGGAGTCAGCGTAGTGAAGTGGCGAGGACTGAGGGAGAAACAACAGGAGTGTACAAGTCACGATGAAGGTGGAATACAACGGAAACAATCGGATGCTACCGGACGCGTCTGTTGATCTGGCGCGCGGTCTCAGCGAGGCAGACAAATCTGACTGACGGGATGATAATTCAGCCCAGGGACCATCGGATGATATGCGAGGAGGCAGATATAGTTGGATTATTGCAGATTGCGTGTTAGGAGTATACGAGGCACGGCACAAAATGGCGATCCTAGGAACGCTCGGTGATATAAAACATCAGCGAAGGTAAAGATCTTCACAAGAGTAGTGCAGTTAATAACACAGATTTTAACGTCACTAGATCTTCGCACAACCCTTGATTTCAAGATTGACGGAGGAACGATCCAGCCTGTACGGGGTCTAAACGGTTTCTGCCTATGGAAACGGAGGAAGCGGAAAATCTATGCAAAATGCAACGAAGGACTAGAGACAAAAATGAACAATTGCTTAGGAGAGAACTTACAGATAGACAATCTCTTGCTCTTCGTCTAATTCTACATCGGTGATTACCATTTTCTTCATCACTTCTAGTCACGTTCTGAAAGTATGTAAACATTATCTAGAATATATTTCTTCTCAACTCTTTCCAAGCTCTTTTGTTGCTGGTATTGCGGGTCCATTGATTGTCTATACGTCATCGATCCAGCGGTTGCTTGGACTACCCACATTTCACCTTCCGGTCCGTGGTAACCACTTTTCACCCTTTTACTGTTTTCTTGTCGGATGCCTTCCCCACTGCCACTGCCATTTCTGCACAGCCACCCGGTTTCCTTTCTTAGAATTGAATTTGGCTACGTATTCACATATTTAATATACGTTCACGAAGTGAAATCACCAACACAGATCTCTCCACGGCACTTAGGACCACCTTAATCACGTTATGATGGTATCTCGGCAATTCTATTTTCCACACTTATAAAAAGTTATTTTTAAATATATAACATTAAAATGTAATAAAAATAAAAGATAATTTTATGCGCAATCTAGAAGTCCAAATTTCGACGACTTTTTGGAGCAGCTGGGGCCGTATATCGCTAATAAAGTGACGGATGTTGACTTCCAAGTCATCTATTGTCTCTGCTTTATCGGCGTAGACTTGACTTCACATATCCTCACAGAAAATAATCCAAAGGTGTTAAATCACACGATCTTGGAAGCCAGTTCACAGGTCCATGCGCTAATCAAATGTTTCTTCAATACATTGATTATGGCGCGCGCTGTATGGCATGCTCTTCCACATTAATACTATTCAATTGGTCAGTAATCATGGATCTATAGCCGGCATCGTTTTTGAAGAAACAACAGCTTCTTTGGTACGCACTGTACGACATCTCTGCAGATGTGTATTATCAATTACAGTATTGTGTATTGCGAAAACTATCCATGGTTATTCAAATTACTTGCTAAAATGGACGTAGCGTACAGTAAGTTTAGCGAACTGAACTCCGATTTTCGAAATAAATGTGCACAATTTGCAAATGTTGTTCTGGTGAAATGCAAACCAAACTGAGCACAAATATAATAGATACTGACTTTTTTGACTGAGTCAATTTTGTGGTCGTACCTATTAGACCGTCATTCTATTCTCTTCTTGACCTCTAGCATATATATTCGATTAAGATGATGACGAACAATGTAGGTGTATTTATTGACCCCAATGCCATCAACAGCCCGTGTCAATATACTGCATTATGAAAACCTCAAAGTTTATATTCCTCTGGAATGGTGTGGAATCTCGTATACCCAGCTTGCCTTTGCTCTACCTCGTGAGATCTTTCTACCCTTTGAACACCACTGGAGTACCTACTTGATTCGTACAACGTTCGTCCATTACTGTGGTCACGTATCCCCAAAGTTATAAGTATTATTAGAGAGGTAAAAAAAAAATGGTTTTATTCTATGAAAATAATTTTTCACGACTGCGTTATTGATCCATTATTTTTACATACAACGTTTATTTTAATTTTGAATAGATTGATATGATACGATGAATATGTGTCACATAAAATGCTTACTATTTTTAAACTAAGCTAAACGCTTGTGTTGTCAAAATATGACAAACTCGATTGCCTCCAGGAACTAGGCGAGTATCATAACCACTAGACCACAAGCGCATCAGATTATTATACAGGATTAAATAAGTTTTGATTTTATTTACATTAGTTTTAAATAGCTTTATAGCATTTAAGTAGCTCGTTTGTGTAGTGGTCAAGACGCTGGCGTAGTGATCTAGTGGTTGGGGGTTCGCGCCTCGTTCCAGGACACCAGCTAGTTAGTCCTATTTTCATAGCACAAGCGTTTAGCTTAGTTTGATAATAGTAAGAATATTGGTGAGATATGTATTCCGTATCTCTATTTAAAAAAAATAAAAGACGTCATTATTATTGGTATTTTTCAAATTGGACGAACTCCGTGAATTGTATTTGTAGTGTTTTAAGTATTTAAGTAAAATTTTAACAAAATTCAAACTGCACACACACACACAAGCGTTCGTTTATTTCGTTTGTTTGCTCATTTTTTGTCATTCCATAGTCCAAAATACATTTTCATTGTATACCCTTTGTACAAATATTAAATTATGTAAAAAATACGTTTCTTATATCTTGAAAGCAATTTTGTAAACAAGATAAAAACGTCACGTAATTCAAATAATGAAGTTATTATTCTTCCCAGCATCTTTCTCCTAATTCGTTTTGTAAATAATCTTATAATACAACTAACTCTCTTAAGACGTATTCAAGAATAAAACAATTAAGGTAAAATATTTTGAACGCTGACTTTTTTGTTCTTATGCGATGGTATACTCCAATATCTTTATATGTTCAAATGTCTCCATACAACATAAATCATTATTTGCTCTCAACGAATGCTCCAATTTAGTAGACATCTTTCGAGAAGAGGTTGAATGATTGAGAGAAGATTGAAGAAGCTTGTTGTGGTGGGCGACATCAAATAACAAATTGTACTAACCGAGTGGAAAATCAATTGGCACTCTCTGGTGATAGCCAGGGGTGAAAGGAGTTCATAAAAATCAGTATTTTTAGTCGTGAGAGAATGATGTAGATGATAATTATATCATACTGGTAGAATAAGCGCTGGCCTCTTGAAGTTTGAGTGATGACATTAGAAGATGAGAAGGGCTGAAGGCAGAGGGAATTGGTTAATTTTGTGGTAGACCCTTATCCAGCAGTGGAGAAATAGGCTGATGATGATGTTCACTATAACAATCTGCAAAACCAAGACGGTGGGTTCGGTGGGTATGGTGGGTTCAATTTTTAGAGTTTTTTCAATGCAGTATGATTCTTCCATATTCGTATTTTTTTCTATAGATGAACACATACATTTCCATAACTTGAAACAAATTTTATTGTAAAAGTGTGGTGTTACTGTCACCAGTTTTAGTTTTGTTCCTACCCCTTAGCCCACTCACAATCAGTACACATTGCACCATTGCTCGACTGGTTTGATTTGAATTCGTAAAACTCGTCGAGATTTGGAGAGGAAGTGTTCTCGTGTGATTAATTGTTGGATCACTAATTTATATACCGCTGTAACTTTGGTATGCTGTGGACGTTGAAACACATCAGAGTTTTTTGCGCTGTGGCAGTTACGTGTATATTGGATGATCTTCGTTTCGTGAGTCCATCCTGGTGCGCTATCGAAGGATTCCCTTACTCTCATTCACTCATTTCCGATCCCCAATTTTTCATCCTTCCATCAATCACTCATCATTGTGATCGGCGACTTGCCTCGTACACAAAGGTTGTAAACTGTAAGATTGAATTTTGTAAATATTAGTGTACAAAATGAATTATCTTGTAAAGTACACTATTGTTCTAGGGCATACAGTTTCTACTAGTATAAATATAGGCATTTAAATTCGTATAATTGAAATATTTTGATATGTATGTTGATATCGAGGGATGAGAGTTCAATTACCGCAACTTACATTTTAAGTCATTTAACATGACCGATAGAAAAAGTTTATTTGTCATCGGTGTTACAACCCACCGTGTGTCTTGGCTGCGACCATTTGCCATTCCTAAAATACTGAACAATGTAGAAAATTGTAGAATTGAACACAATCCAACCCCTTTCACTTCGGCCTGCCAGCACTCCTCCGACCAATGAGAATGCTTCGTAGGCAGCTGGTTGTCTTCTAACCTTGCCACATGGCCGGCTTAGCCTCTGATGTCTTGTAGAATATTTGGGCCTTCAAACAAATTGTTTCAATTATGGTTGTATTCTCCGAGATGTTTCTCTTAAAATAATTAGGTACAAATTACATTTTACAGTAGTCGTCAAACTTTTTAGGAAATCTGTATATCTTATACATTAAAATGTTTAAGAATTCTTCTCTTCGTCTTCTTCTATTTTCTTAACAACCAGATATAATACGTTCAGCCCAATTCCAGATATTAGAGACCGTTGATTTTCCTTCTTAGTCGTGGTAGTCCTTGAAGATTGCTGGATAACTACAAGATAAGAAGTTAAAGGCGGCTGTGGCTCAGGGAGACTCTTTTTATTTACGATATGATAGGGGATTATAACATATGAATGAAAATTAAAATACTCCATGTTATTCAGTGTGGTAACAGATAATGTTAATATTTACCAGTGTTTATTTAACTTATTATTTATTAAGCCCTTACAAATTTTGAGACGTTATATCATAGGCTCCAAATCGTTCTAATTTATTTTAGTAGATCGGGCGGTGTGTATTTTTAATACTGTGTTACGGTGTCTAACAGACGTCACCTCAGTAGTAACGTGAAAGTGTTTTTTCATTTTTTTAATGTAAAATTATTACATGCATTATGTACTTACATTGATAAATAATGTCTAACGGTCTGGCGTATTACTCTTCCAAATTAATATTCATTAATAATACATTTTCACCTAGTTAATTAATATGAGTGTTCCGTTATATTTCAAATATCGGACTTTCGTACCGAGGGTATGCATATAAAATTTAGCAAAGTAAATACAACATATCAGTAAGAAAGTAATACATGTGTTTGGTTACCCTGCCTGCTACACTAGTAATTTACTGTATTATAGCAGACAGTGTTCCTCCGGTATAACAGTAAGCAAAGTGTAATTATCAATGTGCAGTTAATCAGGAGATGCCATTAGGTAATTCAATTTATTGTTGTAGCAGTTTTATTCTCAGGTTTGGACTTTTAAAAGTTACCGATATACAGTATTGTTGCGGGGATATTCTATTTGATTACGGTGATAAGATACTTTTTCTTACAGAGGACCACGCTGTTAATTTATGTTATATTGAAGACTTTTCAGATTTAGGATAATATAAAATTGATTGAATAATCTTAGTACCAACTAGCATGTATGATAGGTTTTAGAAATATAATTTCATTAAATATATATATATATATATATTGTGACGTACGCGACAAAGTGTCAGTGCGTCCACCGGTATCACCCAAGGTAGAACATGAGATTGTAAGTACTATGAACAGAATTGGCTATTCTATCTCTCACCTGCCTTCAACAGTCATTCTCAAGGGAAAATAAATAAAATCAAAGAGAAATTTTACAACTTTATAATTTAGAAAAATTTATACAATTAAAACAAATGAGCAAAGAGGAAAAAAAAACGTTGTCTAATTATTTACGAAAAGTTACTCCTTTAAATAATATTTTAATACACAGCGTAGCCCCAATTCAAGTTAAATGGAATTTATTCATCAGGTTTGACTACCACCGGTAGGTGGAAGAATAAACCAGCGCTCGAGGAGCAATGCTAATGTAATGAATTCATTTTAGCAGGTCAACAGGTTGAATTTCACTGGAAAAGTTTTCTTTATGATGAATATCATATTTGGGTTACTTGTAAGTTGTTTCTCCATCTATATGAAGATTATTCGAGTGGATGGATCCGAATCATTATCGTCATCCTACTCTGTCCATGGGCAATCTTCCAGGACTCTCATCCGAGCCATCGCATAATCAATAAGTTCACCAAATGGTGCTAAACAATCGTTGAATTAAGGTTAGAGAGATAGCAGAGGCTCTGAATATGTTCAAAGAACGTGTTTGTCACATATTGAATCAAGATTTAGGCATGAAAAAGCTGGCCGCACGTTGGGTGCCGCGTTTGCTCTCTCCGGACCTAAAGCGTGTTCGAATGAACATTTTCAACGCTTTGTTGGTGCAGTTTAGGTGCAATAAATCAAAGTTTTGGCGCCGATTAATTATTGTAGATGAAACTTTGATACACTATTATGGATGGACTGCAAAAGAAGAATAGACTCCAAAAAAGGCAAAGGCTGTTCCTTCGGCTGGGAAAGTGATGGCGACTGTTTTCTGGGATAGCCATGGAGTTGTCTTCATAGATTATTCTGAAAAAGGAAAAACTATTACAGGAACATACTAAGTATCATTACTTGACAGGCTGAAGACAGAAATTGCGGAAAAATGGTCACATTTGCAGAAAAAAAAATTGTTTCACCAAGACAATGCACCGTCTCACACCTCAGCGGTTGCCCAGTTGAAAATCTACGAAATACGGTTTGAACTGCTTGATCACCAGATCTAGCCCCAAGCGACTTTTTTTGTTCTCTAAGCTAAAAGCTACGCTCGGAGCACAGAGATTTTCGTCAAATGAGGAGGTCATCACCTTCGTAAATAGTTATTTTGCAGAGAAATACTCCAAGTACTACTTGGACGGGTTAAAGGGATGAGAGTATCGCTGAGAGAAGTGTATAGACTTACAAGGAGACTATGTAGAAAAATAAAAATAAATTTGAAGAATAAATGTCTTGTTTCTTTGTTGAGTCATATATCATCGTAAACGTATTTACCCGGAAAGAAATTCCGGGCGGCACATACCCAAATATTTTTTCATTACCTTGATAGATTTTTTTCTGTATATCTATCTAATTTGTTTTAAATATCTTAGAACTGCGTTCTAAAATTGCAAATGTATACTAAAAGTAAATCGAGTAGGAACTAAGTGAAGCTCAATTTAATATTAACAGTTTAAAAATGTACGCCGCCATCATCATAGTTTCATTATCGGGAGACGTTTTTCATCGGAAAAACAATTTGAAAGGAACTGGGCAAATCATTGCAGACACGTTAACGAACCAGGGGATGAATGGTGCGGCAGCCCCTCTATCCCCAGCCCCGTCCGCACCCAGCGCCGGGGAGGTACCCACTCACAGGCAGCCATCTAAATCACTTCCGATTGGCTATTAAGTGGGTCAATTATTTACCGTGAAAAAAACCAACCGTTTTGGTTTGAAAAATAAAAAGGAAAATAACCCACTCGAAAATAATTAGAAAAATAGTTAGCGTCAGAACTGAAGCTCCCCGACACGTACACTGGTCCTCTATTTTTTAATTAGGCGTCTCGAGATAGTGTTGATTAAATTAGATGCTATTAAAATATATTTTTTTAATTACAAAATGTTTAATTATTGACAGGGCAATTTGTGGTAATACATTTTACTAAATAAACTAAATAGGCAGAAGTCTACCTGGTTAATTCAGAAAGGAAATAACCACTATTAGATTAATGAATTGAGATAAATGTATTTGTGAATGATCTTATAACCAAGGCGAAAATTTAAAAATTTATATACTTTTAGTGAAATTCTTCTAAAACATGTGTTCTAGAGCAGTAATCAATTTTAAAACTGCCACAATTGCCAGATAATAATTTTTAAACACTCAACGTATATTTTCTTCGATCAGATAGGAGCGGCTTTGTTTCTGAACCCCTAAATTGTTGGTTCTGATTTAACGAAACAAAATAACGCTAGCAATTTTATAAAAATATACTCATTGAACAAAGCAATAGTTATATATATAAGCTCAAAATATTAGAGATGTGTATGGGGACAGGGATTCAAATCCGCGATGACATCTATACTTGGGGGGCCCAAGGTTTCTGGGATAAGTTCTTGGGCATGAGAAGACAGCGGCTGCGGGTTGACTTCTACGCCATGTTTGCTCTTTCTTGTCTTTGCGTCTTCTCCTGTTTGCAGAATTATGTTGGTGATCTATTTCCAAGTACACTATTGGTCTCCGGTTCGGTCTGCCTCCTGCAGCTTGTTCTCAAGTGTCGTTGTTGTTGTAATGTTGGCCTTTTGAAGATTCCCTTTTTGAGAGTTTTTTCCCTGGTACATTGTCTCATTTTGTTAGTCTTGCTTTAGGCATTCTGACCGCATGGCCAGTTGGCCATCAGAGCTGTTGCTGAATGATAATTAATGTTTTTTGGCTTCTTCAAGCACATTGTCATTTGTGTCTTTATATTCCAATTTTATTTATAACATAGTTAGTGGTGCCTTTCTAGTGCCTTGATATATCTCATTATTTTATTTATTTTTGAGAAACAAACAGTACAATAATATTAACTGACAAGAGAGTTAGAGAAATACGGGATGTAGGTTAGGGTGGAAAGAATTTAATTTAGGAGAGGGGCAAGATTAGGGAACAGGCTGAAAGACCATCGAGAACCAGAAAACACGACCCACCTGTGAATACACATTTAGGTATCTGGATTTTCCACTGGATCTACAGATATTCTAATTCCAGGACACACACTCCATTGTTCCGCATGAAGTACTCTTTGACATATACTTCGGTGATAGCGCGAAGTGTCATGCAACGAGCATTATGCACAGGTTGCATATATGAAAAATATCAGCCTAAAACAGGGGAACGTTAATTAACACAGTTTTACAGCCTAGCGTACCACATTGGTAAATGATAACTGTCAGTTTAAAGTGTCAACTTCAACTCGTCCAAATAACCTTGAGAACACAACCAGCGAGTAAAAAATAGTACATAAAAATAAACATAATAAACGAAAGTATACACGAGTATTGAGAGTACAACAGTTTTGTATACATTAGTATCTACAAATATATTTCCCATATCCCATAATAATGCTGTTATATAATGGGTGAATTGTTCCAGGCCGATGTTTTTGAACAACTAGAAAATGAAACACAATTCTTTTAATTTGATTTTATTTATTAATTATTTGGTTTATTACAATTACGCATAGAATATGATATAGGCATAGCGGCACAGATGCGTGTTCTTTTATGGATATTTTTCATAACACTCTTGCACACTTCTCGTGTTATTTGAACAATTTAATTTCAAATGTTGTCCTGTAGCATCGCAATTGTTATTGGCTTATTGGCGAACACCTTTTCTTTCGAGTACTTTCACAATTTTTACTTGTAGCACTTAACCCCGTTCTTATTTTATAGGCCAGTAAATCTGTAACTTCTTATTGAATAGTTTTTATGCTTTTATTCACGATATATCATCGATTTGATTTATTTTATTCCTCGCTATTAGCCAAGTTAAATACTAAAATATATGGTGAATATTATATTGTGAAACACATTTTTGAAATATGATTTTTATTTATCAATTACTTGGATACGTTTAAAATTATAAATATTAACTTTGGGGTTAAAATTCATATTTTTATTTATTGTGTTCAGGATGATCTATTTTTATAGGCTCTCACTTTGTCGCCTTCTATGGCCAAAGAATTGGAAGAATCTTTTATTCACTATTGTAGATAAAGCTTGCAGGGGTTGTGACATTTGTACTTCGTGCTGTCCAAGGGATGCGTATTCTTCTTTAATGATACATTTTGAAGGCATCTATTTTACGCCTGTCACGTCCAGACCTCCGCTGCATATATGATGATTGGAAATATTATATAAGAGTGTGAACCAACATAATTTAAGTTTATATTTTTATTTATTATCTTTGTTTTATTAACCACTTAATTGAGTTTAAATACATCTACCGGTTTCTAAAAATACAATTTTCTTCTTCAGGATGTCATAACTAACTAAAACATATATTATTGTTTCTTTACCAGAATCTATCTTTAAAAAATTAATTTAAAAAAAAAAAAAATTATTTAAAAAAAAAAATTTAGTACCTAACTCAAATTGTCACTTAATACAAATTTACTCGATAATTTTTAGGAAAAAATTTTAGAATTGTACTCGTAGTTATATTTAGTTGGTTCTTTATAATATTTTGATTAGTTTTACACGCTTTATTTATCTCCAATGATTCCAAATTATTTACTTTGTGACCAACACCGTTTATATGCAAAATTGACAATCACAATTTTTTTATCATAACCATGACCATTTTCTATCAAATGACTGGCAAATTCTGAAAACCCATTATTGTTCAAACATCTCAAATGCTCCCTTACTCTTATATTAAAATTTCTACCCGTTTTATCAATATAAAATGCAGCACAATCCTTGCAACTAAGTTTATAGACACCAGAATTGTTAAATTTATCATCTTTGTCTTTAGAATTTATGAGTAAATTTCCTACGCTATTATTTGTATAAAATGTCGGTCTAAGATTAGACCGGATACTTGGATTATTACAATTATGTATAGAATATGATATTGGCTAAGTGGCCGCCTCTGGGAGCGGCATAAATTTGTGCTCCTTTAACCATATTTTTTATAACATTCTCGCACACTTTGCGTGTTATTTCAACAATTTCATTTCGAATATTGACCTGTAGCATCGATATTATACCCTCACATAAAATAGTCGAAAGTCATTAAATTAGATTATCGATGAGGCCAGTCAATAATACCACTTTTCGACATTTTGCCTAGGACTATGTGTGAGGTGGCACTGTCCTGTTGAAACCACATATGTTGCAGTTCTAATTGACCAATTCGGCTAACGAGAAGTGTTCCAAGATGTGACGATAGCGATCACCATGAATGGTTACAGCATTGCCATTATTATTTAGATACAACGCTTTAATGACTTCAACATATTGTTGAGATGTTAGATGCTCTATAAAAAAATTGTACTATCTATGACTACTAAATATGGACTGACAAATGTCTGCCAAACAAAATCGGCCTGGAACATAATATTTACCCTGTATTACCTTCACAGTTCACACGTTAACATTCAATAAAATTGTACTATTTTTAATGTAGGTTTATAACATATTTTACAAATTAAGTCTGAAAAATAAAACATGTATTTTTTTCATTATTTTAATCCACAAAGAAATATTGCCAATTACAATTTTTATAATTTCATTAATAAAATAAAAAATATTACTAAAATATATGTTTGATCACGATTGATCATAAAATTAAATTGAATAAAGATTTCAAATTTTTTATTAATCTATTTGTTGTGCTTTGATGTCGATATCTTTGACAAAGTTAAATTAATTAGAATATTTTTTTAATTACTTTTTTGTAACCGAGTTTTGTTACACAAATGTAGATAAAGTAAAATTTGGTTAAATTTGAACCATAATAGGGTCGTTACGACGTTAAAGATATTATCATTATATTTTTAATATTTGCAAATTGAATTTTGTGGTTTATGTTAATTTCAATATAGATTATTTAACTTTGTTTTAAGCCACTTAATGAGTTATTTTAATAAGCCCGTTTCGAAAGGTACTATATCCATAATTATTAAAAAATAAATCTAGTACCCAACTTAAATTGTTGCGATGATGAAATGTTTGGAATGTGATACAAAAATATTAGAAAAACTTTTTGGGACCTCTTGTTAAATTTAGTTGGTTATTTATAGTTTTTTGGTTAATTTTGCACTCTTTATTTATTTTTAATGATTTTAAACTATTTAATTTAAAACCAACATTGCTTATATGTAAAACAATCCCATTTTTTCAATCAAAAGTTTGATCATTTTAGAAAGAATTTTCCAATTATTTATTAGAATAAATAATTGGAAAATTCTGTACATTTTTGGAAATTAAAAAGATTTTGGAGTCAACGAATAATCTCTCACATTCTAAGCTAGCGCTCTGCCAACTTAGCAATCCTTTATTGTACTGTAGTGTCCAATTATTAACATACATATAAGTGTTTTTTGTATTAGAATTAAAACCATTGATTTATATTTTTGATATGATCATTTATAATTGTTCATAGGTTTTTGGTGAAACTTTGTGGAATTCCATGATTATTTTGAAAATTGAGTTAAAACACTGTTTTATTCTACTAAATATATACATATTATTTTTTTATTATGTTAAAAGTTAGAACATTTTCGGGAACATCTTCCCATTATCAATAATATAATTCAACTAAAATTAAAAATGGTTTCAAACAGTAATATATGGAGTGTTTGGAGTTAACGAAAATGGGGGTGGGATTGGGGGTGGAGTTCAAATGAATAATAGAGGGGATGTAATTGTTATAATAATATTACTGTCTGAAAATATTTTTAATTTTTGTTGGATTATAATATTGATAATGGGAACATGTTCCAGAAAACGTTCTAACGTTTAACACAATAAAAAATATAGTGGAATAAAATAGTGTTTTATAAAAATATAAAATTAACATTTATGTTTTTTGTTATTTATACATTCTTAATTTTAAATTATAATTGTGAATTTTAAAAATAATTTACCGCTAGTATATTTTATTACAAGTACATTATTATTAATACATTATTTATTTTTTCTCATTATATACATATTCTCATGATGTTCGTTAATTGTTGAGGCTTGGCTTCGGCCACCTTCTAATATCTGGTTTCTGGTGCCATCATCACACGAGTCATTTATATTTTTTACTATTTTTCTTTCTTTACCAATTTCTTCTTATTCATTCTTCTAACGTGACCAAACCACATATTTATCCGTTTTTTTAATCCTGTTTACTATGATAAGATCAGAATTATATTCACTGCTAATTTACTACTGAATAAATTAAAGTTAATCAAATTATTAATTGTCGTGTACAACCCATATTATTTGTAGGTTTATACAATAACTAGAGTATTGTGAGTGTCTGGATAAGAGGATTGGAGAAATACGGTATGTAGAAAGTGTGGAAGGAATTTGGTGGAGGAACAGGAATGGGGAAAGGGAAGCTGAAGAACCACCCAAAACAAGAAAAAACGACCCACCTGTAAAAAGCTTCTCTAAGTATCTAGATTATCCGGTGGATCCACAGATATTCTAGCTCCAGGATACGTACTTCGCTGTTCCGCACGAAATACTCCTGTTCATAAACTTCGGTGATAGCATGAAGTGTGACACAAAAAGCACAATGCACAATTCGATACGAACAAATCGAACATACAGTACACTTTCCGTCAATTTATCATTCCCTCGCGACAGGACGATAATTGACACAGTCTACCATACTACACTGGTAAACGATCGATTCAACTCCAACTGATCCAAAAAATCATATAAAATACCACAGAAAAAGGTCGTGTTATGGGTATAGGAAGAGGTGGTAGTTGATAGGTAATAGACATTAACTATTCTGTATGTCGCGTTCATATTACGCGAACACGGCGACCGACGATCATTGAATAGTCATAAATATCAAACAGTGATTATTGAATCATCTTTTATTTTAATCATTATCTGTTTTTTTTATGATAATTGATAAGTATACTTGTATATTTCAAGAAACAGATTCCATGCTTTGACGGTAACATATATATTATACATAGTAATACATAGTTTTAAGTTCTGGGTTAGGGTGGGTCCAAACAATAGCGTGCGGCTTCGGACCGAAGTTTGGAAACCACCGCTCCGAAGGATGTCTCTGTAATGAACGGCTGTTGTACCGGAACAAAAACCGGAAAAGGAAAGAGGCTTTCGCGCCAAATCCTGGCGCGCTCAATACTCTCGCCGGCCCTGCTTCGGGCCAGGGCGAGGGGTAGTTCGGTGGGAGGGTTGATTAAAAGTAACTTACTATCCTTAGCTAAGGGAATTGCTCCATCTTTCTTTTATATTATTCAGTTATGTTTGTTCAAACGTCTTCGCTGTGGAGAGATAAGCTCGCAGTGAGCTTTTTCTGTCGATGCAATTTTCGCTGACGTCATTTGCGAGTAAGTGCAACGGCGAAGAATGGCTGTCTTACTAGGTACGTCTAAATATATTATCTCAGTCATGAAATAGAATTGGGTCACATTCGTATTTTATGATGAGGATTGTATTCGGCTATTGCTTGGTTGCATTTTTCCTGTACTGAACTGTATCACGTGACGCAGATAAAATTGAAAATATTTTTGACCATGAAAGAAACGGTGAAAACAAATAAAATCAATAAGGTTTTTCTTTGGGGTATAATAATATAATTTTTGTAGTTTTAGCATTGATATTATGACTCTTCTTTCGGTCACGACAAATGAAAAATGAAATTGGGCAACCATAGAGCGAACACAGAAAAACAATTATAAGAAATGTGTCCGGAACATTGTTCACCCACAATTGTTCGCCACTAATTGTTCGTCCACAATTATTCGCCCTTAATTGTACGTCCACTATTTTTGATTGACATTTATTCCCGGCCAAAAATGATCGCTTTCAATTGTTTGTCAGTAATTATTTGCCACTTTTGATCGCCCGCAATTGATTGCCCACAATTGTTAGACTAATTTTTATACGGTGTCATTATGTCTAGTACCAAAATATGTGATGGACGTTTCTTTAAGTTAAATTCGTCTAAAGTAGCTGATACACATGGAAATGATTATTAGTCAAAAAATATTTTCAATTGAGAATGTCAGCTTTAAAATTAATCTCCGATTGGGATTGTTAATGTTTCACTCAATTTGGTAATGAGCAAAACATCACACACTTGACGTAATTTCAATTTATATTTAGAAGGCACGTGCGGCACACGCGGCGCCCTCAACGAACACATGAAAATAATTTGGTGGTTCAGTCCGCTTTGAACAATGACGAAAATAGTTTTCTGACGTCAAACAGCGCTGATGGAATCAAGAGAGTGGTTCAGATAAACGTTAAATAATCTTTAAGTAATTAAATAAAATCTTATATATTATTTTAATATTTTTTTAAGCGGAAAATTTTTATCGAAAAATATTGTTGTTGCGCCACCGGGATTCGAACCTGGATCTCTTTCCTAACCGGGGAAGGTGCATTATCCAACTATGCTGCAGCGACAATATTTTTAGCGACAATTTTCGAACCCATATGTTACCTTTTTGATATTAATACATTTAATCGTTCCATTATACCTTATTTTTACAGAATCTCAAATACCTTTGAGTAAACTGATAGCAGACGCCAGAATTATCAATTCATTTTTATTAAATTTTGGACACATTGATACAACTTTATTATTAGGAGAACACATTTTTATTGTGAAGTTGTAATTATTCAGAACATAGGTCTGTGATATTTTAAATATGAATTAAATATATTAATTAGAAATTGGATAATACACCTTCCTCGGTTAGGAAAGAGATCCAGATTCAAATCAAATTTTTCGATCAAATTGATTTTATATGTATATCTTTCTAATTAATATATTTAATTCATATTTAACATATCACAGACCTATGTTTTGAATAATTACAACTTCACAATAAGAATGTGTTCTCATAAGAATATTTTTTAATTTATTTGTGTGTAATTTGATATGCTTATTAGTCTAGTGGTTAATGGTTCTAGCCTTGTCCCGGGAGACCAGCAAGTTAATCCTGCTTTCACAGCAGTTGCGTTTAGCTTAGCTTTAAATAGTAGAAATATTGAAATGGTATATTTATATTTATATTTACTTCAAATTGAAGTAAAAAATCAACGATAATAGCCCTTCTAATGCACCCAAAACGTCGCCAAAGAGTTTGAAGACAAATGGACACATAAAACTAATTTTTTTAAAACTTCATTTGTGCTTTATAAATAAATGCTCTCATTTTTAGCGAATATAATTACATTATAAAAATAGATCATTCAACACCTCTCTCGTTTATATAAAAAGCACGTGTAACGTGAAGCCTTGAACTCATTAAAGCTAAATTCAAGATTGAGTTCAAGGATTCAATGTGCCTTGATGAGTTTAAGCTAAATTCAAGATTGAGTTCAAGGATTCAATGTGCCTTGATGAGTTTAAGCTAAATTCAAGATTGAGTTCAAGGATTCAATGTGCCTTGATGAGTTTAAGCTAAATTCAAGATTGAGTTCAAGGATTCAATGTGCCTTGATGAGTTTAAGCTAAATTCAAGATTGAGTTCAAGGATTCAATGTGCCTTGATGAGTTTAAGCTAAATTCAAGATTGAGTTCAAGGATTCAATGTGCCTTGATGAGTTTAAGCTAAATTGAAGTCTCTCACATCAAAGAGAGTTGTCACTTATATACACCTGAGGGATCGTAACTCTCAAACTATAACCGTGATTAAAATACTACTTATTTGTGTGTGTGTGTAAGTTTGCTTTATTTCAAAATTAATAAAAAAAAAGGAGGACATATTTAAACTTACTACATTTTAAATACTAATTAAATAAAGATGTACATATAAAATCAATTATATCGAAAAATATTGTTGTTGCGCTACCGGGATTCGAACCTGGATCTCTTTCCAAACCGGAGAATTTCTGAAACAACTTCACATTAAGAATGTGTTTTCCTAATAATTATATGTTAATACAATATTTAATCAAAAGTAGCGTATTATTAATTTAACCCACTATTTTTTACAACAGTGTGATATATATGAAACTGAAAGGTTTTCTGACAGTTTTCAATTATATTATACAGGGTGAATATTATGTTCCAGGCCGATGTTGTTTTTAAATAACTAGAAAAAAAAACATATTTTTGTAAATTCGTTTTAATTTATTGATTAATTTATTTGTTACAATTATGGACAAAATATGAAATCTGATATATTTTTTATAACATTCTCGCACACTTTGCGTGTTATTTCAGCAATTTGATTTCAAATATTGTCGTGCAGCATTGGCATTGTTTTTGGCTCATTGGCGTAAATCTTTTCTTTCAAGTACTCCAACAGAAGATAGTCGAGAGCCGTATTGTCAGGTGATAACTTTTTAACATTTTGTGGCTGAGAAAAATTTCTCGCAAAATTTCAAGCATAGCTTGGGCCGTGTGTGACGTGAGACCATCGTGTTGAAACCACATATGTTATATGCCCAATCAACAATCAATGAGTCACGATAGTAATCATTATTAATGGTTGCAACATTGTCATTATTATTTTGATAAAATGTTTTAATTACTTAGCATTAGATACTTTATTATATATTGTAATTAACTCTTCTGTACGATAACCAAATACCAACTGATAAATATTTTCTAATCCAAAATGGCGGTCAAAGAAAATCGACCTGGAACATAATATTGTCTATAATTGTGCATAGTTATTTTTTAGGATCCTTACGGATAGGTCGTACTTTCTCTCTCTAAGAACCCCATTCCCTTTCTCCGATATAAATGAGTATTGGATTGAAAACCATTTAAATTTAGTTCAGTTAAATTCTAGGATTCTGAAAATATAGTTATCGCACTCCACACTTTCGACTCAATATTATATACATAGATATTTGAGACCCGTGCATAAAAAAGGCACCATCTCTTCCTAAATTCCCATTTAAAATTATAATTTTATCTGAATTCTGGACAACGCTGGCTACAGACCGCTAGTATATAAATAAATTTCAGTTAAAATTCCTGATATTTTGTATATGAATTAAATATATTAATTAGAAAGATATACATATAAAATCAATTTTATCAAAAAATATTGTTGCGCCATCGGGATTCGAACCTGGATCATTTTCCAAACTGGGAAAGGTGCATTATCCAACTATGCTACAGCGACGATACTTGTAGCGACAAATTTTCGAAGCTATATGTTACCTTTTTGATATTATTAATACATTTAATCGTTCCATTATTTGAAAGAGCCATCTACCTTATTTTTACAGACTCAAATACCTTTGAGTAATCTGATAGCAGACGCCAGAATTATCAATTCATTTTTATTAAATTTTGGACACATTGATACAACTTTATTATTAGGAGAACACATTCTTACTGTGAAGTTGTAATTATTATTCAGAACATAGGTCTGTGATATTTTAAATACGAATTAAATATATTTATTAGAAATATATACATATTAATGCACCTTCCCCGGTTTGGAAAGAGCTCTAGGTTCGAATCCCGGTGGCGCAACAACAATATTTTTCGATAAAAATTTATTTTATATGTATATCTTTCTAATTAATATATTTAATTAATATTTAAAATATCACAGACCGTCTGTTCTGAATAATTACAACTTCACAATAATAATGTGTTCTCCTAAAGATAATAATGGTTTTCATATTTGTATGATAGGCAACGGATGAACCTGTCTCCTTTATTAAAGACTTTGGTCTAGTTAAGGAGATAGTGAACATCTCATACATTATTAAGCTTGTTCGCCCTTTTTGTATATTTATAATATGTAAGTATATAAAAAATATGAAGAGAATGAGAAAAAACTATTAGATGTCTCGAAATAATGATAAAATAACAAACCATTTATTCTATATATAAATTAGCGTAAATAATTTATAAAACTTATACATTACATGTGCTGTTCTAAAATGAGCAAAAAATGTATTTTCTAATCTCTAATTGAGTGGGCACTTTATCATACTTTAACCTTTACAAGAATATAATGAAACATACCTTGAAAGGTCACGATAATATTATAGAATCGTGTCAAAAATAATGTACTATTAAAACGCTTAAAGTGTAATGATCTTAGAGTAGGTACTTAAAATTAATTCACACAAAAGATCGACATTACTTTAGGTTATTGTGTGGAAGGATGGAAAGGAGACGAGCAGTTAATCCGAGGTTTAAAAAGATCCGATCCTGAAAGTCAACTGAATGTCGTGAAAATGCGATCATATGGGCGCAAGCGTGGAAAATCTTTGTGAATTTAGCGATGTTTGTAGCACAGTTGATAGACAACAGGAACAGTAAGCATCCACGATAAAACAAACCAAATATTTGACGAAGCCTTATCAAAATATGTACGAAAAGACGAGGCGAGTGTGGTACGTACGCCAGGAGAGACTATTCTGTGACATTCTATTCTCTAGACATGGCTTGATGGCAAATTAGTTAGTTAGTCTAATCATAAAGCTGTTAAATTGTTCCATGTGCAAGCAATAATGATAAATGATTTGTTTTCGTGGATATGTTATTAGTTGGGTATGGATAGATACCAAATACATGTGTATTGTGATTTAAATTTACACGATAGATATTTAGAAATATTTATTTTTATGCATTATTTGTTAAGCTTGTACAGTCTCTGGTGTGTTCTAAATTTTTATATAGTGCGAAATCACAGACCCTGAAGGTAAGAGAGAGATAAGACGGATTGATGCCTTTAAGATGTGGTGTGATGAATATCTCTATTCTACAGGAAATTAAATATAAGGACAGACTCTCAATTTGCAGCCTGAGATAAATTCTTCAGCATTTTGAAGGTGGAAAAGGTAACAAGTATTCATCTGGTCATAGACCTAATATCTGCAGGATGCCAAAAAAATAGGAGCATAAGAAAAGCAGCTAGAAGAGGGGATCCACCCTTTCTCGGAACCGTTAAAGAAATTTCAACTTCTTTTATCGGTTCCACACACAGTACTATAGAAATGCAAAATGTACAATTAATAAACACAAAAGAAAGGAGATATAAAACGAAAGCTAATGTAAGAGATTACGAAAACAATGAGAGATTTTAATTTAAACATTCCTGCGCTCTATTAAGTGCTATCTTTATTTATTTTTAAGATACAGGTATATAACAACATTACAAACAAACAGATAATCAAGTTTTATGTACCGAGGTGAAGAAATCAGTGGATACAAGATAAGCTAACTATCGAGTACACTCTCCCATGAAGTCTCCACAATGATTTATGAGTCACGCTCTACACGGTACAGGCCAACGGAGTTACGCACGATTTTGTTTGTTTTAAGAATTTTACTTATGAAAAGTGAAGTTTCCGCATTTTCACTGACCAGAACCACTTGGTCCACTTGGTAAACCAGAAATTACAAAATACTCATGCCAACACTACGATATATATTAAAACGCTGTTACTTTCCCACAAACACAATATTATCTATTCATATGTATGGGGGACATATGGTGGACACATATCGACATCTATTGATTGGCTGGCCATGCGGAGCACGTCTAGCCCAACCTATGTATCTACACATGTTTACAAAACTAACGAGACTAGCTTCCAAATTCACTTCCAATTTTTTATATTTATTACATTTATAAAAAGTAAAGAACTGTACAATATTTCTGACTCGGAATTAAAAAAAAATAATTCAAAGGTAAGCAGGAAAAAAACCGTTTCAAAGTACTGAGTTATGGTATACAGTAAACTGCACCGTACAATGCAAATCGAGTGCATTATAAATATGCAGACGCACGAGTATGGAACACTGATGACCTGCATTATTTCGTTGATGATCAGCAAACAATCCAAGCTGGTAAATACCGGAATATAATTTACATAGTAAATCTAATATTTAATTCATTACCTACTGTATCACCACTATCAATAATAAATTCAATTCGATTTGAAGGGAAACATCATGTTTGCTATATTTTAATATGTCCAAGAACATACAATTACTGAATTTTTACCTACAAAGGCATTATTCTTAAACAAATATCAGATATCTCATAGAAACGAAGCTATTTTTTTACTATATTTAATGGAAATATATGAAAGTATGGACAACTACAAGACTTACGACCTGTCTTCGACTGGCTTAAATGATTTATTATTTATTTTAAAAATTGTATATATATTCGTATGTTAGATGGCGATGGTGTGGTGTTACTCAATGTGAGTCCACATGCTAACATATATACAACTTTTAAAAAAAATTGATAAATGTGAAGATTAAGGGTTGAGAATTGGTGAACGTTATATATATATAAAGGAATCACTTAAGCCAGCCAAAGACAAGTCGTAAGCCCTGTAATTACCCCATACTTCAATATATTTTCCATTATTATTATGAGATATCTGATATTTGTTTAGAAATATCATCAACTAATCTTACTCATCCATGCTGTTTCCTAATTTATTTATCTATTTATACGAAATTTGTATTAAATTTTGAAAGCAAATCAAACTGGTTAACAAAATTATCCGCAATATTTAAGGTGTAATTTTTTTAGAAAATATTGAAATCTGATGATGAGAAATGCGAACTAAACTTCTCTCAATTCATATAGTGTCCTTGAAACGATTGCCAATGGACGGGCCATATTTTAAGGCGCAAAGGTAATCGATGGTCAAAGATCAATCTTGAATGTATGCTCGAGACAAAAAAACTATCCTTAATGATGTACGAAATTATTGGAGACAAATGACCATGGTCATGACAAATTAACTGAATTGACAGCTGATAAGGTAATATCGAGGAAAACCAAAGAAAAAAACTTACAATTTGTAGTGGTCGGAATCTACGATGGGATATCCATAAACATGCTCGAGTCTAATATATTTATTCGAAAATTGTTGCAGCACTCTAAATAAGTTAACACTGAAAAAAATTTACTACACTCTGTGTTTATTAATGCTTAGCTATAGAATCATTTGGTGGGGGGGAGATATAATAATCGATATATCGCAAAGAAATTTGTTATACGTTGTAGTTTAGAGAAAAATGCTACTCTTGACTCACCGGTGTGATTGTGATTGATGTTCAATAACATCAGTGATTGAAAACTGTGACTGCGATCACAGTTTCATTACTAATGCGCGTGCGCCGCACTATATAAATACACGAAATAAATAAAAAATATCATTTACTTATATTATTTAGACTTCATTTGCATAAAAAACATATTTTAGCATATATAATTAATATATATCTAATTTAATATCATCACAAAGAAATGTAAACCCTTAAAAAAATGTGAATTTATTTTTCGGGTCAAATTCTCACCATTTCGCGTTAGCGGTTTGTCAGTATCTACTAGATGGATCTTATCACGAGTTGTAACGTCATTCCTTCATAAATATTTTCCTTTCATATGCACCGAATTATCGTTCACACTCAAATATAATTAAAATAAAAACATAATCACGAATCACGACATTCCCAGATATTCAATCACTGATAGTGAGCGTGACTCAAAGTATCAGTGATTGACTCACAGTCCGTGATTTGTCAGTCATTTTTATACCCATTATTGATTAGCAATTATTACACCCAGTATATCCTTGCTCACCACACTTACTTCGTCCACATTTATATTCTCATGCACGGTAATTGGTTGGTGAACTTTTTAATACGGCTATGGGATATGTATGAGGATGCTGTTATGATTGAATCTTATGAATCGGTACATGTTGTATAAATCAGAAGGTCATGTATTCAGGGGCGTGCAGTGCATACAAGCAAAAAAGTTGTGCATCACTAAAAATTCTGGAAAATAAATATAAATTAAATAATTGGATCAACATTTTTTTTACAATTAGTACCATTTATATACCAGTAGACACTTTAAAATATCACGATAACTCACCGCTGTAGTCATGGCGCTTTTGTATATTCGCCGCATCGAGCTACTCACATTACTATGTTCTATCTTTAAGCTAGTGAATTACTCAAGTCATATAATTGACTATTTACTGAATTGAAAATTCCTTTTGGTTGATCCGTTTTGTATGGAGTCGTTATCTATGCTGCTTTTTAACAGAATAATATTATAAAGGCTTACAAAGCTTAAGCAAGATAAACTACCTGCAGATGATATAAGTTGTTTTCCAGACGACCGGCATGTTATTGACAAGTATCGACGATAGCCTAGTTTTATGAGCAGGTATCTGCAAGGTGCTCGTTGCTCGCATCGCATGACCAAACCATTTTAATATATTTTTTATGTTATATCCTGCGGCGCCAGCAATAATTCGGCTGCGCCAGTTGTTATGTCTCTTCGTTAAATAATATAGGTCGAATGGTGACGTGAAGAATACTCGGTGGAACCTTGTAACAATTTAGTGTTTTATTAAGGAGAATACATTCTTATTGTGAAGTTGTAATTATTCAGAATATAGCTCTGTGATATTTCAAATAGGTACTATTAAATTTTATTTAATTTAGTATTTATTCCCGTTTATAAAAGTACATATTAAAAATGATCTTATATATAATTTTTTTAAGTAGAACATATTATTATTGTGAAGTTGTAGTTTCTCAGAACACAGTTCTGTGACATTTTAATACAAATTAAATGTATCAAATAAATTAATTTAATTTCTGGCATCTTCCAGCGTATATTACTCAAACGTATTTGAGATTTTTCGCAACAAAGAGTATATCATATAGTTTTGAAAATTTGTCGTTAACGTATTAGGTTGGTGTAGTGTATTGATTGGCCAAAGATAGGAAAAATTCCTGGTTCGAAAAGTTTATGTTGGCCATACGTATACATTCTTATCGGACATATCTCTCCATACGCACACATACGCAGCCCCCCGTTCACCTCAACGCGCGTGCGCTTATCCAAAGACATTACATTTAAAATAATAAATCACGAAACATGTTTCCAAGTAAGTATTTCAACATATTTTTAAATATGTACTGTTAAAAATCAATTATTTTTAACATTTCCGAGTATTTTTAGTGTACAGTTGTTGACTTGCGTCGAAAGACTAGATGGGGTGGCCAAATAAAAAGTAGTATTAAGGAGTGTCTCTCAGGAAATAATTGGGTCATGAAGGAACGAAGACCGGAATGGAGAAGTGAAGAGTATTGACCGAGAAGTCTGTTATTGTTGACCACGTCAGCGCGTGGAAGCAGATAAAATAAATACGAATGTGTTATGAGAATTTATCTCTGAAAAATAAGGCAGTTCTGCTGTATATTAAGATCCATCTAGAAATACGTAAAGCTTTGAACAAAAATTCCTTCATACGTTTGTATGTCAAAGTAGAAAATATATTTTGTCGTATGGTACCTGCAGATACTCATAACATTTAAACTTTTTTTCAGTAGGTAAAGGTTGTCCAGCGGAAAATTTTCAAGTTAAATATTAAATTTTAAAAAAACTACAATCTTATTCTCATATTTTATTTACACAAAATGGAGTTTAACGATACGGATTTTACGTTTTATAAACAATATTGTTTAAATGCCGTTAATTTCTCTCAAGACACTCTTGCAATCGAACTCTTAAATTTGCAAACACGCGAGAGCAATGCGTCCTTTCAATGGCCGCAACTTCACGGCGGATATTTTCTTGTAGAGCCTGAATTGTTTAAAGATTGTTGCTGTAAACTCTCGACTTGGCTGTCCAAATTCAACGCGGTTGACCAATAACGTTTGGTGACGTGGAATATTGCCAGAAGTGACGCCTCGCCACATGACTGAGTGACGCAACCTTCTCAGAATACCTTAAATTGAATGATTATTACATACGATATATATATATATATAGACGAGTGATTTATTGGACGCAATTTTGGGTTTCGTTGGGACAGTAGTTTTGGATGTATAAAAGGGTATGAATTTGCAAGACTTGACACTGATTATGATCGTAACACTCCGCCATGTTGTATGTACCCTCTTATATTAGGGATGGAAGGTTATAATTTACTGAAAATTGAGAGAGGTAAAGGTCAAAGGCAGGGGTAATCGCTTTTCTCATTAAGCAACCTTCACGATTTTTTGCAACCTGTCAGATTTTTTAATCAGAACCTTAATTTTTTACTGAATTGTATCTTAAATACTATTTAGTTAGTTATTTTACGAGATTATTTGTTATACTTCACTAAGGAGAATAAAAAAAAAAATTGTTGGATATTATTTATCATGTTTTGTCTTTAATGTACATGTTTATTAGTTTTAGCTTATGGTTATCGGGTTACAAATAAAAATATCTTTTTTTTCCAAATATTAGGAAATTAATTATATTAAATAGTAAGTTTTCTGTTGATTGCAAATATACGCCGTCTTCGACTTTTGTAGAACTAAAGTTCTTTTGTAGAATTACAGATCGTTTTAATATGTTTATTATAGATACTTCAGTCGCCGAAGAAAATTTAGTATATTAGATATTATTCTGCAGATTTGATTTATTTTTAAAGTAAGAAAGTAAAATGTGAAAGTGAGGAGGCACTTTAAAATGTTGAACGATGTCTGAAAGTTGTTATGACTTGTTTATAACTCTATCTATTACCTAGTTTTGAGCTTTTCAGTGCTTCAGACGTAATTTATCAGTAGTCGGCAGAAGGGCTGCAAAGCTTGTGCGGTAGCTACTGGACTATCTACCATACAACCCGGACCTTATCCCATCAGACATCCACGAAACTGTAAACAACTGGATTCATACTGAAGAGTAGTTTAATTCATATTTTCATTTCAAGCATATAATAAATTGTTATGGGTTAATAAAAACATATATATATTTTGTCTAAACAAGGGGTTGAGGAAATATGAAATGTAGAAAGAGAGGATGGAATTTAAGAGAGGGATAGGATTAGGGAACAGGGTGGACTAAAGGACAAAACGCGACTTATCTGTAAAATACTCCTTTAGGTATCTGAATTTTCCACTGTATCTACAGATCGTCTAGCTCCAGGACACTCTTGAACGTGCATTTCGGTGATACTATCAAGCATTAAGCACAATGCACAATAGCAAGATGTACATGTTTCGGCAGGCACGATAGCGAGAAACCGAAACACACATAAATAATATATTATCAGCCCCACATAGTAAAAGGATAATTCATAATTCACAGCCTACAATACCACAAATAAATAATATATGTCAGTTCAAATTTTCAATTCCAACCAACAAAAAACCATAGAGAATACAACCACAGAAAATATTCTGGTATTGAGGTAAAGGGTTATGGGTAGGAAACATTTTATATGTCGCGTTAATACTGCACACACACGGCAAAAAATCAACAATCGTTAGAACACATATAATTAAATCATAATATAGATATTATAAGGGAAACAGCTTAATTATCTCTCATATTATAATAGCTAAATTTATAATAATAACATTGCAGCCAGATTTCTAATTCATACACGAATAATAATAATCAAAATATTTGGCGAACAAGCGAGCTCAATTTTATCAAACTTTAACCAACAATTAATTAAGCGCCTACCGACCGATAATTATAATTATTTATTTTGTGTGGTTATTAACTATTCACAAAAATACTTCGAAACATTAATTCGATACAGAAACATGATTTTGCCCCCAATAATTAAAAAAAATCTAATTTTGCTGAAAATTATTTTACGAGATAATAATTACTTTTTTGATTGCTTTTATTATGGTCTTCCAGGTGAAAAAATACGGTGTAATTTTAAAATCTGGCACAAACGTTTGACAGATTAATTATTCGCTAAAATATATTTTTACACCGAGCCAAATTTCATACAAATTCATAATTTTTCGCACCACAATGAAATTACGCGAAATTGACTTATTAATGATTTTTTTAATTACTTTAAAATCACATTAATTCCTCACGTATCATAAACAATCTGCGATGAGACATCATTTTTGGCAGACAACACCAACGATAGTGAAAAACTTGGCGCGTTAATAAAAAAAAATCAGTGGTGACACGTGTAAATTTAGCCTTAAACATATACATCACTAAAACGTTAACACTGCTAAATAATAATTACATTTCATTGTTTCTGTGTTTTTAAATAAACCTTAAATACTTTCAAATTGTTATTATAAATTTCATTACAATATTAGATAATCTTAATCACAACTACATTTAGAAATGCTTGGTGCATGCTTTTATCAATCTTTTCTTAATCTATATTAATGACATTAAATTACGTTCCTTCAATGCTAAATTTTCACAATTTGCAGACGATGCCAAAATGTTCAAAGAAATTAAATCACCAACTGATTGTCTCCTGTTACATGGTGACATTAAAAGGCTTTCAATCTACTGCCAAAAAAATCTCTTCTTCAAAGAAAAAAATCCAATTTTTAGTATAATTATCAACTTAATAGTAATAACTTCTTCAATATTAGCAAAATTACTTTGTAGCCTTATTTAATATAATCAATTATATATAATTTGTTAAACAAAAAGTACAAGAAAAAGTTTATCAGATCATATGTTTACCTACCTATTATTGATAGTAAGTAGCAGTGGAGAAAAATTGTATTATTAAATAAACTTACTTCAAATTTAATTATAAAAAATATCCCAAATTCTATATAATCAGCTTTTTACACTAATAACAAACTAAAAAAATATATATTAAATAACAAGGATAAGGACGATATTTAAAAAAATCGGGGTCTACAAATTGTAATTATTTTTATATAGACTTAACTTATATAACTTGCAGAAATTTTGATATTAAAATTAAGAAGCACTTGAGATGTCTAAATAACAACAATTACTCAGAATTTTCCAATCACTTTTGGAAACAAACCATTCTTTTGATATTAATATAGGGTTTAGAAATTATACAAATAGTTAGATAAATTTGAAATTTTATAAATTAGAAAAAGTATTATAGCAAGCTAAATATTATATATAACAAAATCTTCTTTGCAAATAGTCACCTTTTAAATTTGTTTTCATATTAGTTCTTACTTATTCACCACTTTATAATTTTGTTTTTATCTAGCTTGTATTTTTAATTTCAGTATACATCGTTTCCTGAAGAAGATACCATAGATATAGTGATATTTGTCTAATTATTTATTTATTTATTTATTTATTAAATTATTAACGCCCTTATGGGCTTTTACGAAATAGATTTGATATAAAATTTAAAAAAAAAACCAGCAGCTACACAGTAGCATGGAATACATATATAAAAATAGAATAGAAAAATACAGATTTAAAAATAAGCAAAACAAACTATAAAAATACAATAGAAAAACAGTAATTTAAAAATAAGTAAATGTTTAATAGTAATAAACTTAGCGTCCGCACTCAAGTGAAGGATTTTGCTATAATCTTAGATTCTAAATTAACTTTTATCCCGCATATAAAGTCGGTAATTGCTATGGTCTATAGACTCATTGAATTCATTACTAAAACGTCTAACCCATTCCAATCACCTTTTACTCTTATAATTTTATATTTCACATTTATACGCAGTCATCTTGAATTCGGATCGGTAGTTAGGAATACACATTATTTAATTATTAAGGAGAACACATTCTTATTGTGAAGTTGTAATTATTCAGAACAGACGGTCTGTGATGTCTGATGATCCCAATAGCGCAAAAACAATATTTTTCGACAAAATTGATTTTATATGTATGTATTTATAATTAATACCTTAAATTAGTATTTGACCTACATCGACCGATTTGAAAATGTTCTACATAAATTTTTCAATATATTAAATTCACGTTGCCGCTTAGACATTAAATCATATTCAGAAAGTGAGTGTATCCATAAAATCCTCCCACTTTTAAATATAAGAAATGCACAAGATTTATGCTACCTCTATAAAATTTAAAATAACTTAGATGACTCGTCCTATTTATTATAATAAATAACTTTAAGCTGTCCCACGCACCCACCATTTTCAAATAATCTATTTTACTCAAATTTTGGCAGAACTAATTACTTAAAACATTGTTTTGTGACCCACTCTACATCAAAATATAATACCGTAAATTCTTCTAATAACTATGACATTTTCAACAATAAATTGATTCTCTTTAAAATTAAACAACGCCAACTTTTCAATAACTATTAACATAAATTATATATATTTATTGTATCGCATTTCCCTCCTCTCCTTACCATTTCCACTTTCTTTTGCAGTTTCTTTTGTTTTTTTAAATATATATTATACATACTATTTTTTTAGTCCACACCGTTAATGCTCTCGCGATGTCGCGCTCGAACAAATATCGTTCACGTTGACATATGCTGACGTCAAGGTCACTAATCACACTGAAGACAAGCAGTAAGGAAAAGGGATGGGTGAGAATTTGAAAGCGGAAAGGTGTCGTGGCCGATTCGCAAGACGCGGCAAAAATGTGTTTTACGAATACGTAACAAGCAGTAATAAGTAAGTATAGAATAGAAACGCTTTTTACATTTAACACTGAATTAATTTTTGACAAATTACTACAGTGTTATTCTATCGCCGCGATGGCACGGAGTGAAAAGCGTAAGCTGCTGATAGGGCCGAGATTAGGTGAACACGCTCAGGTACGTATGCTACGAGCACTGATGTCTCTTGTCCATTACTTTTTCTCTTACCACACCCTGTTCGGGTTGAATCGTCGTATATTCACTATGTCACGATGTAAATAATAAATATTTGTATTTTTTTTTTCAGGAGTGGCCAATGTTTCGTTGAGCACAAGCTGAGCCATGATCCGCCGCTGGCCGATCCAGAGGCATCCTAGAAAAAAGTTGGTACATTTCGCAGTAAATTTCTTTGTACAGCTCGAATTCATTTTCCATTGTAATTTATTATTTTCATCGCGCACCCAATTTCACCGACTGTTTTATTTTAATGAATATATATTTTTATTATTCATTCAATCATCTTGATTGGACATTGGTTTGATTGAATATTTATTTATATATTCATGTATTTGCTCGTTGAAAAAAATTAAACATAGAGTACGTACTATGTATATACAGTTACTATTTATGACTGATGTATTTACTTTTAAATATGAATTAAATATATTAATTAGAAAGATATACATATAAAATCAATTTTATCGAAAAATATTGTTGTTGCGCCACCGGGATTCGAACCTGGATCTCATTCAAAACCGGGGAAGGTGCGTTATCCAACTATGCTACAGCGACAAATTTTCGAACCTATATGTTACCTTTTTAATATTAATACATTTGATCGTTCGATTCGAGAGATCCAGGTTCGAATCCCGGTGGCGCATCAACAATATTTTGTTGATTGTACTCGTATATCTTTCTAATTGATATATTTAATACACATTTAAAATATCACAGACCTATGTTCTGAATAATTACAACTTCACAATAAGAATGTGTTCTCTTAATATTTATTTTTAAATAATAATTTTAATAATAAAGAACCGTAAAAGTCCAAATATAAGTCTAGTGATTTTTTGCCTTAACAATGAGAAAATCTTTAAAAGAAGGCACGACATTAACATGTCGTATGTATTAAAATTGTATATGTTCATGAGATAAGCATGAAATACACGATTCACTGAAACCTCGAGTCGTCATCATCATCATTATCAACCGTTTTCTATCCATTGCTGGATGAAGGCCTCCCTAGGAGTCAACACTAAATACAGCAAGTATGTGACAACATTAGAATTTATTGCTCTCACGTTGAACGACAAATTACCACCATCTTTAACCCTTCCCATGCCATGCAGTACGGCAGGTGTACCGCTCCAGTTAAAAAAAATTTTCGACGGATAATTCTTTTCTGTAGGTATATATCATTCTAACTGTACATAGTCTTAATTTGTTTTAAAAATATCATAGAACTATGTTTTGAAATCGTAACTTCATAATAAAAATATGTTTTCATTAATAAATGCTCCAAATTATATTTTTGCTTTTTTCAATTTAATACGTAATATTTGAAGTAAATAATTATACTACAATTTTTTTTCATTAGCGTCAAAAAAAAAGATTTTTTTACTACAACACGATTTGATGCGTGGCTGGGTACGGATACTTTCTGTCACAGTATGGTGAAGGTTGAAATAAAAGATTGGCGTGCAATAAATAATATAAATTTGTAAATATTTAATAATGACACTTAGTATATTTTTTTAATTTAACAATATTTTTATTTTTTTAGCATAAAATAATAAATTTGAAATAAATAATAAACTTTACTAGACGTGGTTTGTACTAAAGCAATTATCAGTACAGTTTTTATACTTTGTATATTGTTAAGGTACAATCAGAAGTGATAAATGATATGTTGTTTAGGTTGTTAAATTAGTACAAATGACAAATTAGTTTACTTTTGCTTTCCGCTCGCATCAAGCAACCACTTTGTTATTTTTAGTTTAAAATCGTTAATCACTTTAGACCCCTTAAGGTCTAGTGGCAATTTATAAAATATACGCGGTGCACCAAATATATATTGAATACATGTACATATGTAATATAAAAACATTGACTTGTAGACAAGAGAATAGAAAGATGTAATGTGGGTTTAGATTAAATAGGGGATGTAAAAATCTGAAAATAAATAAAAATATACAGTACTTCAATATTTGTAAAATTTATTTCAGGCAACACATAAATGATAAGAAAAAACACTTTTTTAAACCACTATTTATTGATAAATCAACCTGTTTCGAGACCAATGGTTTCTACTTCAGGACACTATAGATATATTAAAATCAAAAATACAAGCCCTGAAGCAATAAAGGTAACTGTGAAAACAAATTTAAAAGGTAACTATTTGCAAAAGGAATTTGGTTATTTATGTTTTTTTTATTTATTATTAACCCTTTTTTATTTATTTCTTATTTATCTAACTATATTTGTATGTAAAATTTCTAAACCCTTATTAATGTCAAAAGAATGCATTGTTTCCAAAAGTTGATTGGAAAATTCAGAAGAGTTATTGCTATTTAGACATCTTAATTAATTTTCACAGTAGTTTCTTATTAGTTAATCATTACTTGTATTTATTGTTTTGTTTTTAGCCATTTATGGTTGGTTTAAATATAGTATATTTTCTTATTATTTATAAAAAATATACAATATATAATTGAGTTTCATTTACGCAACGAAGCTAAGCTAAATAGTATAAAAATATAACTAACATTGTGGTCTCCCGTGAGGAGGCTCACTCGAAGGCTCCATCACTATGTGAACGTCTAACCGCTAAAACCAAACAGGCACTTCGAAAAAGCACCTCTCAAACTACCACTAAATTCAGGAAAATTTGAACCAAAATATTCATTCGCATTTACCATCCCGCTTGTAATTTTATGAGGTATACTTTCTCAAAATCAAACTGCCGCTGCGAGCAAAAGTAGGCAAATAAAATTAAACAATTTTGCACTTGGCAAAAAAAAAATACTGCTGGCAGTGCCGCACAGCAAAATAAAATAAACACAAGGCAAAACAACAGAACAATGTGTGCGATCCGAATTTCTGTGATGAGCTAAAAATCACGAACCGTGAGTCAGTCACTGATATCTTTAAGTCACACTCGCTATCAGTGATTGAATATCTGTAAATATCGTGATTTGTGATTAATTTATTTATTTGATTTATATTTGGTTGTGAACCGTAATGCGGCGCATGTGCATATGAAACGAAAATATTAATGAAGGAATGACGTTATGATTCGCCATCTAGTTGATTCTTCCAATGCATTTTACGCAATTTGACCCGAAAACTAAACCCACATTATTAAAAAGGTTTTATGATAATAAATCTATATATACTAATTATATATTCTAGAATATGCTTTTTACACAAATGAAGTTTAAATAATATTTATTTCGTGTATTGTGATATCGTGCGACGCATGCGTATTACTAATGAAACTGTGATCACAGTCACAGTTTTCAATCACTGACATTATCGAATATCAATCGCAATCACACCAGTGAGTCAATACTTAATCAAAGCGTGTCAAAATAATAATTTGGGAATACTCAATCGACTCAAATATCTGGTCAATGACGTGCTCGGTTTCCTTTACCCCGGATAATCGAGAGTGTTTTTTGTGATGGTTTGCACATTATTAGTTTGCGAATGTTTTTCCCGTCAATATATCCTATTTTAGAAATCTCATTTTTAAAAAGATATTTTTTTTAGTTTATCAAATATATATTAAAATATTTCAAATTGTTATTAAATGGCTGCCGATTATTAGAATGATCTACTAAGATAGTGAACCTCGCCTTATAATCAAGTAACATTGTAGAAAAATCGACCGATCTTTTTGTTTTTTATGTAACCAAACTTTGTACTACACACACAACTGAATATTATTTTTAACACGACTGCAGTTACAAGAGTAGTCGTGCACTATTGATAGTTATATCTGAAACAATAACCGTGATAAGAATGACATTTAATTGTGTTTGTAGTAAAATAACTCAGTTCAATAAAAAATTGAAAAATTATCATGTCATACCATAATGTATCTATTAGTTTATTCGTTTATCCGTCAACGGCTTTTACGTAAGATTTTTTTTTATTTAATTTAAATATAACACTAAATTTTTAATTGACATTGCTTAACAACGGAACATAAACTTCATTAAAAATATCAACAATGCCGTTTATGAATAGTAAAAATAAAACAGGTCCATGGTGAAACCCTTGTGGTACCCCACTGGACGCTTTAAATTGAAAAGATTTATAATTATGTATTTTAACGTAAGTTTTCTAAAAGTTAGGTAGCTATCGATCCATTTTAAGGTGTTATTGCTTATTTACAGAGTTTTTAATTTTTTTAATAGTAGTAGATTTTTATATTATTCAGCTTATCCAATTACATATATATTTTATCATTTTTTGCAGCGATGCAACTCGTAGCTATTGTTCTGCTGACAATAGCTACAGTAATCAAGAGTGACTGGACGGACTGCCCCCTCCCCTGCCGGTGCAAGTGGACTTCTGGGAAGAAAACAGCCCTCTGCTCCTCGTCAGGCCTCAGCATACTTCCGAACATCAGCTCGGACATCCAAGTTCTAGACCTGCAAAACAACTCAATCGCGTATCTCAAGAGTGAAGCTTTTTATTCCATCGGACTCATCAATCTCCAGAAAATATTTCTCAAGAATACCACATTAGCGGTGTTACACAGGGAAGCGTTTAAGAATCTGAAGATTCTAATTGAAGTCGATTTGTCGGATAATCAATTATCGCTAATACCTCCCGGGACGTTTGCCGGCAACGAAAGACTCAAAGTGGTCATATTAAATGGTAATCCGTTAAAGGAATTATTGATTCAACAGTTTCCAAACCTTCCGCATTTGAGATCGTTGGAGATTGAAAACTGTAAGCTGCAAATAATCCACCGCGATGCATTCATTAATCTGCACCAACTGGAAATGCTCAGTTTGAGAAAAAACGCCCTCGAATCATTGTCGGATAATGTTTTCAGACCGCTTCACAAGCTCAAGTCGTTAGCCTTGGAAAATAATCCGTGGAAATGCGATTGCGCTCTAAGATCGCTCAGAAATTGGTTCTTGGCGAGCAAGCTTTCGTCCGTTTCTTTGGTGTGCACCGAGCCCGGCAGGGTTCAGAATAAACTATGGGAAGAAGTCGAACCGCAGCAGTTTGCGTGCTCTCCAGAAGTGAAAGTGTTCCAGAAAATGGTACAGAGAGATGTTGGAGAAAACGCTACATTAACTTGTTTGGCGAAAGGTGACCCGGAGCCGGACGTCAAGTGGCTGTTTAATGGATATCAGCTAGATAGTCGGAACACCACAAATGCGGACCAATCCCTCATTATCGAACTGGACGAAGGAGTGCTAGAAAAATGGATCAACGTTACAATTGTCAATCTGACGGACGCCAATTCTGGTGAATATTCTTGTGTGGCCAAAAACTTGCTAGGAGTTATCAGCCAAAACGTTTCGTTGGTTTTACCCCAGGTAGTGACTGCGACCACTTTGAGTAAGGCACACCAGTATTCTCCGATTGTGGGCTTGGTCTGCGGCGGAATTGCGACTGTGGCGTTTTGCATTATCGTCGCACTAATATGTGGCTATCAGCGAAGACGAAAACTTAACTTGCAAAAGGGAAAACTGAAGGGCAGTGTCAGCCTGCTGGACCAAGAGAAGAAACTTTTAGATATATCCATCGCTTCAACAACAGAACCATCCCCCGGAGCTTGGAATTCAGAAATGATGCGAGGCTCAGAATCCGAAGCGAGACTCTTGGAAAACTCTCCATCTATACCGCTTTCGTCTCTTGAATCGTGCGAGCCACTGCACACATACAAAGAACAGAGCCAAGCTCAAGGGGTGGTCATTCCATTACTTGGAACATATTCAACAGCTGTTAGTGTTTATCCGCCTCCCCCAGAGTTTTCCTCGGGGGGTAGATCGACCAGTGGGTTCGGTAACATTTATATATCTGTTTCTGTGTCGCAAGATCCGTACTCTGATATCCAAAGATATCCCGATCTTCTGGACATCCCTTATAAAGGATCCAACGTGTCCAGCACGAGTGCTGGTTCATCGATGTCTTCTTGTTCGTTACCGAGCGTTTCTTACGCAACCCTACCTAGAAGACAATTGAGGCCGTCTAACGACGCCACCCCCGCGGTCCCGGTGAACGACAAGCTGGGCCCGAGGGTGACCGTCGAAGGCAGTTCTATTCTTTACCATCCCGAAGAGAAAGATATCATCCCTCCTCCGCCCCTTCCTCCTCAATGTTCATCTTTCGTCACAGACTACGTCTCCCTCTAGCACAATCATGTTTAAATATTAATAATTGTACATATAAATAATTTTACGATGATTTTGTAAATAAAATGATACTCTATTAATAATGTTTATGGAACTCTTTTCGATTGAAAATAAATATATCTCTAAAAGTTATTTAAATTTTATGCCATTCAGTAGTCAATTTCTGAGAAATTTTAATAAACTATTTGAAAAATTCCAAGATTTTCATTTTAAATACATTCTTTACAACTCTATCGATTTCCAATAAATCAAAGTTTACTTTTCTTTGTTATGAAAATTGTAAAATTGTAGACTAGTGGAGATAGTTCAAAAATTTGCTTGGTTAGGATTTTTTTAATCCACAGCGGTAATATTTCTAAAATCAGTGTCAAAAAAATTTTCGGTTTCTTTTATTAAATACAACTTATTACGATGCTGCGAGGGTAGTGTACTTTGTAAAAAAATGTCAAAGGGAAATTTAGACGAAAGTTTAATTTGAAAAAAGAACTTGTAGACTGATTCAAATGGAATTCGTAAATTTTATATTAAATCTTCTATTCGATGGAACGTTGCTTCATTTATACGCTTTTCTGTAAAAAAAAAAAAGTTTCGGCCAAAACTAATTTAGCCTCCCACCTGATTTTCGACTCGGATTACATTATTCAACTACAGTGAAAGTTGTACAGATATTCGAGAAATTAAAAGCTATCAGGGATTCTCTCGGTTTCATGATTACTCTACAAAACTTTTCTTTAAATACTATCTTAAGATCTTTCTTCTAACGTAGGAATTTAAAAAAAAATTATATTCAATTATTAAAGTACAAAAAATAAATACAATAGATTTTTTTAAGGTACTCTTCTTAAAGATGTTTGCTAGAAGAATACAATTGCAAAGAATAGGATAGTTTTATTATTGTTGACCTTCGTCGACCTTGAGAAGCAGTACTCGGGTTTGTGAAGGCGATTAAGACGTGCAGTACAGTATCTTCTGTTGGATCTGCAGTTCAATATTAAATTCATGTCAATCTGATCTCTCATGTTGTAATATAAGAGGATTCCACATTCTTTGGTACCATTCTTCCACCAACAAACGAACTACTACATGGTACACCATGTATAGTTCATAACACATTTAAACGGCTAAAAATAACACGTGCACTATGTATTGCTATTGCCGACCAAATTCCCAGGTTAAGCCGTACCTAAGAATATATGTTCTTAGGTACGGTATAATGGTATATTTATGTCACGACCGCCACAAAGACTAAAGTAAAGTAAGCTGTTGATCTGCTGTGATGATCCACATATAACAAAATGATAAAAAAATACGAATTCTACGAAATTTCTAGAGCGGGTCGGTTAGGGGCGAGAGTAGCGGGGCGAGGGAGGAAAACAGTATGAGCGGGGAAGGAGAACAGTATGAGCGGGGGTGGCGAACGCTTCTCCAGACAGTCGGTTTCGGGAGGGTTAGGGGGTTGTACGTGTGAGAGTCGCTTTTGAACCGGGAAAAGAGACGTATACATAAACGTTGTTAGGGGTACGAAATCGGATTTTCCTTTTCGAGATTTACGTCGCGAGTGTTTTAGGGGTGATCGCGTGGGTTTCCGGGTTCGCGGGGTCGTGTTCGAATTCAAATCGCGAGTGTAGTGACTCCAGGATCCGGAGGGCTGACCAGGATCGGCGCAGACGCTGAGGACCAGATCCGCCAAAATACTAAGTTTATCTTTTTGCATGCTCGTATACATAATTAAAACCGCTAACAAGTACTGTAGTGTGATTCGGATCATCATGTAATTACCCATTCATAAAAGGGAGCTGGCGTAATCGCTAGACTATTTGATATTTCACTTCATTTAATTACTGTCCTATTTATTTATTTGGAACACCAATCTATAAGTTTTAGTTATATTTATCTCATTGTTTAGGACTAATTATATACTACTATGGTCCGTGTAAATAATTATGTAACTGTGTACGTAATTATTTGTGTATTTACTTATTCGCGGAAACCTAGTAAGATCTCACAAATCCCGTCATGGCTCACGCCGCTGGCACCACGGTGCGAGACAGGGCGCATTTTATAAATTACATTTTCGATCCGAAGTAATGGCTTGCCGGTCGAAATGAGAATGATATCCGAGAATGGTCGTGTGTTTATTTTACTTTGAAAACGCACTATTGCATGCGTATGGAAATCATACTGACTTTTATTATTGATATTGTACTAACAATTTACTGAACGTTTTACTTTACTACACATCTCACAAGTAAGACTCTATATTTATCCATACATTATGTATATAATTATATTTTCGGATATCAAGCTGAAACCAGATGTTTCACTTTACCTCCTTTCAACGCCTATGTGATTTGTAATTTTCCTAAGATGATTTGATTGGAAGGAAAGGTGCTTTTGGAGGCTGAACAGAGTCATTCGGGGCATGAAGTGTGGACGGGCTAGCTATGGTTATATTGGTTTGGTAGGAATAGCCAAAATGAAAGAGTTATTGAACATCATCGGTCTGCGTAGGGTGCACAAGGCTACAGGCTAACCTTACGTATGTTTACCGTTCATGATCTGTTTCCGATATATAACCTGGCATAAACAGTTTAGTCCGCACTGAGTTGCGTCGAGGTGGTTCCTGTGTGGTCGCCGTGGTACTCGTACTTCAGTTGTATGAGGAGGATGATAGTAGGATCTCTAAAGGTTAATACCCAGAGACAGTGTTCCTAAAACGATCTACAATCACACAAACACACACACACCCGCACCAGTATGCAGTGATAACAACTCTAACTATTTGTTCCTGGCTCTATTAGCTTTGCATTGTTTGAGACACCGAGAATTGAGGATTTTTCTAATTCATTACAGTGGCGCCGTGTGACCAGGAGCTCGTCAGACAGTTTTTCAATATCAAATATCTGAATTATAATATCCATTTTATTAATCGTATGGCTGTGAAAATAAATATATAATTGCACGTATTTAGAATTGAATTTATAGGTTATATTTCTGTTTAAAAATACCACGCGACGTGACTTAAATAAAAAAAAATAATTTTAAGACATAGGCAAAATATTCATTTCTATGATCAGAATTTAATACTCTTGAAAGTGTAAATACTTATGTATGAATGTGTTTCGAAGTCGGACAGAGTGCCCACATGTGTTTGGATGGTCGCTTAAATCGATAACCTAAATTTAAAAAATTTTATGATAGCTTCAATTTATTATTTTGTTTAATATTATCGATTTGAAACGTCCCGTTGCCATTTTGGCGAAATGTCTGTTTCATAATTATATACTATTTATGAAGCACACAGCGTTATTTAAATGCAGCGGTGTTATATATAGGCGAAATATTTCATTCCGGCTTACATTAGAAAAATATATATATAAATAGAATAAAAACGTATTACGATCGGATATAAAAAAAAAAAAAAATCGAAATTATAAATGAATTTCCAGATGATTTATTAAAAATAAATATTATTTTGTTATCTAAAAGTCCTATATACTGTATGTGTTGTCCTTTGGGCAAATCGGGTCAAAATGTAAACGATAATTGAAAGGATGTGCGTATTCTTACGCCTGGTATAGTAAAGATGAACTAATTAATTTTCGTCATATACCAATTAGCATTAGGTAAAGATATTATAAATCCGTTTGGCATTTATATTACTTTATATAATTAGTACATCAAAGTAGTTCTCATTGATACGGGTGAAATGTTAAAGTTACGTTTGAAAAAGCAAATCGCTGTTTATTATTTTAGTCGTCGTGCATTTTAGGGCTATGAGTAATAAGAAATAGGGCCCAACACTTGACTTGTAGTAGTATTCTTTTATAATTTATGGGCGTGAGATTATATTTTGGCTAAAAGTAATGTGTTTCCAAATTCTCTGAATTTTGAAGTGGACGATGGTGTTTTAAGCGAGAGAGAGATTATTTGTCCATATGAGAAGAGCCATTTATTATTTTTTGAACCGAAAGTATGCTTTCTCAAGTGTTTAGAATACGTTCAACAACAAAAAAAACTTAGGGTCGAAGTTATTTTACACCTCGCACGTTTAATACCAAGAACATCTAGCACGTTAACTCGCAAGGACCGAGGTCAGAAAAAAAACATTCTGCATCTCGACACTGCGTTAACAGGGGAGTTAAACCGTTGGGTTGACTGCCGATTATCACTGACTTACTTATTATTATTTATACATAGGGATGTAGTCATGTTAATAATCAAACGGAAGGTTATTATCTTCCTTTATTTATTTAAGTATATTATAATTGCGCTTCGTGGGTTTTCGCAAAAGTATATATGGAAGCATGTGCGAGTCAAGCAGAATGATTCATAGAATAGATAGGAACAATAAAATAAAAAATTGTAGAAGTGCATAGTATTAATTTTAATGGAAACCTGTACGTGAACATAATAAGATAGAATGAAAAAAAAAAATATATACATATATTTATTTTAAGTAAAGATTCAGAAAAAATTACAAAATACCTCTAGAGGATTAAGAAGATTCTATGTAGGATGGAGACTAAATTGTCAAGTTGTAGTCTAATTTGCTATGGACCGCAGCCGCGTATCAGAGGATTGATATCTTTCACCGCCTTAATTTAGTATTTGGTAGCCTATATGTGATTGCATTAGTGTGTGAGATGAATGAATGGTTTCATCGATGGATATGCCGAAATGTTTAATTTTGAGATACGTTGAGAGTGACACTATCTCTATTGTAACAGAAAATAATGGATTCATTATTTTATCTCGCATAAATTAGTTTGTGTAAGTTAGATAAGTTAGATTATAAATATCTCTCCGTTAGTAATATTAGTTTGTAACTACCTCACTGCAAAATAGTGTGTAAAAAAAATTCTACATTATGACATTTTCTACGAAAATGACTTCTTACATATTTTCATGCGAGAGACCGTTTACAAGGTTTCAATTACTTATATTGCAAGGTGATTTTGTACTTAGTTTACGCCATCTTCGAAGTGGATGGAGATAAAATATTGGAAACTCATATTACAAAGCAAGTTAGTGGGTTCTACTAAGTGAATTAATTCAGAAAATAAATTTAGACTCTGGACCAAGAGATAAAATGGTTGGATACATCTGACGCATATGTATCGCCGCCGGGATGAGATTTTAGAAAACATGTATTTGTGCAACACGTGCATTTTAGGAGACAAATGCCAGACCGGTCAGTAACTGTCACAAGTCCTCTACATTTTAGGAGGGCCATTAATTATTATATGAATAAGCTGTAACCTATAACTTTCAACTTAAGATTTTAAACGTTCCAAAGAAAACAAAAAAGGATAGTTTCTGGATGACTTTGGACCAGATGGAGATAATAAATTAGTTGTAAGGGTTCGATCCTTTTGTGCGATATTTGTGACCTGCGTCGTGCAAAAGAAAAAAGACGAGTATTAAAACAGAGTTTATTTTAGCATTTATTTCTTTATTATCGACAACGCTTTTGTGTGCATTTAAGTAAACAATAATATTTTATCTGTTGAGTTATGATAATACACCATTTTTAAAACGTAGAAATAACTTAAGTACAAACATGTCCCCGGATCATCCCCACAAATAGGTACTTAATTATAAAGTGACTTCAATTGACATATCGTGTAACTTTTGAGAGATTTAATTTAATAAAGGTTAATTAAATTATTAGGCAGATTTATCCGAATGTATAAAGGTTGTATATCATGCTTCGATCTAGCAATGATGGTTAAATATTACCCTGGAAACTTGTAAGTTTTTCTTTCAGCATAGTGTTAAGAACCTAGGATATAGCAGAAAATAAATAGGGGTAATATTATTATATGGTGGGCGACATTTGTTATCCTTTTAGAACACGGCAATTCTTGCGATTGCATATCGGCCGACATGACAGAATTGGGATGAAATGAAAATATAATTGTGTAAACAAATGCAAATCACAAGTTTGGATTTCTACGGCTAAGAATTCATCTTATAATTACGAAGTATGATATATTATAAGTAATTAATTAAATGAGATTGAATGATATAGTAAAATGATAGGTGGAGTAACATCGCTATATAAGACATAAATGTAAGTCTTTCATTTACAAGCCAGGAATGTTGCCATTAGTATTATCATTATAATATGAAATAGTTATCTAAGTAGGCGCATTGATTTAAGTGGATCGTACGTGTCCGCGGTTTTTACAGAAGAACTTTGACAACGCATCCAACCATTGATATGCAAATAACAAATGCCAAATATATATATAAGGAAAAGATTGTAATAATAATAAGTTTGTTGGTTAAGTTAGTTCTAGTTTAACCGTTATGTACGAGGACTTAATGGAGAGGATGAATGTATAATAATATAATTGTAAGCACTGATATTAAAGTGATGCTATTGAAATATGGGAGGGCACTGGTATGTGGAGACTTGGAGATTCACAATTGGAAGGGAACTACGCAACCGCGTTTTGGATCGATTAGTGTGGAGCTCTATTTTAGAAAAAACAATTTCACTACAACTCGAAATACTATATATGTGAGGACTCCAGGCCGTATAAAGTAAGGACGAATTGAGAGAGGTCGGTTGAGGAGGGCTAGAATCAACCAGGTGGGACTGATACTGGAAGGGCGAGTTGGAAGCTCCGATGATCACCGAGTTCTATGGAAAGATGCTTGAGAACGGATGAGACGAGATTTGGTTGACAAAACGAGTAGTGTGACGCCAGTCTTATCTGCTTAATCACATGGGGAGGGGACGTGGCTTCGAATTGTATTTAGTGTTAAGTACTTATTTTAATTGCATTTATAGGTTAATTAAGTAGATGGACTACAATAAGCCCTATTTATAGATAATAAAATATAGTATAAGTAATTAGTTGAACTAGTTAGAATTCTAAAATAAATGGAGGTGCTATCATGACACCGACCGCCTGGCGAGATTTTACATAAGTGATGGATTGTTCGGATCGATTTGAAGATATTATTAAGCTTTATCTGCGGGCCGAGGAGATATTGATTAGTGGTAAGGTGGTTTTAGGTGTACTGTGAGTGTACCGCGTATACCTGCAATGTAACTAGTATTAATTATTGGTACGTGATTAAGAAAACAATTAGGATATGTTTCGGTCTTCCCGATTCTCGACATAGAAACAGTTTTTCCAATTTTGTGGAATGCGAGAATTGAAAAAAAGGATATTTTAAGATATAGCACCTAAAAAGTACTGGTTAAGATATAAGCAAAACTCGCTTATATAATGTAGAAATACTACTGGAGTGAAAAATGTAATAGGTGTAGGAGATCGACTGCCAAACCGCTAATTTTAATTAATTTTAGTATTTCAATTCAGGAGTTTAGAACGATGAGGGTTTTTTTTTTCAGATACTGTAGGTTTTACCAGAAGAAAAAAAAAAAAAATGGGGAACTTTTACAGGAGGATTGGAAAGCTTCTATGAAATCAGAGGATCTAATTGGAATCGCGCTTTTAGCTGGAGTTGGGAGCACCGAGTTAGGAGGCGACTTGGAATCCTGTGGGAAATTTTGATGAGAGGTCGGTCATTAAGATGCGTGGATATTTTATCCATAAGTAGTACATTAAGACGATGTGTAAGGATTATCAGCTCGGATGACTAGTTGAAAAAGGATCACGATGAGTTCACCGGAGACAAATGAGCTATTCACTGGGGGAGGTAATATTAATGTGGACTTTAGGTATATGGCTAATTTTAAGTTAGATGTGCGAATAACTTATCTTTAAGTTGTGCGTTAGGACTATGTATAAGGATTATCAGCATGGAGGACTAGTTGGGAAGGAATGACGAAGAGCTCACCGGAGACAAATGAACTATTCACTGGGGGAGGTAATATTAATGTGTACTTTAGGTATATGAATATCTTTAAGTTAGATGTTTAGAAGCCTTATCTTTATGGTAGATTCTAAGATGGCTGAGGACTTGTGTAAGGATTATCGGCTCGGATATCTAGTCGAGAAATTATGATGGTGGCACAGAGAGCGGTGGGAGTAATCTCTGGGGGAGGAGAGATAGTGTATAGTTCTAACTATAAACATGGGCCTCATTGCAGAGTGAGGGAAATATATGATTTGCGCACCTGGCAGAATCCTATAAGAAACTCGTAGGATGAAATAAGTTTTGATAGTAAAACAAAAATTCTATAGTTGTATATCCGTTGGTGGATCATTGCGATATTGTATTGAGAAATGTAATTATCGATTCTTTCTAATTCCATTTTCAATATGGGGAGGTCTGTGATGATCCACATATAACAAAATGATAAAAAAATACGAATTCTACGAAATTTCTAGAGCGGGTCGGTTAGGGGCGAGAGTAGCGGGGCGAGGGAGGAAAACAGTATGAGCGGGGGTGGCGAACGCTTCTCCAGACAGTCGGTTTCGGGAGGGTTAGGGGGTTGTACGTGTGAGAGTCGCTTTTGAACCGGGAAAAGAGACGTATACATAAACGTTGTTAGGGGTACGAAATCGGATTTTCCTTTTCGAGATTTACGTCGCGAGTGTTTTAGGGGTGATCGCGTGGGTTTCCGGGTTCGCGGGGTCGTGTTCGAATTCAAATCGCGAGTGTAGTGACTCCAGGATCCGGAGGGCTGACCAGGATCGGCGCAGACGCTGAGGACCAGATCCGCCAAAATACTAAGTTTATCTTTTTGCATGCTCGTATACATAATTAAAACCGCTAACAAGTACTGTAGTGTGATTCGGATCATCATGTAATTACCCATTCATAAAAGGGAGCTGGCGTAATCGCTAGACTATTTGATATTTCACTTCATTTAATTACTGTCCTATTTATTTATTTGGAACACCAATCTATAAGTTTTAGTTATATTTATCTCATTGTTTAGGACTAATTATATACTACTATGGTCCGTGTAAATAATTATGTAACTGTGTACGTAATTATTTGTGTATTTACTTATTCGCGGAAACCTAGTAAGATCTCACAAATCCCGTCATGGCTCACGCCGCTGGCACCACGGTGCGAGACAGGGCGCATTTTATAAATTACATTTTCGATCCGAAGTAATGGCTTGCCGGTCGAAATGAGAATGATATCCGAGAATGGTCGTGTGTTTATTTTACTTTGAAAACGCACTATTGCATGCGTATGGAAATCATACTGACTTTTATTATTGATATTGTACTAACAATTTACTGAACGTTTTACTTTACTACACATCTCACAAGTAAGACTCTATATTTATCCATACATTATGTATATAATTATATTTTCGGATATCAAGCTGAAACCAGATGTTTCACTTTACCTCCTTTCAACGCCTATGTGATTTGTAATTTTCCTAAGATGATTTGATTGGAAGGAAAGGTGCTTTTGGAGGCTGAACAGAGTCATTCGGGGGCATGAAGTGTGGACGGGCTAGCTATGGTTATATTGGTTTGGTAGGAATAGCCAAAATGAAAGAGTTATTGAACATCATCGGTCTGCGTAGGGTGCACAAGGCTACAGGCTAACCTTACGTATGTTTACCGTTCATGATCTGTTTCCGATATATAACCTGGCATAAACAGTTTAGTCCGCACTGAGTTGCGTCGAGGTGGTTCCTGTGTGGTCGCCGTGGTACTCGTACTTCAGTTGTATGAGGAGGATGATAGTAGGATCTCTAAAGGTTAATACCCAGAGACAGTGTTCCTAAAACGATCTACAATCACACAAACACACACACACCCGCACCAGTATGCAGTGATAACAACTCTAACTATTTGTTCCTGGCTCTATTCGAGATGCATTGTTCGAGACACCGAGGATCATCCTGCAGATTAACTAAACTATCTATCGCACACCGTTGTCACATGACGTATGTTTTCAGACGCACCCAAAGGAACCAAGGGAATTTCCTGAGAATCGTACTGTCATGTCACAATCATCACAATTAATTACCTTCAGTGGTGGACGCGGCCACGGATTGGCCATTTTCCTACCGATACTGAACAGCAGCATATTGGAGATATAAGGACCTCGGCCATGCATCTTGAATGAGTCATAACAAATGATATTGTTCACTGAGACACCGGCCGAATCTAAATTTTGGATCCTCATCATGATCATTACCTTTTGAACGCGTTGGGTGAGAGGGCTCGGGTTTAAGCACCCGTCGTCTACCGCGAATATGCACCAGGCGTACGGGTATCTTAATCTGGGGATAGGGGAGCCGAGCGAGCGCAACAGACTGGTGTCTAGAGAACTTATCATAATCACGGAACATATTTGCCAAGCGAGGCATTTAGCATGTCGCATGTTGTTTCACATGTCCACATAATTTATGAACAGCTAGGCGACGCCGCGAGGCGGCCACAGTCACGAGGATAAATCTACGACAAGGTTGGTGTCCTATATATAATTCCTTCCACACTCTTATATTTCAGAATTAGGAATAATAAATTGAAGACTAGTAGAATTAATGCCATAACGAGTGCGTTCGGGTATCGTACTGCATGATCAGAGGGTTCCGTTATTTAATCGCGTACTATAAGATAATCGGTATATTTATTTTAACAATTGCTCTATAGGTATTTGAACGGCTATAATATTTGGATATTTGAGCGGGGGTGGCGAACGCTTCTCTCCGGACAGTCGGTTTCGGAGGGTTTAGGGGGTTTGTACGGTGTGGAGAGTCGCTTTTTGAACCGGGAAAAGGTGACGTATACATAAACGTTGTTAGGGGTACGAAATCGGATTTTCCTTTTCGAGATTTACGTCGCGAGTGTTTTAGGGGTGATCGCGTGGGTTTCCGGGTTCGCGCGGGTCGTGTTCGAATTCAATTCGCGAGTTGTAGTGAACTTCCAGGCTTCTACCGTATGGGACTGGTCCAGGAATCGAGCAGCTGACCGCTTGAGGGACCAGATCCGCCAAAATACTAAGTTTATCTTTTTGCGATGCTCGTATTCCTAATTAAAACCGCAAAATAAAAAAAGTAAAAAAAAAAAACTACTGTTAGTTGTGGTTCGGGATCTTCATTGTAAGTTACCATTCATAAAAGGAGGAGCTGGCGTAATCGCTCTAGACTATTTGATATTTCACTTCATTTAATTACTGTCCTATTTATTTATTTGGAACAACCATTCTATAGTTTTTAGTTTACTTTATTATCTCATAGTTCAGGGACTATTTATTTACTTTCTATGGGACGTTGTAAATAATTATGTAACTGTGTACGTAATTATTTGTGTATTTTACTTATTTCGGGGCGGAAAACCTAGTAGAGATCTCACAAATCCCGTCACGGGGCGTCACGCTGCGCTGGCACCACGGTGCGCGACAGGGCGCATTTTATAAAGTACATTTTCGATCGAAGTATATGGCTGCCGGT